>QEPC01007237.1:3665656-3676066 GCA_003113815.1 Sphenodon punctatus
AGAACAGGACTCAATGCGGGAGGCATAGTAGTGTTGTCTAGCAAAGGAGATAGCAGAAGTAAGGGTGGAGAGACAGAATTTGAAGTGAAGGAAGTCAGCATGAGAATGGGATTTGCGCCAACCTTTGCACTAACCTTAAACACCCCGAAAAAGGCTATTTAAAATACTGCTGAGAAAAGTATAGTCTCAAATTGATCTGAGCAAATTCTGGGAAGGGCATTGCAGATCCCCACCAGAAAGGGAGGCGGGGTTTATAGGTGCCCTGGTATCCTGCTCTCTTGGTCCTTCCCGTGACCAACTCTCTAGTAGTCTACATGCAAAGAAACCCCAGTCTGGTGGGGGATGGCCTGCCACCCAGCTCATGAACCCAAGGGTGGATAGCTTACTAGCAATTGTTCCTACTGCTGCTCCTGCACACCTTAGGGACAGGGCGAACTGGAGCATCTGCGCTTCGGGAATGGGGAAATCTGTCAGTCAACCCTTCTGGGCCCAAAATTCCTGAAACTCCCTAATGACCCAGCTGTATGCCGTATGGGTCCCTGAATGGCGGTGTACAATTCTAGGATCCAAGGCTCCACACAACTGGAGGGAGAGATTCCGGTGTCAGTCTGGCTCCAGGCGCCAGGGAGCAGAAGCGCTCCATCTGGAATTGAGAGAGGGTGTCAGCTATGCCATTGCTCGCACCTGGCACATTCCTTGTGACAAATAGAATGTTATGCCGCAAGCATGCTAAGACAAATGCCCTAACCAGCCTCATAACCCTGTGGGACCTGGAGGACATGGAGTTGATAATGTGTACTACTGCCATGTTATCGCACCAGAACAGGATGGAGTGGTCCGTAAATTCTGCCGGCCAGAGGTGTACTGCTACTACAATTGGAAAGAATTCAAGGAAGGTTAGGTCCCTGGTAATCCTTAACTCCATCCACTCCTGGGACCATGGAGTGGCACACCACTTGTCCCTAAAATACACACTGAAACCCATTCCACCCGCTGCGTCAGAGTGCATCTGTAGCTCGGCCTCTAGTAGAAGATCCTCCCACCAGAAGCTGACCCCATTGAAACCATCCAGGAACTACGCCTATACCAGGAGGTCTTCCTTCATTTCCCATGTAACCCGAACGTGATGGTGCGGTTGGGGGCTACCTTTAAGCTTGTCATAAAATTGGGAGAGGAAAGCTCGACTGTGTGCAACCACCCTGCATGCAAAGTTGAGGCTTCCCAGGAGGAATTGTAACTTCTTAACCATAATCTTCACTACAGTGCAGCATGCCTCTACCTTGCTTTTCTGTGCTGCCAACTTATCCGCCGGGAAATGGGAGATGCACCTAACCGTGTCCATCTCAATGCCCAAATAAGTGAGAGTGGTAGCTGGTCCCTCTGTCTTCTCTGGGGCTAGCAGAATGTCAAGCTCGTCTGCTACCCTTTGAAAAATTTGCATCAACCCGATGCACTCGGCAGTCCCTGCCCTGCCTATGAAAAGGAAATTGTCTAAATATTTTTTGATCTCCCCGATTTTTGCCTGCTGTTGGACCACCCATTTAACCATGGAGCTGAACCACTCAAACGCGAACTATGAAATGGAACAACCCATGGGCATCGCCCGGTCAACATAAAGACTCCCTTGAAAGTGGAAGCCAAGAAGGCAAAAACTGTCAGGGTGGACTGGCAGGTGAAAAGCTGATTTAATGTCGCATTTGGCGAGGAGTGCCCCATGGCCAGCTTTCTTTACCATCTGGACTGCACTGTCGAAAGGCACATACTGAACTGAAGTGAGCTCCCTAGGGATGGAGCCATTGACAGACCTGCCACGAGGGTGTGATAAGTGATGTTAAATGAAATTCACCACGAACTTTTTTGGGGACCACTCCCAAGGGGGAGACAATCAGGTCCGCTACTGGCAGTGTCAAGAAAGGGCCGGCCACCCTCCCTTCCCATATCTCTTTGTCCAATTTAGCCTTAACCACGTTTTCCAATCCTACTATAGATTTTAGGTTGGGGGCCACCCTACCTTGCTGTATGTCCCATGCCAGTATCCTAAAATCGTGCCTAAAACCATTAACTATGTACATCACTTCATCCCTGTCCGGGTGGCTGGCTAGTGCCCATTCCAGCTGACCAACCTTAACCAGGGGTGGGGCTCTTTCCATTGCCCCCACTCAGGGAGCCGGTTTGGCTGCTCTTCCCCGGGGGGCTGTCTCTTATACACATCTAGATGTGTATAAGAGACAGTCCCTAGTGTCATGTCATGAACCCTAAGGTCAGTTGGGAGCACCGTCTATCATGTAACATTGTTGGCGCATCCGGAATGAGACAACGACAACAGCATATTGGATTTGAACGGCCACACTCTTTATTCAAATTGTTGGGGGTAATTGCCTTTAACTAATTTGGGTCCAGTACTAACAAGATTAACTGATCAACTAAATTCACCAGGGGCTTGGCCTGGATGTGCCCTCCAGTTCCAGCCCCAAAGCTTATTCACAGCGTCTCCCCTTCAGCCCTTGGCTCGTGGCCCTGGCTAAAGGGGACAGTGTCCTTTCTGGATGGGAGTAAGGATTTGGGTGCCGCCAGCTGGGGGCCATGCATGTCCCTACCCACCTTTGCAGGCACCCCTCCCAGGTATGCTAACCCCGGCACTGGCCGTGTCCTGCCTCTGTGCCAGGGTTTGCGTCCCCATCTCTTAGGGAGATTACTCAGAAAACTAGTTATTTCTTATAAAAGCATCATAACAGTATTGGACCCCTGCCACTAAGGGGCCACCGATGATTACATAGGATGGGCCCGACCCCCACCCACGTCTGATTCCACTCCCAACATTTCCAGTAACTTAGCTTTTAACGTGGCCAAATAAACATCATTCCCTGACGGGGACAAGTGTACCCCGTCCGGGCAAAAAAATCCAGGACTCTGGTACATAATTCCATGATGGGTCACCCTGTGGCCTCCCTTGTGGGTAACCCACTTCCCTGTTAACATTACGTTTTGTCTTATCCACCTTCCTGGGCTGCATGTCGTCTGACCAATTTGGTCAGTGCAATCGTCTGACCAGTTTGGTCCACACAATACTGGCCCTCCGGTAGAACTTCTCAATTTCGAGCAGATCAGATTTGATATTCGTGATCAATCGGACCCCTTTTGTCGTTGGCAAATTGTTCTTGCCGAGATGGATTACTAAAATGTCTGGTGACAGCCCTGTTACCTCAGCCATGAAAGTAGGGAGCAACTTCATCCCACTGCACCCCATCCAACGGACCACGGCTGGGGCTGATAGTCCCAACTGGGATCCCCAGCGGGTCTTCCCAGCAGCTTTCCCGGCCCAGCGCACCAAACTATGGTCGATGATCCAAATTAGCCCTCTGTGGGGGAACCTTGCGGGACCTGGGAGCACAGAGAAAAACAAGGTTACTGCGGGAGGCTTTGCACATATGTTCAGTAGGCCCGAGATCGTCAGCGCCCTATAGCTCTAATGCCCTGCTCTGGGATGCCCACCGCTGCTGTGGAGGATGTGGCCCCTATTCTAAACTAATGTGACACATAGTCATTTGGACGGAGGCCGAAGTAGCTTAAAGCACCCCACAGTATAGTCATGAATTGATACCTTGTAAGGGGGGCGCCAGTTGTATGCCAGAACAGGGACCCTGTGGACGGTCCCAGAGGTACTCCTCAAGGGCCCGTACCAGGCACAGGTCTGGGGCCCCTGCCCTATAGAGGGTAACTATCTGGCCCCTGCCCCTCTGGTCAGTCTTAGACCAACGCAACCTGTGTTGGAGGGCTTGTTGTTCCACTCGTACGTTCTCAATAGCCAGTGCCCGGTTTCTGCTGTCCCGCTTCCTCACTATTATTATTATTATTATTATTATTAACAAACATTTATATAGCACCAGCAGTGTACCTGACACTTTACAAAGTAATAAAATAGACACGGTCCCTGCCCCTGGGGCTTACAATCTGAGAGACAGGAGCTGGGGGAGAGACATAGGAAGGGGAACAGAGGGAGAGACAAGGGGTCTAACATTCATGAAGATGCGAGGTCTCAGGTGCACGTACNAATGTCGCATTTGGCGAGGAGTGCCCCATGGCCAGCTTTCTTTACCATCTGGACTGCACTGTCGAAAGGCACATACTGAACTGAAGTGAGCTCCCTAGGGATGGAGCCATTGACAGACCTGCCACGAGGGTGTGATAAGTGATGTTAAATGAAATTCACCACGAACTTTTTTGGGGACCACTCCCAAGGGGGAGACAATCAGGTCCGCTACTGGCAGTGTCAAGAAAGGGCCGGCCACCCTCCCTTCCCATATCTCTTTGTCCAATTTAGCCTTAACCACGTTTTCCAATCCTACTATAGATTTTAGGTTGGGGGCCACCCTACCTTGCTGTATGTCCCATGCCAGTATCCTAAAATCGTGCCTAAAACCATTAACTATGTACATCACTTCATCCCTGTCCGGGTGGCTGGCTAGTGCCCATTCCAGCTGACCAACCTTAACCAGGGGTGGGGCTCTTTCCATTGCCCCCACTCAGGGAGCCGGTTTGGCTGCTCTTCCCCGGGGGGCCCTGGCCATTCTTATTCCTGCCTCACAGCTGTCATGCTTTGGTGCATGCCATGGTGGCGTGGTTCCCCCCACAGATGGCACACGTGTGCTTGAATCTGCAGCCGTGATGCCCACACCTGCCCGAGTGGGCAAATTCCCAACACTGTGATACTCCAGAGTTTTGGGCCTTCCGGCCCTCACTCCGAAAGGGGTCATTGGATGGTGCGACCCCTCCCCGAGTTAAGACATGCCCACTATTGGTCCTGGGGGCATTGGCCACATCATTCATGCAGTCTAGCCACAAGTCCGGTGCGTGTGTGTCCCATCTAAGGCCGGAGGTGTATGATGCCCTATAATGGAATGCCTCGTCGTACCTGAGCCAGGACCCCGAAGGTCCCATGTCATAAGTATGGCAGATGATGTCTGCATATTTCATAAGCACATAGGCCCGGTCCAGGTATCCCTGAACCATAACCCCCTAGTATATGGAATATGCCAACATCCAATTACGGTCGGCTTTCGGGTGCCAAAAGCATTCCTTTTCTTTTGTATCCTCCTTGTCATTCAGATCAGGTATGGGGTCGGTAAATAGTAGGGTGAAAATATCAATATATTCACCCTCCCATATCTTTTCTCTTGTGGGCTGAAGAAGATGGGCCCCTAAGGGGGCCAAAACATCCGCGTATCCACCCCCAATTGGGAGGACTGGCTTCTGTTCCCCAGTAAGGGCTCTGAGGGTGTTTTGTGGTTGGGCCCACACCTGGGTGGTCTGAGCCCCATATGGGCCGGGCCCACTTATTGTCGCTGGAGGATGGTCATACTGTCCTGTGGGCCTACCTGCACCGCCGGCAGGGGGGACTGTGGGTTCTTAGAAACCCCCAGGGCGCCGCCCCGCCGGTTCCAGGCTCAAGCACTGCACCGCCACTGGCAGACACAGTGGCAGCGCAAGACGAATCCTCACAGCAGCAGGTTGCTAGGGCAACCTGCTGCCATTCAGATGCCGGGACTCCCCAACCTTCGAACTCACGCTACGTGAGAACCCCGCCTGAGCTGCTGCGACATTCTTCGTGGCTTCAGGCACGGCAGGAAGGGGGCAGAGCCTAGCAGATATAACACTGGCTCTGTGGGGCACACAGCGCCGGTGTTCAGTGCAGAGAGACCGGCCCTGAGAATGAGCTAAGTGTGCTTTGTGTTTGATTTCCTGAAGTAGAGTATAGAGGACTGTGCGAGTGTGCGATTGTGCCCCTAGTGTCTTTCTCTTGAGTGTGGCAGTGCATGTGTGAGTGTGGTGAGTGGAAGAAGTGCAAGACCATCCCTACCCAGGCATTCCTCCCTTCTCCCATGGCAAACAAGAGCCCCCTTTCCCTCTTTCCCTCCAGCTCCCCTTGCTCCCCTGCCTCCCCTATCCTCCACTGGTACCCTCCCTACACTGCCTACCCCTTTCCCGTGTGTGGGAGCATAGGTAGAGTGGGTGGAGGTGGAGAAGCAAGCCATACTCTCGCGCCAACGCTCTGCACCCAATGATGATAGAGGCTGGGTCTTCTTAAGATCCTTAGACCACCCTACTATTCTGACGGGCATCGTTTCCCTCGTGTCTCCTGGCAAGAGCAAGTGAGTGGGGGCTTTAGTGTGTGCAAGGGTTTTCCAGGGTCCCCTCCCCCCCTCCCTCAGTGACACATACTGGCTGGGAGCAGGTACCCATGCTCCATTCCACCATAGGCGAGGGCTCTCGGATCCCACCACCACAGGCTGGGTGATCCCAGTTATCAATTATGGTGCCCCAGCCACCATATTGGGGGTCGGGATCCAATGGCCAGTATAACCTGGTAGTTGTCAGGCCACGCAATGCAGTGTATTGTGTGGCCAGCACCCACTAGATGTGTCCCCTGCCCCAGGGTGGGGGGAGCAGCCAGCTGCTATGCGATGCACCCTCGGAAAAGTTCAGAGGACACGTTGCAGAACGGCCTTACCCCAACTGGGGGTGAAAACAGACATGATACTAACTCCACTTTAACGCTGTTTTAACATTTCTTATGCATGTTACAGGGCTGTATGGGGGCCCTATGCAACCCTGCAACATGCATAAGAAATGTTAAAGCGGCATTAAAGTGGAGTTAGCATCATGTTTTCTGTTTTCACCCTGGGTTTACCCTAACTTACCCCAACTGAGGAGTTACCCCACCTGGGGTAAGGCTGCCCAAGGTGGGGCAACTCATGGGGAGGGGCTATCCTTGTCCCACCACACAGGGAGCACCGCTGCGGGGCCTTGAGTAATGGGCACTGTTGCCCATCATGCGTGGCTATGTCACAGCCGGGGGTGGGATCTTGGGCTGGGGGAGGGAGGTGGGGCAGGCCTGGGTGCCCACTTGTGTGGCTGGCACTGCAGCCCGCCCCGGCCATGGTGGGAGCTCTGAGGGCTGCCCAGCTTCCTTGCAGAGGGGGGCTGCATCTGCTCAGCTCCCTGTGCTGGCCCTGCAGTGTGGCAGCAGCAATTGCCCACCATGAGGCCGCGTGGGTATCAGGTCACCACAGTTCATGTGGCCTCATCCTTGGAGCCATATTTTAAACTCAGCCCCTCTGAGATCATCTGACTTTTCCATCACAAATTTCCCCACTCAACCTTGTATCCTTCCAGGTGCAGGCAGGGGGTCTTTTGTGTCAGAACTTAATGCACCAGATCCTAATCTGCTTTGCATGAACCTTAAAGATGTCCTGACTAGAGCTGAAATGGGGTACCTGTATTTGTGGGTAATACCTACACTTTCAAGTATTATTTTGAATATCCAGATTGGCACCCGAATACCGTTTGAGTACCCAAAAAGTCAAAATTTCTGTTTTTGAGTACCTGAAATCCTGGAAAAATATCTGGGAAATTTTCCAAAATCCAGGACTGGAAGTCGAAAATCTTGGACTAAAAGCAGAAAAATCAAGCCAAAACCAGTATTTTGGAATTTATTTTTGTATGTTGGTATTTCTGGTACCCCATTGGACTCTGTTTCAGGCACTGAAAAGTACCCAAATTTTTCTAGTCAAATCAAGTACTGAAAATTTGATGGTATACCTGTTTTTGAGGTATTTGAGCTCTAGCCCTGACACATTTCACAAGATTGGGCTCCCCACAGTTTGGAAAAAATTCCATTCCCTCTTTTCTCCTAGTTGTCATGTTAAAGACTGTCCTCCACTGTGTGTCTCTCAGGGTAAAAACTCGCTGTGGCCCGCTTTGTACAGGACCTCACCCGCACATCCATGCCACCAGATGTTGGCCTGGGATTGCCCCAAGCCATGTCGGTGGCTAGTCCTGGCTCTGACCTTGGAAAACCTCCAAGTTTACAGCCTGGGTTAAGGCCAGCCCAACTGGGCTAAAGTGGGCCACAGTGGGCTATCATGTTTGTTCCTGGCCAGCATACCAGCCCAAGTTGGGTCCGCCATGGCTGGCCATCATTGGCCACCATGGCTGCCTGCCATAGTAGGGCGCAGGTCCAGTGAGCCACACATTCGGCATGCTTCCTGCCCTCCCAAGTGCCCCGGCCATGAGCATGTTTGTTCAGCAGCCGGGACAGGACCACATCCACCGCAGTTTTCCTCCCAGTCCAGGTCAGGTCACTGCTGTCACTTCTGTTTTTACCCACTGAGGAGTGGTTCTTCCATGTGGCGAATATGTTAAGATCCTTCAGGATAAAAAATGCCATAGAAATGTGAGTAATGTCATGGTCCTCTCTGTATCAAGCCCACAGTTATAGTTAGATTTGACAGTGGGTGATTTCAGACGTTACGCGTTCCGGAGTCACCACAGTGGATTCCCAGTGGTGGTGAACAACCACCCCCCGTGGTCAATAAAGGCCCCGAACAGACGTGACGGGAGCGGGACTACGGCAGGGAATCGGGCCGCCAGATCACGGCCCGGGCTGGCGCAACAGACGTGACGCCGATTCCCGGCCGTGGTCAAAACACCCAGAACGAGCTGGGGAGGGGCGGGACACAGACATGGCCACCTGAGGGTAAATGAAGCCAAAAGGGACACAAGGGAACGCCCACACAAGGGAAACAGGAAGGGAGGGGAGAGAGGGAGAAGAGAACCACACACAACAGGCACACAGACAGCAAGGGCACAGTGGAACACACAGCACAAACACACATGCCCGGACAGGAAAAGGAGGGGGGGAGACACAGTGGGACAGACAACACACAAGGCACAACGGGCAAGGTTGGGGGGGAAAGGGGATGAGGGACAGGGAAGAGGAGGGGAAATGGCACACGGGCACAGCGGAACACAGGCAACGGCAACCAGAACCCCCAATACAGAACAGCCCGCATGGGCACCCCCACAGCAACAAGGCAGTCCCGGAATGGGGGGCCCCAGGCAGTCCAGGCACAGGCACAGCAGGAGCACACACGGAACAGGGAGTGGGCCGGGAACAGTCCAGGAGGCACACTCAGAACCCAAGCGCCGACGAGGGGGTGATGGAAGGGAGACAGGAGATCCAGGGCAGTGCAGCAGCTCCAAAGTCACACAACACCCCCCCCCCGGGATGAAGCCGGGGGGGCCAGTCCGGGGGCCCCAGAATGCCGAGATCACATGGGCACCCAGGAGGGGAGGTGGGGTGCAGAAAGGGGCACAGGTGAACGAGGATGGTCAGCAGCACCCTGGGGGGCTGGGGGGGTGGTGGTCAGGGCACCAGAGGCAGACAATGGAGATGGCGGCCACGGAGGGGAACGCCGGGGGCAGAGGTAGACAGGGTGGGGCCCCGGAGGGGGTCCGGAGCCATAGGCAGGGCCAGCGGCACCCCAGGAAGCAGGCAGCACAGAAGCACAGCCAGGACAGCAAGGAGGGAGCAGGCAGCAGGCCATGGCAGCAGGGCAGGGCTGGGAGCCCACACGGGGGCCAGGAACAGGGGTCCGGGAGGCACAAGGGGACTCACAGCCAGCTGCTGGGGGCCACAAAGAGCCATGGGGCCGGGTGCCCCACCTGGTGAATGAGGTGGGGCCAATGAAGCATGCCCCGGTGGTACCCCTGCACGGACATGTGGTGGGTGATCAGGTAGTAAGCCTCGAAGGGATCCTGCATGGAGAGACCCAGCTGCACATCGGAACGGGACCACACACCCGCCAGCTCCACCGGGTAGGCTCAGACACGCAGCAGTCAGCAGCAGGGGGCCAAGGAAGCTGACCCAGCTCCAACAGCCAGTGATACACCACCCCACGGGAGCGCTGGTACTCACAGGCCCCGTGAATGCAGCCAAAGTAGGACACAGTCAAGGCAGGGCCCCCCTCCACAAGACAGACCGTGTAGGTGGCTAGGCTGCACACAGACATGGCGGACATGGTCTCCGCCACAGACTAGGCCACATGTGAACACCTCACATGTTTCCTGATGCACCCATCAGGAAATGGAACCAGCCCCAGTGTCTCAGCATGCAGCCAGCAATCCTGGGAGCTCGCCTCATAGCCGAAGTAATGAAGGCCAGAGCTCAGGCTTGCATAAGTATCCGACAGGCTGTCCAGGCAACTCAGCAGCAATTGCACCGCCGCAGTATGCCACAGGTCACACAGGGCCATGGTCTCACAGAAGGACCATGGATGGGGGGCCCCATGGGCAGGGCCCCTAGCCATCCGCGCTTCCGCGAATCGCGTAATTTGCGCAGAATCCTGCCCTAGGCAGGATTCTCGCAGAAAATGGGGAAATCCCCGCAGGATTTCCCTTCCTTGGCGTCCAGCCAATCCATGATGACCTGCTTTATTCAGGCCGCAAGCCAATCAGGGGCTTGCGCGGCCTTTATAAAGCAGGTCACATCAGCACAACTTCCTGTTGCGTCTCACCTGCTTGGATCAGCTGCTTGGATCACCGCCGCCTCCCAGGGATCGCCGCCGCCGC
>QEPC01007237.1:3678976-3710506 GCA_003113815.1 Sphenodon punctatus
CTACCCCCTCATGGGTGTGTGCTGCCGCTCCAGCCAGGGCATGAGCAGCTCCACGAGCCGCAGTAGGGTGCTTCCCAGGAGGCATCCCAGGACACCATTGGGGACACGGACAGTGGGGGGGAGGGCAGCTCCCAGATCTCTGTGTCACCCACAGGGCACTCAAGGGGGTGCCCCAGGAAATGCAGGGACTGGGGGGGATGAGGGGGAAGGGGGAGAGCAGTCTGAGGGGGGGCAGTGGTGGTGGTGGGGGGGACAGTTAATGGGTGATAAAATAAAGGCACGGATGACACAGCTGCCTCCTGTGGTCAGTTCAGGGGCCCGGAGGTGGGGGGGTGGACCATGCCCATATAGGGGCTTGCCTGGGGACTAACCCAGGCCCCCAGGGGTGGTGGGCCGGGTGGTGGGTGCCCTCATGCTGATGTGCCTGGCTAGGGTGGCACGGATGTGTTTTGTGTAACGGTACTCCCTCGGGTTGTCCGCATTCACATACAGAGGCACGGGCATGGGAGGGCGGGTAGGAATGGGGTATTCAAGGGTGGCCCCATTGGTCGCGCACACGTTGTGCAGTACACAGCAGGCACCGATCACCAGGGCCGAGGTCTCCACTGTATAGTCTAGCCAGCTGGCGAGGCTCCTCCAGTGCTGCTGGAGGGCCCTGAACGCCCGCTCGACCATGGTCCTGCTGGCACACAGGTGGGTATTGTACAGTGCCTCCGCCGGGGTCCGGGCGACCGGGTATATATTCATCAGCCTGCCTCTGATGCCGAAGCATTCCATGCCCTGTGGGGTATGGGGTGGTGGTTGGTGGAGGGCTTCTGGGGAGCCTGGGCGCCCCCCCAGACCCGGACCCATGTCGCGGGCTGGCAGGGGTGGGTGGGGCCTGCCCCCTGGCCGTGCCGTCCCCAACCCACCACACCTCGGGTCCATCCCCCTGTCCCGTGTGCTTGCTTACCCTCGATGTCTGTCTCTGATCCCTCCGAGGCCGGCCCCTCCATGTTGCTGTGCTCCCACTGTGACCACTGGCTGAGGGTGATGAGGGTGCCGGCCTCAGAGTCCGGCTGTCCGGCCAGGGGGTGGGGGCTCTCCGGGCTGCTGTCCGGGGGGGGGCTGCTGGTCCCCAAGGTCCCGGGGCATTCCTGCTGGGGGTCTGGGGCCCTGGAGCGGGTGCCTTCTTGTGGGGCGGCAAGGGTAGGGGGTACCTTGGCCCGTTCCCTGCCCTGGACCACGAGCCGTGGGGCGACTATTGATCCCTTCATATGTAGGATGCGGTCCAGGGCATCGTAGAAGGGGGCACTCCGGAGTCTGTGTCTGGACCACTGGTTGTTGTCCCTGATGGCCTCGTAACCCCTCTTTAGCTCTTTGTCCTTGGAGCAGCACTGTGCAATGGTCCGGTGATGCCCCGCCACCTCCATTTCCTGCACTATCTCCCAGAACACATGCTCATTCCTCTGATTGAGCGCTAGCTCCAGCTGATGCTCCAGGATCTCCCAGGTGCAGATAAAGTCCCGGGTCTCCCGGAGCCCCCACTGGCCCCCTCGGTGGTAGGGCCTTCTCCCCCTTCTCCCCTTTTGTTCCTCCTCCTCCTCCGCCTGGGCAGGGCCCGTGTCCTCCAGGGCTCGGGCTCCTGGGCCCGTTTGTGTGTCTGCAGAACAGGGGGGGGGGGTTGGTGGGTGTTCAGGTGCTGTTCTGCCCTGGTCCCACGTCCCTGCCCCTTGCCTGCCGCCTGGCCGCCCCCCCACTCCACCGCCCTCCCCCCCGGTGCCCCTGTGGTGCTGGGTCCACTCCCCTTCATTCCCCTTACCCATTTCCGGGGTGCCTTCTCCCCCGGTCTGGTCCATGTCCCCGGGGCTGCCTGTCCCGGCTGTTGCTGCTGGTGCTGCTGCCTCTCCACCTCCTGCATGTGCAGCACGACCACCTCCTCCCCCGTCTGCATCTCCACTGCCACCTCCTCCTCCTCCTCCCTTGCTCTCTCACCCTCTGCTCTCCTCTGCCTCCCACCTCGCTCCATCCCGCCACATTCTCCTGCTGCTGTGTGCCCTTTAAATCTCCCTCTGTGGCCTGTGTTGTTGCTGGTTGGCTGCCAGCGATGCTGCGTGCTTTGTCCCCGGCTGGGAATTGTTTTGCTTGATTCCGGCTGGTGATTGCCGTCCAGACGTTACTTTTTATTGTTTCCCACTGGGAATCTCTTTGACCACGCTTTCGGAGATGGTCCAGGCCGGAGGTCTGGAAGCGTGGTTGAATTTGACCCCATGTAGGTATTGACTGTGGTGAACATCTGGCGGCCGCCGAACAGACATTCAGGGCGCTTTGGCCCCACCGCGGGATTGACTGTGGTTCATTGTGGTTGAGCATGATCTTGTAACGTCTGACAATACCCAGTGTCCGTGCTTTGAAGAAGACAAGCCAGTTCCTTAAACTTTTGCAATCTTCTTCTCTCTGCATAGGGAAGTATGTAATCATCTCTTGAATGCCATTTCTTGAAAGCACAAATGATCATCTGTTCTTAGAGCACTAAGTGAGAATTCTCCATGATGTTTCATGTCTCAAAACCTGCTGGAGCATTTAAAAGCTAAGGCCTCAATGGACTTAGCTCCCTCAGTAGAAACAAAGAACACAGTCCGATTTAGAGAAGTCCATCAGCTGGTGAAAATTGTTTTGATTTCAGTCAGGTTTTTAAACCTGATATATTCCAAGAGGCCAGAGAGAACAACCCTTCCCTGGCCCTCTTGGAGGTTAGGCTTTCCCGGGTAACACCATGTCTCTCTCCAACTGAATCTTGTAAGTTAGAGGCTGTCCCAACAGCATCCTGTCAGTTAAGTCCCTTGGCTGAGGAGGCATCTCCAGGTTCTCAAGGGAGACCTGGTGATCTGTGTAGAGCTTCGTAAAAAAATCCACCCATACACTCATTGAAATAGCCTGGGAGTTAGAGGTCCCCCTAGGCCTAATTATCTTGTTCAATGCAGACCCAAAACCACTCGAATGCCCGGTAGCTAAGTCTGCTGCCATTTGTGCCCATATTCTGGTGAAATACTCCCTCTTTTTGTCCCTTAATAGGCGCGCATAAGAAACCCTCAAGCGACTATACTCCTCCCATTGGCCCTTGGCTTGATCCCTGACCCATTTCCTTTTTAATCTAAAAAATTGCCTTTTAGCATCACGGCAATCCAGATCATACCAAGGATTATGGGGCAACTGCCTTAACCTAGTAGGCCTACCTTCAATGAACAATTTGGCCTGGAGGAGCTTAAGTAGCTCTTCATAGCTTTCCAGTACAAGATCTAAATCCGAGGACTCATGGATCATTTGCACCTGGTGGAGAATGTTATATTCTCCACCAAGGACCTGAAATTCATCCATAAGTGCCCCAGGGGTTAACTTCCTATGATGGTAACAGGAATCCCTCTTGCCACCAACCAGGCTGCTAGGCTGATAGAGATCGTGTCCTTTTGTAACTCGATACTTAAAGTAAGGTGATCACTTTCTGGTCTGAGAATACGCCCGACCTCCCCAAACTGACCCTGCCTATCAGCCTCTACCAAAATTAAATCCACCTTACTATTTCCCTGAGGGCCCATAAAAGTAAATCCTCCCACTTTATCATCGAGCAGATCTTGATTGGCTACCACCAAATCAAACCTCTGCTGCATCAGTCTCTCAAGATGCAACTTAGATTGATGCAGACTAAAGGGTTGCCCATACCCAAGTTCCTCTTCAGATTCAGGAGTTGCCACAATCCTGTCCTGTTTTTGGTCTAATTGGACATTCCAATCCCCTAGCAGCACAAAAGCAGCCAGGGGAAATTGATCATCCAACTCCAACAGGGTCTCTTCCAGAGCTGACCACACATCCCACTGTAGTATTCAGACCCTATTGGAGGGATATATGTATTAATTACAACATAACTCCTTCTAGCATGGGTGCCCAACTTGAGTAAACCCACTTGGAACTCTGGCCTTGGTGAGTCCAATAAACTAAACAGACCCACCTTACCGTCTAATACAAAGAAGGCAAGGCCACCAGAGATATGACCCCTGGTGCCCTTCTTCTGCCCCCTGTGTAAATAAATCTGGAAACTCTCTAAGGTCAAGATATCCTCTGGTTTCACCCAGGTTTCCTAAAAGCATATCACATCAGATCCCTCCAGGAACTCTAACCATTCCTTGTCCTTGAGTTTAGTTTTTAAACCTGATATATTCCAAGAGGCCAGACAGAACAACCCTTCCCATCCCCTCTTGGAGGTTAGGCTTCCCCGGGTAACACCATGTCTCTCTCCAACTGAATCTTGTAAGTTAGAGGCTGTTCCGACAGCCTCCTGTCAGGAAGCATCTGGGGCTGGTTCAACCAAAAGCAGACTGGGGTTCCACGCCTTCCCTGCTCCCCTAAGCGCCTTCGTCCCTTCTCACTTGCTGCCCCCCATGCCTGGAACTCCCTCCCTGTCCACATCCGCCTTGCCCCCTCCCTTCATACCTTCAAATCTCTCCTTAAAACTCACCTCTTTCGCTCTGCTCTGTCTGACTCTTTATCCTGCTGAGCCACTATTCCTATACCTACGATCTGTTTACCCTTATCCTTGCCACATGGACCTGCCTGCTGTCATTCTCATCGTAACCAAGCCAAGTACGTGCACTTGAGACCTCGCATCTTCATGAATGTTAGACCCCTTGTCTCTCCCTCTGTTCCCCTTCCTAAGTCTCTCCCCCAGCTCCTGTCTCTCAGATTGTAAGCCCTAGGGGCAGGGACCGTGTCTATTTTATAACTTTGTAAAGTGCCAGGTACACTGCTGGCGCTATATAAATGTTTGTTAATAATAATAATAATAATAATAATAATAATAAAGCAACCACGTTACTCACAGGGGCCCCAACTCCAGCCTGGGCTCCCTCAGCAGTCCCTTGGGAATGCTGAGCAGACTCCCCCTTTAAAGGGTCCCTATCTAGGCCATTCCTAGTCTTGAATGGAGACCCCCAACTCAGTATTTGAGAGATATCAAGCTGCTGTTAATAACTCAAGGTGCATTTGCGGACAATAGTCCTCCTTAAGGTCTGGCGCCTTGAAGTTAAGTTAATCTCTTTCACCTGCACAAAATTCCTAATGTGCCCTAAATGAGATAGAAAATTGTCCTGGTCAATAACTGAAAGTTTAGAAAACATTTCCCATATATTTACTGGGTCATCCATTGCTGCTTGCCCCAAAAGGAAAGATCCTACCTTGGCAGCAAAAGCTGCATTCAAACATCTATGGCCTTGAGATTCACTAGTTATCCCTAGGGCTACCACTGGGTGTCCATAGGGGATAGTCTGACTCTGAACTGAAGGGAGAGCCTGGAGTCCCAGCTGCGGCCCAGGGCGAGGCTGAGAAGCTTGGGCCTCTGTACTCGGTAGCTGAGATCCCAGATCAATTCCCAGATCCATCAGGTCCGGTGAGTCCTCTATAGTAGCTGGCAATTGATTATCCAAGCCCAAGGAGGATCCCCCATTCCCTATAGAGGCAGATGTTCTAGGAGTACTTAATGGTCTGGGCCCCACCAGTATAATATTAGGTGAGGAAAGAGGGCACTTGGGGTGGATAGTTTTACTCACCCCTGGTTCTAAAGAGTTCTTATAAACCAGAACTCTATCAATGGAAATGCCCCTACTTTTTAGATACTTCTGTGCCTTAAATAGCTCCTTAACTCAGACTTTACTGCCAAAGGAAATCCTAACATTAAATAGCCAGTTTCCCCATGAGGCTCTGCTAATATTGGTAATGGAGGAAGGTCTAACAGTGTTCCCCAACAAGGAGGAAAGATTACTCGCAACATTGGCCAAATTATCCCATGGGCGATAAGTACCATCAGAATCCAACCCGACATACAGGTAAATCTCCTTTTCACGAATTTCCACCTGTTTTGAAAAAATATGACCAGAAGGCCTAACACAGCTCTGCATTGGTGCTATAGGTTGTAATGCCAAATGAGGCTCCTCGGGTAGCTGTGATTTCAGGAAGTGGCTGGCCAGATCCTCCAACCTGGTCATCACTTCCTGGAGCTGCAGCTCAACCTTATTAACAGAGCTATCCAGATCAGTTATGCTGGAAAAAAGAGCTTCCACTGTCCTAGTTATTAATCTAGTTTGGCACCACAGGTAATCAGTAACAGAATCAACACTGCCATTCCCAGACCCCTCAGCAGTCAATAGCCCAGGAGGGGCAGTAACCAGTGGAGAGGTGCCCCGGGGTGGACCAGTGGCCTCCTATAGATTAGCCAAGGCTGTAAAGCAGTTCTGCATAGGAAGGCAGTCCCTTACTTCATCAGCTGCCAGACTCTTGGTCATTTTGGAAGGCAAAACCCCATCCGGCGAGGGGGAGGTAGAATCCCGACCTCTCTTCCTATCCATCTGGAGGCAGGTAGGCACTACCAGGTGGACCCAATCACCCAAACCAATACCCCCAATCCTGAGTTACCTAGCACCACTGGATAGCAAGCTCGACTCGCAGGGGTCCTTCCCCTTATGTAAGTAAGTTCTCCTCCACAGCCTCTGGGCTCCTGCTCCTAGGTGCGTCGAAGGGTGCGCACAAGGGCGCGCCCTTGTGCGCATGGCCCTTTGGCACGTGGTTACGGCACGGCCGTAGGCTGAATGTCCGCTTTTCACCCCTGCAGGTCCAGACTCCACCCCGGCTCCACTCCCCAAAGCAGGTGACAGGTAAGAATTGAGCGGGCTCTGCGCACCCAGCTCCCCGCTCCTCCTTGCACCAGCTGTAGGCTGAATGTCCGCTTTTCACCCCTGCAGGTCCAGACTCTGCCCCTCCGCTCCCGACAGCAGGTGACAGGTAAGTAATGAGTGGGCTCTGCTTGGTGGATGGCTGCTGCAGCTCTGTTCTCAGCTGGCAGTTGCCTGGGCAACACCACAGAGCTGTGGGCAGTAGCCTAGCCTAGAGCATTGGGCGATCCACCAGCAACTCTATGGTGTGGGGGAGGGGTGCTGCATGAGTAGATTGCTGGCCACGGCAGCTACCAGGTCTGTGTAAACCCAACCCAGGCAGAGCTAGATCCAACCCAGGCAGGGCTGAACATGAGCTGCTCCAGGAGTAGTCAGTCTGACATCTGTCTAAAAACACCCACGTAAGCATGGGTTTGTTTGTTTATTTATTTATTTTATTTATTTATATTTATGTCCTGCCCTATGCCCTGAGGCTCACAATAAATACAATGAACAAATATAAAACACACAATTAAAAACCCATAAAACCTATAAACACCACCCGTCCCTCACCCTCCTGAAATCTATCCCTGCCCATTAAATGTGTGACTAAATAAAAAGGTCTTACGCTGCCTCCAGAAGACATTCAAACTAGGGCTTAGGCAAACTTCCAAGGGAAGGGAGTTCCAAAGCTGTAGAACAGCCACCAAGAATGCTTCTGTGCCGGCCCACGTCATATAAAACTGGGCCAATGAAGGAACCTGCAAGAGGGCACTTTTGGCAGATCTTAAGGGCCGTGATGGTGAAGAGAGAGAGAGAGAGGCGGTCCTTCACATATGTAAGGCCCAAGCCCCTGGGACAGGGGGAAGGGACCAGACTTCACGAGGGCCGACTTTAGAATTTGTGGGACCTAGGGCTATAGATAAATGTGGGAGGTTTGGGGGGCCTTTTTCCTGTCTCACACCATCCTCAGGGTCACCTTCCACAGGACTCTAGAGATGGTCAAGTTTGTGGCCCCGTTGGGAGGGATAGGGGGCCCACACCCTGCCCTGATGAAAATGGGGCCATTGCAAGGACCCCAGAAGTGGAGAAAAGAGTACAGCTCAAGGCAGTTGCCTCAGATCACCCTGTGGGTAAGTCCTGGGCTTCACCTTTCCATGAAGCTGTCAGAGCATGGACCATGTGTGTGTGGGGGGGGGGGGGCTGCCATTGTCGCTGGGGCTTGCAGCTTCTGCTTACTGGGACATGGTAAATCAGGAGAGCTCATCCTGATGCCATTTTTCCAGCATTCAACCCCACCATAGCTGCAGGTAGGGTAAGTGGGGCATCTGCCCCAAAGTCTAGGTTTTTGTCAGGTGGCAGTAAGGCCAGCCCCACTGGTCCTCAAAATGTCCTGCTTTATCTCTGCTGGAGCTGCCTGTGCGTTCCCCAGTGAGTCAGGAACTGGTGCCACATCAGTCAGTGGCTGCCACTCCCAATGTCTCACCTATCACCCCTGCCCCCACACCTTGCCTTCCCTACTCCAGTGCCCCCAAAGCCGCAGTCTGCTCCAGTGCCTGCTATAGTGCCCCTTCTTCTCACTGCCCCACATGCCTGAGCCTCCCCCCATGCCTGCCTCAGCCTCCCCCTCCCCTGGTCTATCCCGTATCTCCCATCCCAATTTGTATGGAGACCAGTAAATTGACTTGCCCGGGGACCCTATTAAACCTAGTTCTACACCATTGCTCCGTACCAGTGCCCACCATTCCCCTACAAGTTTGACCAAAGTTACACCTCTGCACAAAAGGTAGTGCCTTGTCCAGTCTTGCTAGTTATTAATGAGGATATATTACTGAAAACTTAGAGAGCACTTCGCATTTGCAACAAGAGAAAAAAATACAGAGACTGTCTGACACAGTCTCTGCATGTTACCCACAGGAAGGAATTTATAGCACCTTCTCGTGCCTGCGGTGAGAATCACTGAGGATGTGGGAGAGTTAGATGTGTATCAACAACCATAAAATAGATCTGTGTTCCCTTCTTGCAGAAATCTGTTTGAACTCACTGGCTTGGTTCATGCGGCTGTTTCCAAGTATTCAGTCATGTCACTTGGTAATGATTTGGGGTTTGGAAAGTAGCAAGACTTACTCTTGCTTCCAGGAGCCCAAGTGAACGAGGGTTACTTTCCAAAATGAATGCTGCATTTCATTACTCATTAGTTGCTCATTATCATTAAGCAGTCATTACCTGCATTGTATATACAGAATGTTCTTGATCTCTAATTATAATGACCTCTTGCAATTCAGGCCAACAAAACATCCCTTCCAGCCAACATGCGCATTTAAGCTTCGATAAGATAAATGAAACTGTAGTGATTGGGGATATGTCTGGAATTATTAATTAACCATGGGTCACTCTGCATGCTTCTGTAAAGAATGGTAACAAGACATAGTAGAAAAAGTAAACAGATGCCAAGAACTCTATTAATGCAACATTTAAAGATGTACAGTTTTGGCTTTCATTTTTAAAAAATCAGGAAATGCAGGCAGTGAAAGCAACTCAGCTTGTTGCATTTAATTCACTTGCTGGATTCTCCCTGGCTGGAGACTCCCCTTTGCCTCTGTAATTTCTGTTTTCCCTTCTCTTCTTTGCAAAGTTCTTTGACTTTAAGTAACATGCCAATGAAACAGAAAGTGAAGTTCTCTTTGTTTCCACTTCATTTGCCCATTTCAGGTATACGTTTTGGTCAGGAACGTCTTAAGGATTTGGGGGGCCCTGGGCACAGTGTTGTTTGGTGGCTCCTACCTGGAGAATTAATAGAAAATGTTTTAGACATTGTTGCATCCAAAATTTTATTGCAAGACAGAACATTGGTGTTTATTTCTACAGGGGTATACTATAGGAAGAAAATACATTTAGGTTAAGATTCCAATTGATATTGGATTTACTCTGCATGGCTTTGTTGATGTCTGGGGCATTGGCAGAATTACATTTGTGGGAGGCAAGGAGGTGGGAGAGCCTCTTTGTCCTGCCCTTTTCTGACATGACCACACCCCTTTCTGAACATCATGATATCTATGAAAATAAATAAATAAAATCTATGAAAATAAATAAATAAATAAATAAATATCACAACACCCAGAAAATGGGCATGGTCATGCCAGAAAGGAGCATGGTGAAGGGCGTGCCCCCCTTTTTTATTTGACCCCTGCCCCTTTCCTAAGCATCAGGAAGTTGATGAACTAAAAACTAACTAGCTTAGAATGGGTGAGGCCAAGTGGGAGCCAGTGGGATGCAACTGCACCCCTATGCCTCCCTCTCCCACAACCCAAGGTTGCAGGATTATATTTTAATCTCAAAATGGGGTTGTTGTAGGCAAAATTATTGGGAGCCACTGCTTTAACACCACATTTGGGGCTCTACAGCTAATAGGCCCTGCCTGAGTTTGTATCCCATGAAGTGGCTATGGGTGCCTCCACGTGAGTTATGGCGGGCTCAGTCCCCGCATTACCTGTGGCAGGCAATCACTGCTGCCACACTTTGGGGCGAGCACAGGGTACAGGACAGATGGTGCTCCCCACCACATGGGGCAGCCAGGAGAGCGGGCTGCTGTTGGATATTCCACCACACCCTATGGCGGGCCAAGGCACTGGTCACACGAGCAGGCACCCAGTCCTGCCCCGCCCACCTCCCCGGCCCACCCACTGTCCTGCGCCCAGCCATGACATGAGTGCGCAGGACTAGAGCTAGCACCTGCCACTCAAAGCCCTGTAGTGGACCTTGCCACATGGCAGAGCAGAGAGGGACCGGGCACACAGGCATCAGCACGCTACCACACCTTGGGCCTCGGCCTTTTTCCAAGGACAAAGTGCATTGCAGCCAGCCCGCTGCCCCAACCCACAGCTGGGTAAATATCTGGCAGCTGTCAGGCACCATCACAATGCACTGCATCGCGTGGTATGGCTGCCCAGAGTGAAATACGGCTGCCCAAGGCACGGTAAGTGCATCGTGTGGCTGCACCCAATGACTTCAAACCTCTGTTTCTGCAAGCTATTTTGCAACTCCCACCAGAATGCATGTTCTTTCCGAGGTGCTAACTCCATCGCTGCTCTTTGAAAATGTTCAGTCCCAATTTACAAGGCTTTTGGCACATGCTCTAAGGCTTCCCCACAAATGACTCCTCCTGTGTTTCCTGGCTGCCGCTTCAGACCGCACAGATATATGTGGTTTATTTCATAGCTGCTATATGTTTACGGAAAATAAGGTTCTTGCACAGCTGCCAGATTTCATTGGGGAAAATATTTCCTGATGGCAGAGGACAGTGCCTGCCTTGCTAAGGGAGGAAGAGCAGCATGCACTCCATTTGGCCTGCCTCAGACAGGAATGTCTAAAACCAAAGCAGCAGAAGGAATGGGATATATGAAGCAGCTTCTAGGAACAACTGACCCATGCCAGCTCAGTTGGCACCTGACACAAACACATTTCCAGCTTCCGAGTCACTGCTTAGAGGCCTTTCCAAACCTCATGGCCCAAAATTAATCTCTCAGTTAAATTAGAGATGAAACCAATGTGCACAGCGGATATCATATTTGACAATTTTACCCACTTCAAACCGGGTCCGACAGGGCAGATACAAACCACTATTTATTTGTACCCGTTTCATTTAGATAATCATTTTGAGCTTCAGGATTGTTTTTTTCAGGTTTTCAGTCATTTTGGTTCAACTTTTTGATAACCCAATATTTGAACTGAAATGACTGGGGGAGGAGGAGACCAAACAAACAGAAATAATGGAGTAGCCAAAAGGAAATGTCCAGTTAAGCAGATATGAAAATATATGTTTTGGGTGCAGATATTATTCAGATGTCCAGATGGCTATCCAAAAATGCAAATAACATTCACATATACAGAAAAAGATACCAATTTGTGTTGACTCTAAGTTAAACCAGTGTAAAGTCAATGGAGTTGTCCTGGTGTAAACCTAGCATATATAGCCACCAGGTTCAGGTCCTGTCTCTCCAAAGACAGAGGCAATGCTAAAATAATTAGTATGCGAGAGCAAAATGGTGGCAAAGATCATTACTTGCGGAGTGAGTTTTTGCTGTACATACTTTCATATAAATATTCTATAGACTATATATACATAACATTACATTCTATGGAATGGAGGGAAATAATATCAGTGAGGGGGGAAGAGGATGCAGTTTCAATCACAATGAGCTAGGGAAAGCCTGACAGAAGAGGTAGGTTTTCAGGAGCTAGGGGGAAGAACTAGGTTTTCAGAAGGGATTTGACTATCATTTCCAACAACCAAAGAGGGACAACCCCATCAGTGAATAAGCCCCATCTCAACTCCAATTACAAACACTTCCCAACATCCCAAGCGCATAAAGCGGGACAGAAGGTCTCCAGCTTCTCATTCCCTTAGTTTCTCATCCTTCCATCATCTCCCCATTGTCTTCTTAAGTGCTTTTCCTGTGAGGCAACCAGGAAAGAGGTACCTGAGACTTAACACCTCTCTCTCTCTCTCTCTCTCTCTCCTGAAAGAAGGACTTTGACTCCTAAGAGAGGGACAGTGGGATTCAGCACCCAACAAGGGACTGTCCCTCTTAAGTAGGGACTGATGGGAGATACATACCTATAGGTGAAATGAGTCCCTACAGGTACTCATCAGGTACTCATCCTGATCTGGTAACACTGAGTATGAATCATTGGTACTCAATTAGTTCCCTGCTGTACCAAGTTACCATTTTTTGCATTCCAATTTTCCAACTTCCGGTCCCAATTTTTAGACCTTCCATCCCAATTCCTGTACCAATTTATCATTTTATTAATTGGTAAAACTTTAAATCAGTAAGTCGATAACTTGGTAATGATAATACCTGGTATTTCCAGGTAACCAGGTGCCAGATTGGTACTCGGGTAGCCCGCCGGGCACCCAGGGTGGCACTCAAAATTGTGGGTATTACTCACAGGTAGTAAACGAGATCCATGTTTCAACTCTATCTGCACCAGGGGAGCTGAACTGGGTAAATCGAAAAAGAGGTTCCGACCTTTACCAAACCCCAGAAAGGAAAGAGTAGCTTTTGGGGGTGCATCATCCTTTGGGGGACATTCACAACCCCCCTAAAATGGCTATCATCATCCCAGGCATTTAAGAAGTATGAAGCAGGGTGCTTTGAAAATCCCACCCACGTCTCTAAAAATCACACCCAGTAAATGGCCAGAAAAAGAAGTGAGGATGTAAAAATAACATTAAATAACATCCCAGAATGGAGGCTGCAAATTGCATAGTCCTACAAACTAATGAACCAGCAGCACCTTCTACCTATAGCTTCAATTTTTAAAGGGCCCTGGTGTGCCAAATTGAGCTCTACGTATAGTTTGTAGAAAACCCCAAAGTTAGCCACCCACCAGTTTAGAATGTATGTTCTTCCCATTTGGGATATTCCTCCCGACCACAGAGGTCCGGTGCCTGTGTGGTCCCCACCCAGAACAAACCATTTAGGGAAAAGATTTCCTGGGGTTTCAAGAAGCCACAGCCCTGGTTCTTCTTGGGGGAGTACAGGGAAGGGCTCTGAATACTGAGTGCTCTGCTAATGGGGCTGGGTACTTGTAGCTGGGTGAGTATCTGTGCGGGCTCGTCACCCAACTCTCTGACAAGGATGGGCACACATCACAGCCAGCTGTTCCAATAGGTGGGGCTTAATTAGTACCAAAGCTTGGCAGGATTCAGCCCTAAGACCTCTTCTATACATATCCCCTGACAGCGTTAAACTAGGGCTGCTGTGCATAGGCAAGGAGGGGGCTCTTATTTCCACTCATCAGCTGTCTGGGAGGGAGAGTTTTGGCTGGTGGAGCAGTGGGACTTGGCAGGGCAGCTCCACCAGCTCCTTTGAATTCACCCCATGGAGCTAGAGGCAGGACTTCCCAGATAGGCTTGAGCCCTGGCACCTCTTTTGATATTTTTAACAAACAAAGCAATGTCAGTAGAGGAGAGATCAGAACATCTCACCAGTTGTGTCCTTCTGTCATGTCCTTTAGCAGGGATGGGAAATGCTGTATATTCAGGAAGCAGTGTTGTTCAGTGTGTTTTCCCCATTGCCAGCAATGGGGGAAATGCAGCAAACATGGCTCCCTGTGTATATTAGAGCTGAGAAGACTATCTGCACAAATAGTGTATTGCCCATTTTGCCCATCAGCTTTCCCCATTTTGAATCAAGTCTGACAAAGCAGATGAAGCTATTCATAAAGATAAAGCTGCTTCATCATTTGTATGTTTGTATACTGGTTTTGGTTTTCAGGTTGGTTTTATGGTTTTCTCCAGTGTGACAAAGCAGGCGGTGGCCCCTTTAAGGGAGTCTGCTCTTCACCTTGGCCCTGCCCCTGCTTGGGGCTATAAGTAAGAGCTGCAGACTCTAGAGCTCTGGCAGTCTGCTTCAGGCCACCAATCTGGAAGGAGCAAGACTCAGGCTGAGTGCTTGGAGCTCTCTGGAGTTCTGACCCAAACCTGGGCTGGCCTACATGGAAGGCTGGGATTCACTGTGTAAGGCTGAACCCCAGAGGAGTTAAAGGAGCTGGGAGCCAAGGCAAGGCTGACTCCAACACTGCTAAAGGGAGCTGGAAGCCTGAATAGGGCTCATCCCACCAAAAAATGCCTATTTATTTCAGTTCTCTTGTACATGCCAGGAGTGTCCAAATCTCCTAACCCCATAAACCATGTACTAAAATCTTCCTATGACTGACAAGCCACAAGGGCCAAGGCAGACACTCCCCACCTCCACCCCATGCACATGGTATTTTAGCACGTACACCGTACAGCTTTGCTAATGAATATAGAGATGTTAGACGCTCTTAATCTCCCCCACCTCTCCTGCTTCTTGATTGGCTGCTGAGATTCTGAGGAGCTGCTGAGGAGCAGCTGCAATTCAGTTGCTGGGACTCAGATGTGATTAAGACAGACACAGGAGTATTAAGGAAGCACAGTGCCCATGACCAGCCCTGGCCAAGAGCTAAATTTGAACTGCCCCAAAGCCTCGTGTGGCTCCTGAACCATAGGCTAAAAGGTATCTTACCAGGTCTGTGTATGGAACAAAATCCAGACAGCCACATGTTCTAGGCAGTGACGGATCACTAGACATTGGGAGCTATACTCTCATTTGCTGCTGTACCTGCAAACAACCTGAGAATGGTTAAGCTTGCCACAGTGATCCATCTTCTCTCAATTTGTGTTTGATGTGCAGCACAATGGGACCCTGGTCTTTGGCAGGGTCTCCAAAATACTACTGCCAGAAATATTATATATCATTCGTATAGCACTTTTAGTGTTCAAATTGCTTTACAGTTTGTATTGAGTTCACCCTCATAGCAATCTTGTGAGGCAGGCCATTATTATTCCCGTTTTACAGATGAGGAACTGAACGGAAAGTGACTTTCCCGAAGCCACATAGTGAATTTTATGGCTAAGATGGGACTTGAACCCCAATCTCCCAGGTCCACGTCCATCACTTTATTAGTATTCTCCAGGGGGCATTGCTGCCACAGACCATGTCCATCCTTCTGTCTCATGCTCTTCAGCCCCCACAGAGTTCTGGATAGAGCCTTGCTCAAATTTACAGTCTACATGGGTGGATACAATAGGGAGTAAAGACTCCAAATGCACGAGGTTTGCACAAAACAAGGGCAGAAAGTTACTTGTTTTTGCATCCCACTAGTTCTTTTTTTTTGGGGGGGTGCTTTTACATGGATCGCACCCACACCTCTGCTCCACCTCACACCTGGGTGGGCTGTCCATTTAAAGACAGCCTGCAGGTGCTTCAGTCCCACTTGTTGTGCTCCAGCACTGTGAAAAATACATAGTGCAGCGCTGCACTGGTACCAATGCAGCCCTGCAACATGTATTTTTCACAAGCGTCCTCTTTTAAAGGGGAGGTATGGCCACCCTAGCTCCGGAACATCCCAGAACAGAACACCACAAGCAGAGTGGGCTGCCCAAACTTGGGTCACCGGCCGGAGGCAGAGCTGTGGTCTGTCTATTCAGTAGATGGCCGCTGCAGCTCTACTCCCATATGGGGGTTGCCCCAGGAAACGGCATAGAGCTGCAGGTGGTATCCAAAGTGACAGCTGATCCACCTGCAGCTCTATGGTGTGGGGGAGGGGTGCCACGCTGACAGACCATGGGCCGCGGCAGTGCTGGCCAGGCAGGGCTGCAGTCGGGCAGACATGGAGGTGCACCCCCAAAGCAGGTCCATGGGTGTACACCCCTATGTCTGTCTAAAGACACCCTTTGTCTTACTCTCTCCAAAAATTCATTCTGCTTTATGAATCTGGCATGGGAGTGTGAGTTGTAAATATGGATGTTGTGGAAAGCAGTGAATTTGGAATAATCTGGAAATCCATCCCCATCTTCAAGCTATAAAATAAAAATATGGACCTTGCCACATACACAAAGTAAATCATATCAGGATAACTGCCTGCAATCTAATCTTTGAGGTGGAGTGGATTACAAGTAGGAAAAGCAGTTGGGCATATTGGCAAGTCGAGTGAGATTATGTGTCCCATTTCCCGAGTTTTATCTCAGTCCGCTTGTGTACACTTGCTATTTTGTATCCTAAAATTATAAA
Organism: Sphenodon punctatus; assembly: GCA_003113815.1. Classification (NCBI taxonomy): domain Eukaryota; kingdom Metazoa; phylum Chordata; class Lepidosauria; order Sphenodontia; family Sphenodontidae; genus Sphenodon; species Sphenodon punctatus. Next base: position 3,695,256 of record QEPC01007237.1, read on the forward strand.
GTATCTGGCGATGCAGAGGCATTTTTGTACCTTTGATCCACAGTTAAAGCCGGCTGTGAAAATCCCTTCATAATCGGCTAATAGTTCACAGGGCTGAAATTGTTTTTGTAGCACAATCTGTGGGAAAAACACAAGAGAAACATTTCCTGCAGAAAGAATGCCGGAGTTTAATTACTGCACATCCCATGAGAGAGGATTTCAATTTATAGGGCCCCGTATTCAGACAGTTACTAGGTAGCCAACTTGTGGAGGAATATTGATGCTTTAGACTAATCTCCGCTGTGCCAGAGAACTGAACAGAGCTAAATTCTCATGATGGGGTCCAAAGGAATGCTACACATTTTGCTTTCTTAGTTGTTATCGCCGGGTACATTGCAACTCCAGGCAAGTTTAATTAATAACTGTCTGCATCTTGTCATTTATCATTAGCCAAACAGGAGGTGGGGACCTTTCCAAATGCACGCTGTACAGATAAATTAAAATTGTCTCAATCAATCTTTGGGGCTTGCTGCTGTCACTCACAGCTTCCTGCGGTTCAAAAGCTTTAATCTTATCTCACTCTCAGGGCTCGGGAGCTATTTGTAAAACGTGAAAATCAAAAACAAGAACCAACAGTAGCCCACAAAAACACAGTGAAAAGGGTTTTATAATGAACTCGCTCACAATAAGACTCACCACTTTCAAGATAAGCCTATACATGGCAGAATTGTTCAATGCACTGATTAGACATTGGCGGTGGGGAACGGGGGATATTTTCCATGGCAGGAACAGACTTGTAGTGACTTCAATATTTAATTTCTTTATTTATTCCCTGCCCTTTCTCGCAGGCTCAGGGTGGCTCACATTATACAGAAATGTTAAAACTATACAAAATTCCCATTAAAACAATTCCACCCCTGCCCTCCAAACCCTATCCCCGCTCACTAAAGGCCTGGCCAAATAAATGGGCCTTGCATTGCCTTGAGATGCTCAGACTTGGGCTTGGGAAAAACTTTAGGGGAAAGGGGTATGCCAAAGCATTAAAGGTAGTGCCGAAACAAATATTCATGCAAGCAAATAAGTCCATCAAATTTTAACCAACCAAACTGAAACAGGTAAAGCAGATAATAACTGCTATTCTTTTATGTTTTGTAAGATACCCAATTTTGGGCTATTTTGTTTTGACATTTTGATATATTGGTTACTTCATTTTGGCATTATTAGTGCTATTGTGCACGCACAACAGCCAAAATGAAGTAACCAAAATAAAGAAGCAACCTGGAATAAATGAACCAAAATAAACAAAACAAACGAAATAACCAAAAATGGAATGCCCAAAGAAACAAGTATGTGAATATCCATTTTGGTTGCAGATGTTATAGTTGTCTGAAAATGTAACTAATATCCGTGATTCCCAAATCTGCCATTTGTTTCAGCTCTAATCCTGGGAGGAATTTTGGGCTTAAATTTGTGGCGGATACTGACCCACATGAACTCCACCCACATATCTACATGTGGGATGATATGAACAAGTCAACTGCAACCTTTCAGACCTGGAACAACTGCAAGGTGAACTTTTCCACATCATGTCCAGCTCTGGCATGGCTGCTGTCTGTGGGAAGCAGAGACTGGTAGAAGGGCAGCACTTCTGGGAGATCAACTGTCCTTGCTGGTCTTTGACAACATGATGGTGAGAATCGGGATTTCAGATGAGAATCTGGACAAGTACCACCATTCAGGGCTACTCCACCACGAAGGAGACAAAATCATCTTCTCCACAAGATTTGGCTACGGCTCCGTTATTTGGGTCTACGCGGACACATGGCATGGAACACTCACCTTCTCAGAAAAAAGGAAATGCAGAGTAATCACAGCACTTGAACTATAGAACAAGAATTTTTTCCCCTCGTTTGCATAGGGGGTAGGGTACAAGGCAGGCTATGGGAGTATGACAGGGATGGAGGACAGCTTGGAGGTTATTAGAGGTGATGATGGGAGCTGGAGAACGCTGACGACCTAGTAACTGTATGAGTCATGTATGGGGAATATTAGGGGAGTATGTTTTTATGTCACTTATGTGTATTTTGTTTAATATGTCATGAGCTGCCCTGAGCTTTGGGGATAGGGTGGGATATAAATAATAACATCTCTAGAATTGCAGTGGATGCGTCTTCAAATTACTCCCACAGCTCGAATCAATGGCCACATCCAAGAGCCAATGGAGTCTAATTAACAGGAGACTTTCCGTTCATTTCTATGAGCATTCCCTCTTTTTCAGGGGTCTCAGTAGTGGTGTATCAAGACTGAGACAGGCCTGGGCTCATGTCCTAATTATGGGCCCACCCTAATGGTGAGGGGGCAGGAATGTATCTTTGAAAGGCCATTTTTAAATGGGCATGGCTGGGGGGGCAGGTCCATGTGTGTTGCGTGGAGCACCAATGCATGTCCAGTGAGTGGGAGGGGATTTAAACGGGTCAGGATGGGTGTGCACCCCTACTCATGCACCTCCCACTCCTGCACAAAGCATCCTGGATTTTTTCCCAATGCTCCATGCATGGGCATGAGTGGATGGTGCGTGGGTCACGGGAGCGTGCACTCACCCATGCCGCCTTCAGACGGGCGCCCAGATGGGTGAGGGATGAGTGGACCTCTGTGGGTGCATCCTATTTAAAAATGACCTTAGGTGGTGGCCCTCCCCAGGCTCCTGGTCAGCCTCTGTCTCTCTCCACAGAGGTTGGGGAGCCCTGCCCTGGCTGACCTCCAGTGAGGGCCTCCCCCAGAGTCAGCAACCCCACCAGGAAGAAAATGTTAAGAAAACAGCAGGACCAGCACTCTACTCCTGCCCCCTCTAAAAATGTCCTTCTTGGTGGGGCCTTTTGCCCTGAGCACTGGTAGAAAATTTCAGAGTGGGGTGGAGTCAGTGGGGAAAAGTGTTGGCTCCATTCGCTACCCACTCTGAAAATTTTGGTGAAGGAGGTTCCATGGGTGGTGGAGGGACCCTGCACGGGTCCCTGCATATGGGGTTATTTTGGTGCAGAAGTGCAGTGACGCTCTGCCAGTTTGACAGGCCTAGAAGAAAAACACAGATAAACTGCTGCTAAGTCTGCTACCAATTTAAAATGGGGGGGACACTAACTTGTGGAAGAATAGATAATACAGCTGATTTGGTGGGGCAGTAAGAACGGGACATGCATCTGGCCTAGGCCACTTTCAGACATTCTTGCTGCCGCCTCCCCCCCCGCCGCACATATTCTGGCTGCAGGGGGGAATGCGCAGCCAGAATATGCGTGGGGATCAGCTGGTCTGAAAGCCCCCCCCCCCCCCGACTGGATGCAGAGCAGGAACTCGAGCTCTGCATCCATGTGCATGTCTGTCGGCAAAGCTGCACATGGGGGGGGGCTTTCAGCCCAGCCGATCCCCATGCATATTCTGACTGCGCATTCCCCCCACAGCCCGCCGCAGCCAGAATATGCACGTAGGGGTGAGAGAATGTCTGAAAGTGGCCTTAGATGGGGTCACTGGCTTAGGAAAGGGATCACTGGTTTGGGGAAAGGGAAATGAGTCAAGGGACCTAGATTCAGACAAGGTGCTGGCTTGGGGAGGGGGAGGGGGACAGGTGACTGGCTCAGGGGTGTCACCTGTTGGGGGGAATGTTACTGGCTTGGGAGTTAACCATTGCTTCCTGGCTTAGCTGGTCTCCACTGTGCTGGGGCTGGCTGCAGTGCCGATCACAGCAGTTCTGACACAGCTGCAGTCCCTGCAAGTGTGGAGGGCTCACTAACAGGTGGATAAGCAGTTTGGGGAGCCCATGTTGAGACCTCAGATAGCATGTTTTTCAGGAAATGTTTGGTTCACTTGGAACCCAAATACAGAATCCTAATATTTGTGCTTCAAATATGGGACTCCAAACAGTCTTTTTTGCATTTATTTATGTTTTATCAAAATCCAAATGTAGAACCCTACTCCAGCCCCCAACCTTTGACCCCACTGAGACTCTTGCCGTGGCCTGACACTGCCTCAGGGCTGGAATCCTGGTATGGTCACCATCAGTTCTTGTCTATGAGAAAAAAAGGTACTGCCCCTCGTCCCGGCTTGGGGAGAAGATAGTCTGCTTAGTCATGTTGTTCTGCGCTAGGCTCTCTGACATATTTTTATTTATTTATTTATTTATTCTAAAATGTATATGCCGCCCCCTCTCACCTCAGGCATCTCGGGACAGCTCACAGCATAAACATGAAAACATTAAAATAAACCATAATAATTTCAATTAAAACAATATAAAACCCCATCCCCCACTACCCCAACACAACCCACCCACTCCATCTCCTTTGGGAAAGGCCTAGCCAGGCCTTACACTGCCTACAGAAAGAGGGGAGGTGGGTAAGCAAGCAGACCTCCAACGGGAGGGAGTTCCACATATCTCTGTGTTAGTTTTGCCCTCTAATAAAGCAAAGGCCCTTTCCCGTTGTCAAACAGTGTCTTGTGGCAACACGGAAAGCCAGACAAGGTCACAGCAGGCCACAGCATAAGGGCAAATGCTAATAAGAAAACATTGTTCTCCCAGCCCTTCAGGAGGCCATAGAAAGGGGTATTGCACCATCCCTTGCACCTCTCTGAACCTGCTCAAACCCTCCAATCCTTCTTCAGAAGCTAATACCCAGAGGGCAGATGGGTGGCCTGTCAGGGAGGATATTTTTCTAAGATACGATTGTAATTGTGGCCCCTTTTGGTCACAGTAAATTGTCCTGTTTGGATGGAGCCAAGCTGAAATAGCACATTGTCCACACACCAGGAAATGATCTCATTGCACACACGAAGCATCAGTTCGTAGGTGATAAGTGAGGCCATAACCAATTAATCTCATCAAGCCAATGCAGCCGTGGGAGCTGCCTTGTGCCAGGCCACAACGTGGGAGCTGGGAAGCTATTTTCTCTTTTGACCGATTTAAACAGGTAGTTTGGATTGCTACAATGCCGCCGACGTTTCTATTCTGTGCTGTCTGTGTCCTAGATCCTTCTTGCTGAAACGGGAGCTGGATTTACACAGACAGCAGCACAAAATCCTTTTTCCTTTGGGTTTTTGGGTTTCCACATACTCTGGAAAACTGATTTGAGCGTTCTCAGTCTCGACTCTCCTGACTGTTTCACTCTAGGTACATTTGTCGTTTTATTTTTTTTTAAAAAAATTGCTCTTCTGTTTTAATTATTTATGGTAATGCTTCAGAGGGCATCAAGTGTATATTGTGCAGTCCATTTTTATTTTATTTTTTGGTGAAGGCATGAAAACTGGCAGTGGAGTCCCTCGCTCTGCAGCATTGGGTCTTGTATTGAACCATTATGGCGATGAAGGGGGAAGAGACAAATATCTTACCCATTTATACTTAAACACAGACAGACAACAACATAACAGTTTTATTTTATAAAAGGGGGTGGAATGCGGGGAGAGAGCGCATTCATGCTCAATGTTCTCTCTCATTAAATGATGCCAGGGAACAGGGGCAGATGAATGAATGAGTTCATAGGGCCCAGTCTCAGGAGCCCCTGAAACAGAGATCCCTGCCCGCTTGGAAGCTACTGCTGCTGCTGTCATTCTGAGGCCGCTTTTATATGAGGCGCTGAAAAGCGCCTCCTGAGTCCCGCGTTGAAAGAAGAGCCACGCAGGGAGTGTGTACGTGCTCCCTGCGCTGCCGGAAGGGACGTGCTCCCTGTTGTCGGCAGTGGCAGCCTCGCTGCCGACAACGGGGAGTACGTCACTTCCGGCAGCGCGGGGAGCATCCCCGCGCAGCTTTTCTCAAGCAGGGGAGAACTATCAAGGATCAGGCCCAGTCTTCGTTCAGGGTGGACAGGCTGATGGCCCATGGCTGGGGGGGGGGGAGTACCCTGCAAAAAGTCCCAGGAGAAGGATGACACCTGGGGTGGGCAAGTGGGGACCTGAGCAAGCAGCTGTGCCAGAATGGTAGGTACTGCTCCAGCTATGCACACAAGGTGGTGCTTTCTCCCTCCTCTTGGAAGCCCTGGCCCCAACTCTGGTCAGGGCAATAATCGTTCGGCCCAATGCACTTTGGGTCCTGGGACCCAAGAATTCTTAATCCACCTTTGCCAGGGAACCAGACTCTACACCTGTCTCCCAATGCTGGAGAGCAGAGAAATCCCCTGCATTCAAGTCTTATCCTCCAAACTACTCTGTGGACTCTTGCGGCACAGAGAGCTGATGGGCTGACACACACACTGATGATGTGCTTCTTCTGTTCTTGGACTAGTATTAACTTATAGAAAGAGAAGTTATTGTTATTTTCTCCAGCATATGGGGTTGTTTGTTAATTACCCCTATAAAACTTTAGTTTCTTTAAGCTTGGATCAATCTGGGGGTGACTCTAGAGGGTGTGTGGGGGTGGGGGTGTAACAGGAACCATACAGAGAGAGCTCATTACACCTTCTGTGAGGGCCAATCATTTTCGTGTGCTATCAGATGTGCTCCCCAGAGAATGGCTGACCCTTGGCAGAAAGGCAGGAAGGAAGCTTGTTCCGGTGACAGCCTGCCAGAGTAGTATGTCTCTGCAGTATTTCCTTTTGCCTCCTTGGGTTGCTTTACTCTGCAAACAATATTGAGCCATGAATACATTCTCACAGCTGTGAATGCCACTGCTTGCTAGCTGCATCACAGACATTTTCTCACAGCCTCCCCGCAAAAAAGAAAGAATAGTCCTTTGTATGAAATAAATCACAACTGCGCAAGGTGAGGCTGGGATTAGGGTCGCCCCTTCCCTCTGGGAGAAACATGGAGTGGGCAAAACCATGTCAAAAAGGGTGGAGCAAAAGGGCCCATCCCTCACAGAACATCGTGACATCATGGTTCTCCATAGGGGAGGGCCTCATCAGAAAACGAGTGGGGGAGTCCCAGCGATGACCCCACCCCTTTTCAAAAATTGTTTATTAGACGTGACCATTGGTCATTGTCAACATACAAAAACACACAACACAAGCAACAGATCTATAGAACAAACCACAGCATAGAAAGTATAGTATCACTCTAAAAATTTAAAATATAAACTAAAACCAAACAGCATTTTCAAGGCAGCACTGAGCACAAAGAGATTAATCAGAGTTTGCCAGAGGCCTAAACAGAAGAAACTTTTTCCTCATCTCCATGGCCGCAGCTAAAAACTTCATAGTATCAGATGTAACCTCTGAACGACATCACAAAGGGCCATGTGGGTAAGAAACTGATTCGACCCTCCCGAAAATTTATCTATAAGAGACTGCAAAAATCTTAGACGCAGAGAGTCATACAGCCTACACTCAAAGAGTACGTGATGAGTAGACTCTGCACAGAGAGAGTCATAGGGACACAGGCGATCCCCAAACAGAATCCCTAGAAAACACCCTTCAAGGACGTTTGTGGGTAGCGCATTAACCCTTGCACAGAAAAATAAATGCTTCTCTCTAAAGGTGGCAATGGAAGAGAGATAATGAGCCATAAAGTTCCGCTGCGGGGCCAGTGAATGGTACCCAGCCATATGTTGAGATCCCTCCATTTTAGCAAGTTCCTCTTGATAACTAATGTCTCTAGCTCTCTTGCCTTGCAGCAAGAAGGTCTTTGGTTTCCAAATAGGCCTGGGAGAAACCCAGGTGAGCCAGGTGCTCCTTAACCATCTTATGCCATGGACTAGAAAAGGTATCCTGAAAAACGTACCACATCAGGGAATCCTGCATGGCCCTGCTTCTCTTTAGCCAATACAAAGAGGCTTGCTCCCAGGCTACAGCTGACCAGGCTTTCATTCCCACCTCAAGCCTTACAGCAGCAGCCAGGGTGCCATTAGGCATTTTGGTTAGTATGCTTAGAAATCAAGTTTGAATTACATTAAGATTTCTGTCTGACAGAGGAGCCCCAAGCCTTTTAACATTCTGGCAGGCTTGTAAAACCTGGCTGTTCGCCCAGACCTTTGGGGGGGGATAGGGGTTGGGGTTTTTTTAGCTCTTCCCTGCCTTTATCTTATTTTATTTTTATTTATTCTCCTGCCCTAGTGATGTCTTTTTAAATTGTTGATGTTTTTAGAAAACTGTTTTATGAATGTTTTTAGTTGTACGTTGTCCCGGGATGCCATGGGCATATGGGGCGACTCATAAATATATATAATAAATAATAATAAATAAATAATTCTGCACCGTACAGGACGGACGCTCCAACTTTTGACTCGCAGACCTTAACTGCGGCCTCTAAGTTCTTCCTTCCCATCCCTGAAAAGAAACGGAGGATGGCTAACATTTGACTTCTAGCCGCCACCTCCGCTTTCCCTATATGATCTCCCCACAGCCCATTGGCAGCAAAATGAAGCCCCAAATATTTGTATGATTTCTGCTGTTGAAGCTGTCTATCACCTATAGGCCACCTATATATCTGCCTGGCCCTAGAGAACACCAGGACATTGGATTTCGAGTGGTTAATAGTAAGACAGTTAGAGGAACAGTAATCCTTAAAAGGTCTCCAATTGTCTGAGAAGTCCCACCCTAGTCTGAGACAGGAGGACCAAATCGTCAGCGTATAATAATGCACCGACTGGTTTAGAGGCCAATTTAGGTGGAAAATGACTTTCCTGTCTCATTTCTGGTATGACATCATTAATAAATAGGTTGAACAGGGTTGGGGCAAGAACACACCCCTGACAGATCCCCTGTTCAACCGCAATGTCCGTGGTCAGCTGCCCTACCCGGTTTAACCTCACAGCTATTGTGGTTTCCTTATAAAGGGCCTGGATCAAAAAAGCAGCCTATTATCGATCTTAAGAAGAGTCAATTTCCTCCACAAAAGTGGTCTGTTTATCGAATCAAATGCCACCCTCAGGTCCAGGAAGGCACCATACAGCCTACCATTAACTAGCCTATACTTCTCCACTAAATGATAGAGGACCACATAGTGGTCCAACGTGCATCTGTCTTTTTGAAACCCAGTTTGCTCTGCGTATAAGATCTTATTCTGGACTATCCACTTTGTCAGCCTCACCAGAAGGTACTTCGCATACATCTAGCTTACCCCACTGATGAGGCTGATCTGCCTATAATTAGCCGGGTTCATTCTTGGCCCACTTTTATAGATAGGCGTGACAATAGCTTGGCTCCATCCTCGTCTAGGCATACTTCCCGAGTGATTTATCTCTGTAAAAAGCCTGGCTAACACGGGGAGCCACCAGCTGGCTCTCTTTTTAATGGCCTCAACCTGAATCCGATCTGGTCCTGGAGCTTTGCCATTGGAAAAGGTCTCCATTCTATTTTTAATCTCAAGCTCCGTAACTGGAGGCCAATCCGGCAACGTATCTGGATTAGACCCAAGACTACCTTGGCTCCCTAGCTGCACCCCTTTTCTGAAGTGGTTGCTCCCTGCCACCACCTGGAAGCCCCAGTTCTTTGGATTAGTCACGGCCCACGGGTGCCCCTAACTAAGACTGCTTTTAGACGAGCGCGCGGTGCACTCGTGCTTTTTTTCAAAAATCCCACGAGACGGGATTAGACGAGATGCTGCCGCGAGTCACGCACATGGGAGAGGGACGCGCATTCTTTTCTGGCCGCGATTTGACCACCTCAATCTCCAACCCGGTCAAATCGCGGCTGGAAAAGAATGCGTGTCCCCCTCCCATGTGCGTGACTTGCGGCAGCGTCTCGTCTAATCCCATCATGCGGGATTTTTGAAAACAAGCGCGAGCATACCATGCGCTCATCTAAAAGCGGCCTAAGCCTAGAGAACTTGGGACTTTCCTCCAAAGTCAGGAGACTCTGGTAAAACCTGGAGAGGGGACAACTAGTACCGCTGAAACAAGTAACCGCAAAACAGGTATATTCATCAAATTTCTGGTACTCGAACTGACTCACAATGGTTGGGTACAAATCGGTACCTGATTAATGTTGAATTCAGGTACCCAATGTCCCAGAAAATCAACTTCTGGTCCCAGAATATTGACTTCCAGTCCCATTTATTTATTTATTTTTGAGTTTTCACTCTTTTTTCCGTTTTTCAGCCCAATTCACCAATCAGTAAGCAGAAAATTGGTAATGGACATTTTTTCAGGTCCCCAGTTGGTGATCAGATAGTCCTGTTTAAGATCTAGAGACAACCCAGATGCGCTGTAGTGGCCCAATCCCCATGTGGCCTCGTCACAGAAAATCACCGCCACCACATTGTGGAGCCAGCACAGGCGACAGGCACACAATTGCAGGGAAGCTGGGTGGGCTAGCCACCACCAGAACTGCCGCCATGGCCAGGACAGGCTGCAGTGCCTGCCACATGAGTGGGCATCTATCCCTGCCCCGCCTCCCTTCCCTGGCTGATTGAAATCCTGCCCCTGGCCACGCACAATGGGCGACAGCACCAACCACTCAAGGCCCTGCTGTGGTGCTCCCTGCATAGCTGGGCAAGCGCAGCCGGGCACACAAGTTGCCCCACCTTGGGAAACCTTACCCCAGCCTGCTTCTCACCCTGCTTCTCACTCTGCCTTGGGATGTGGGAAACATCTGGCAGGCACCAGCCACATGATGCACTGCGTGACCTGGCTCCCCAGAGTGGGGTAAGGCTACCAAGGTGTGCTGGCCTCCCCACTCTGTCTTGTGTGGCTTCACCCTTTGTGTGTGGTCCAGGGGCCGGGATGTGATGGAATGGAGCATCGTGGAATCTGCTACATCTCTCTTCACTGGCCTGAGGTCCCTTAGAGCTTTGTGCCTATGGCACAGGAAAGAGCAACCTCCTTCAAGCTCTGGCTCAGGGGAGCAGTGACAGTTCTGCCTTTTAAGCTGCAATTTATCAAGAGCAAATCTCTGCATTATATGGAGGTTTTTATAAAAAATTAACAAAAACTATGCAGGTAAAAGGAACTGCTGTTCCACTTAGTTTGACATATACGTACCTATTGTTAACAAAAAAAAGTGATGACAAAGATATATGCATCTTGAGCACCAAAACAACTGGATGTAGAAAACTGAAATTTGGCAGGAAAACAGCAGTCAGGGAGGCAAAGTGTCTCCTCCAGGAAAAATAGGTTTTGAGCTGAGCTGTGAGGATCCAGGAGTCATAGTTGGAACAGGCACAGTAGATGTTTTTTGACTGATTTGTCCAAGATCCAAAAGAAACTAGGCCATGCTACACATGCCTGGGTAACTACATTAGCTACCTAGTAAAAAATTTAGTGGCCAATTTAGTGGTCTTGTGCACTGAGACCAACAAAGCTGCCAACTCCAAACTCAGGAAAGACTAAAGTTATGTTTGTGCTCAGAACTGATCGTGCAGTAGGTGGGTGGGTGGGGCAGCTTTGGGGGCAGGCATTTGGCAGGGGGGGGGGGGAATGGGTTACGGTCATTCCACCTGGGGGTGGGGAAGAGGCTGGCTCCCCTCCGTGGGTGCAGCCGGACAAGCCGCAGGGGCCTGATCCCTGCATGGCCCCATGATGGGCAATCACCGCCACCACACCACAGGGCACATGCNGAATGCCAGCATTGCAGATGGCACAATCAGAACAAAATTATCCATCTAGGTCAGGTACTGGAACAGGTATCATGCTCCCACTCTGTGCCCTTTCATTATGAGGATGAAGACCCTGCTGGCTTATGGCTTGAGTCTGCACATGGTGGAGGTGGCTGAGGAGGTCTCTACGCTAGTTTGTACCGCCAGCACAGTACATGGTAGAAAGATTCACCACTTGCTCAGGCCCTTCTGCTACCCAGAGTCAAGACTTGCAATGTGTACAGCAGGGAATTCCACAAGACTGCCTTAACTCTGGATTCCAAAACCCATCTGACCCTGAGGTCCTACAAAAATTGACATAGAATTTTTTTAAGAAAATGTGTTCCTCTTCAAATGTATTGCATTCTAGAGTCAGCAAAAAGTCACACTTTTTGTCTTTGTTTCATCATCCTATGTTTTTGTGCCAAATAATAATCAGTAAAAAAGGTATCCAGGTCAGTTAGGTCCCCTCCGTGGGTGCAGCCGGACAAGCCGCAGGGGCCTGATCCCTGCATGGCCCCATGATGGGCAATCACCGCCACCACACCACAGGGCACATGCAAGGGAGCTGGGCACACAGTCACAGGGAAGCTGGGTGGGCTGGCCTCTGACAGAGCTGCCACCACCGACGGGGCAGGCTGTGGCGCAAGTCATGCAAGCGGCCACCCAGCCCTGCCCTGCCCCCCTCCCCGGCCCAACCAAAATCCTTTCTTGGCCGTGACGTGGCACAACAGGCAGCACTGCCCAAGGCCCCGCAGCGGTGCTCCCCACATGGTGAGGTAAAGCACGGCTGGGCACATGCATTGTCCTGGCCTGGGTAGCCGTACCCTCATGTGGGGTAAGGCTGCTCTGCGACGCATCCTCAGAATTTTTCTGAGAACGTATCAGGGAGCAGTCAGCTGTTTTCCTCACCCTGGGCCAGAAGGAACATCTGTGGCCCGGCTGCCCATGAAGGGTTAAGGCGACCCAAGGAATGGTAGCCTCCCCTCTCCGTCTCGTGTGGATTCACCCCATGTCTCAACAGGCAAATTTCACCAAAATCTGGAGTCTCTTAGCCCCCGAACGCATACCCAAATCAAAAATAAAATAATGGGCATTTTTCGACACACGTTAAAGTTCCAGATGTTTCAGTCTTCTGAGTTTACAAGTCCACAAGTAAGTTCCGGATTCATTTTTCACACACACACACTGCCCTGAGGCAGTTCCTGGGTGCATTCTTCACACACACACTGCCCTGAGGCAGCCTAAAGTAGCAGCAGCTGTAGACGTGAGGGGCTGCCATGGAAACCAAGTAACCACAGCTGCCTGGAGCAAAGCAGTTTACCAGGAGAACCTTTTACACACAAATGTTCTGGGAGAAGTTTCATGCAGAAGTTCAAAGACCTGGATGTTTAAGATCTGGATGAGTGATTTAGACACACAGACAGTTCTGGATGTTACAGCAAACATCCAGGAGAAATGTGTGTCTAAAAACACCCAATATAGGCTTTAAGCATTCTCAAACAATCCTGAAGAAAACCTGAAAGAATTGGTTTGGTCCTTGTATGTGTCATGGCTTCTCATAGTGCAAAAAGGAGCCATAATAGCACTGTCATCAATGATCTTGGCAAGGGCAGTTTCAGTGGAGTGAATGGGGCGGAAGCCAGATTGAAGAGGGTCCAGGGAGGAGTTGGCAGAGAGGAGATCCAGGCAGCAGGAGTAGACAGCACATTCCAGAAGCTTAGAGACAAAGGGTATTTGTTTTGGAAGCTAGTAGTATTATGTAGTATTATGATTGGGAAATGCCGGCAAACCTTCCCTTAGCGTGGGCCACCCAGGTGTAATAGCGTGGTCCAAGGCTACCATCGGTTAAGGTAGAGGGGGGCGGTATGGGGTGGGATGGTGGCTCTCTCCTTTACCTATTTATGAGATGGATCCAGCATGAGTGGAAATAGGTGCCATTTGGGAGGATGGGGGGATTTGGGAGTAATGTTGGGATCATGGGTCTGTTTGGTATGTTTGATGTCGGTGATGCATTCCTTGATGAGGCTATGAAGGAGCTGAAATAGTGGGAGCCATCCTATTTTATGTGGCAGAACCTTCCCCGCTCTGCAATTATAAACGTGTTTGCTAGATGAAGGTGGGATTTCCACCATGACTTAGAATTCGTATGTTGTATATGGCTTTTACTGGTGTTTTAGGGATTTATGTTTTATCTGTATTTTTTCTTTTGTTTGGCTATGGCAAAAGCCGAATGCCTTATTAATAAACTAACTACTTGGCAAAGGGTAGGGAGACCGGACGAGAGGGGTCAGAGGGGTCGATGGTGGACTTTTGCGGATGGGAGAGACAGTGGCATGCTTGAAGGTGGAGGGGAAGGAGCCAGTGGAGAGGGAGAGATTAATGGCATGTAATGGGGGGGTGGGGGCAACAGTGGGAGCAATGGAGATCAGGAGGAGATTGGGTCGAGAGGGCAGGTGGAGGGGTTGGAGAAAGAGATCAAAGAGGAGATTTCCTCAAGGGAGGCAGGAGAGAAGGAGGAGAGGAGAATGGGGGAGGAGTGGGGGAGGGAGCGGGGAGAGGAGATGGGTGGGAAGCAACATCCTGGCAGATCTTGTCGATCTTTGAGGTGAAGAATGGCACGAGATCCTGAGCAGAAAGGGAAGAAGGTGGAGGGGGCAGGGAGTTTGAGAAGGGAGTCAAAGGTGGAGAAGAGGTGGCAAGGGTCATGAGAGTAATGCCCCAATTAGAAAATTAGCTTGTGCTGCTGCCCACGCTACACCCCTGTGCCTCTTTGGTTGCACTAAGCATGCTTTTGTCTGCCCTCCCGGCTCCCCTTCTAGGCAGACCCAAACCTCGGTAATAGGGGCTTCTCCCAGCCGCCCTGTGTTCCCTAGCAGTCTGGACCAACCAAAAGGGACCTTAGACAATCACGGGCAGATTCACCAGGGGGACGAAGGGGACTTCAGCCCCCCCATTGGTCAGCCATGGGCTGACATCACACTTGACCCGCCCCCCATGTCATCGTTGGGGACAGGGCAAGTCCATGCTGCTTCCGGTCTCTGCCATGCGGAGGGTTTGTGCGTTCACTGCATGAGGGTGCTGGAGGGGCAGGCGGGGCAGCCTGGGGGCTGCAAATACCGACCCGGGCCCCACCACACCTCCTCCTCTCCGGCCTGTGCACGAGCGGCAAACCCCCCTGCAGTTTCTGTTTGCCCCCGCACAAGTGGTGCTACGTGCAGCTGCTGGTACTGCCGCTTTCCTGTGAGAAATAGGCACCAGTGGCTGCACACTGTAGCACTGCTTGTGGGGGGGGGGCCAAACAGAGGCTGCAGGGGGGTTTGCCGCCCACCCGCAAACCAGAGAGGACTCGGAGGTGCAGTGTGGCCCGGGCTGGTACTTGCAGCCCCCAGGCTGCCCGGCTGTGTCCAACGCCCCAGCTGGCTGGAGTAGGGCCGTCCTGGCCCTGAGGCAGCAGCAGGCAGCTCAGGCGAGGAGCGGAGCCGAGGAGGAGCATCGGCAGCCCAGTCCAGCAAGTAGGTTGCCAGCGCCCAGCCCCCGTAGCCACCAGCCCCTCCACCCAAAACTCAGTACCCCCAGCCTGTTCCCCTCCCAAATCCCGGTGCCCCAGCCTTACCCATTCCAGCCCAAAACCCAGTGCTCCCAGCCTTCCCCTAAACCCAGCCACAATAGTCAGCCCCTCTGCCTCCCCCACAAACCCAGTGCCCCTGCCTTTCCCCAATAACCAGTCCCCTGCCTTCCCCACTGAAACCCAGCCCCCCAAACCTGGTGCCCCCTGCCTTCCCCCC
>QEPC01007237.1:3711943-3763195 GCA_003113815.1 Sphenodon punctatus
TGTGGGTGGAAGGGGGGACACCCCCCACCCACCCTGTCCAGCCTGGATTTTAAAAAAATTTCCCCTAAGTCCCCTAGTGCGCTGGGCTCCGGGCCGCCACCGGCGACCTAGAGCCAGCACCAGCCAGTCAGCAGCAGGTAAGTAGTACCGGTACTGTACTGAGCCCTGGGGTGGGGGGTGATTTAACACACACCCCACCCCAGGGATCACCCTACCTCCCCACCCAGGGATCGATGCCTACCTTGAGCTCTGGGCGGTGGCGGCGGTCCAGCAGCTTCAGTGCTGGCTGTGGCTGCTGGCTTCAGCACACTACTAGGCCTTCCGGGGAAGTTCCCCGGAAGGCCTAGTAGCATGCTGAAGCCGGCAGCCACAGCCAGCGCTGAAGCCGCCGGACTGCCGCCGCCGCCACCGCCGCCCAGAGCTCAAGGTAGGCGTCGATCCCTGGGTGGGGAGGTAGGTTGATCCCTGGGGTGGGGTGTGTGTTAAACAACCCCCCACCCCAGGGATCAGTACAGTACCGGTACTACTTACCTGCTGCTGGCTGGCTGGTGCTGACTCCGGGTTGGCGGCGGCGGCCAAGAGCCCGGCGTACTAGGGGACTTAGGGGAAAAAAAATTAAAATCCAGGCTGGGCAGGGTGGGTGGGTGGTGTCCCCCCTTCCACCCGCGCAGCCTGGACTCGGGGAGGGAAAGTGTTTGGGGTTTTGTGTGTGTTTTTTTTACATTGCGGCCATTCATTTGAATGGCCGTAATGTAAAAAAATCCGGCACGGGGGGATCCGGTACCGGACCCAAAATACCGGAATAATCCGATACTGCCGGTACACCAAAATACTGGCAGTATTGGATACCGGATGACCCGGTAGTCCCACCCCTACTGTTTAGTTGGCTTTGACTGCTCCAGGTTTTGGCTTTTAGGCAGCCCTCTCCTGAGGCTTTGCTCCTGACTGGTGGGACTGTTAGGGCCTGGCTTCACAAACCCCTCGCTCCAATGAGAGCTCTTGGCTCCTTACTGCTCCACTTTGCCTCTGCACTCTTTCCCTGCATCCCAGGTGCTGGTAGGTGACATTAGACTCACTGCTTCCAGCTCTTAAAGAGGCAGTACTCTGTTTCGTCAGCCCCCTCTCAGGGTGCTTACCCTGAAAATCACTGTGACCCTGTTACAATGTGAAAATCAACTGAAACAGTAATTAATGTCCATCTGTACTAGAGTCCTGGCATGGACCCCAGAATCACACTCAAGCTAGTCCAAGCCTAGCTGAGCCCAGTCCCAATGCAGCCAGGCTCTCCTGCACCTGGAGGTGTCTTGCTGTGACATCATGGCACTCCATGGTAAGAAGGGTCATGTCATGAAAAGGGAGGGGAGGGGACATCTTAACCTGTCTCTTTCCTGATGTGCTCCAATAGCCTACAGAATGCTGTGATCTTTAGGTGGCAGCATAAACACACTATCTGAATCCCCTAGTAGAGGGGATTCAGCCTGGTCTGAGCCACTTAATGAAACTGCCTGGGCTTCCTTTTCCCTGAGTCCAACGCAGGGTGATATTAACCACCAGGCTAATGAGAGTTCAGTCAGTTTCATCAAATAATTCAATGTGGTGAATGGCGGCATACCTGACCCAAGTCATGTGGCAGGGTGGTGGCGGTGATGAGCCGCGTTAATTGTGCCTTGTGCTATCAGCTGCTCTGCTGGTTTCCTCAGATGTTCCCTGGAAACGTTCCAGGCCACAAACTCCCATTTACTCTGTGACAAAAGCCAGCGTTTGAATGCCCAAAACGTAACAGGGAGCCCTGCGTTATGCAGCTGTAAGGGTGGCAAGTGCTATGTGTAGAGGCACCCAGCGAGAAAGAGAGAATAATCTCAGTTCCTCCAGGCTGCAAAGAGAGAACTTTATTTATATTTATTTATTTATTTTTAAAAATTATTATCCCGCCCCTCCTGCCTCAGGCAGCTCGGGGCAGCTCACATCATATAAAATATAAAAAGACAGGTACCAAATACCCACCCCCACCCCACTCAAACCCAAACCCCCACCCATCTCCTTTGCCAAACACCTGGCAGAACAACCAGGTCTTACAACTTCGTCAAAATGAGGGGCGGTCAGGGGCCGGCCATGCCCCCACCGGCAGGGAGTTCCACAGCCACGGTGCGGCCACTGAGAACACCCTCTCCTGTGTGGCTCCCCAGAAGATTCAGGGGACCTCGAGCAAGACGCCCCCAGATGACTTCCCAGAGCTCCCCATGCCTTCTTACGGGGAAATGGAGGCAAGAAGGGGAGAGATGGTGAACCATCCCTGTGCCCCTTGGCACAGGACCTGCCTCTGCGAAGAGGCACTGCGCACTAATCGGTCCTGTCCACAGACTTCAAGGCTCCCGCTCTGCTCTTTAGAGTTTCACCTGCTGAGCAAGCCTCGGTGCCAGTGCCAGCTAAAACCTTCGAGCCCGCCCCTCAAGCCTTAATTGCTGCTGTGGAGCCACACTGCGAGCGGTTTCCTGCTTGTTTGTATTTACTCGCACGCTCCTCATCGGAAATGGTTCTGACTGAGATAAATATAAACCCAGCCATGGACAATTTAACAGTTTCGGGGGGTAATTTGATGGTAAACCATAATTACTAGTACAACCAATACCTTCATTTCCTAACCCAATCTGAGGAGGTGTTTGGGGCACATATCAGTCTAATTAGAATTCTGTCTGCTCATAATAAATAAGGGATAATTGCTAATTGGGTCTGGTTCACATTATTTTGAGATGGAAACTATTTTAAATGTGAAGGCTTGTGTTTGAGTTTGTGGCCACCTCTCGAGACAAACGTCCATGCTATTCCATTCTCTTCTGGGCCCCAGTGCATTCTCTTGCCCTAGTCCTCTGGTACAACCAGGGGTGGTAGCCTAACTGGTGAACAACTGGTTCTGTCTGAGGGAATGAGGGGGTTCCCTCCTCTCCCCTCTCTCAGACAGAACTAATTGGGCACATTGCACTGGAGACTGGAGGGGAAGAGTTGGGATAGGAAAGCAGAAGGTAATCCGGGGAGGGGAGGAGCTGGGGGGAGCAGAAGGTTAGGGTCACTGGAGCAGGGGAAAATTGAGGGAACTGGGATTGCTAGGCTGGGGGTCACCAGGGTCAGGAGAAGTGGGAAGGGCAGGAATGCTGGGGGCGGGATCACCAAGGCAGCAGATGGTTGATGTGGCAGCTCTTCCCAGTGGGCAGTGGCTACTCACAGCAGTGGCAGCGCATGGCCTTTTGCTATCTGCAATGGGAAAGGAAGCCCCGTCCAGCCCCTTCCCTGACCACTACTCTCTTAAGGAGCTGGTATGTCACACATGAGTCATGGGGAGGGGGGAATGGTGGGTGTTTTTAGCCTCCCACCCATCACCCACCCATCCTTCATGCTTCAAGGCCACATTGGAACCCTATGGAAGTATGCAGCTCTGCAACATGCATGATGCGTGGGTGACTGGTGGGTAATGAGTGGGGAGGCACTTCTCTAAAAACACTCGGTGTCCACCATCTGCCCTCCCACAACCTGCTTATCATGGCCCACCTCAGGCCAACAGCTGGTTTGCAGATCCAGTAGGATTTTAACAATGGGTTTGACTGGACTGGCTGAATATCACCCCCTGAGAAGAAGAGTTCTGGATGAAGAACAGACCCTAGGTCGCATCCACATATACGTTTGCCAGTCATTGCAACTTGCCCTTGCTCTGGACATACTGTTTCTAAGCTTGATTTCCATTCACTCCAGAACTCATACACACAAACAAGTGCTGTTCAGCCATTTGCTCCATAGTCACTGTCAGTCAGTGGGAATCTGCTACAGAGCAAAGCACTTCTTAGTTGCTAGGGCAAAAAGGCAAACAACGCTGTAGCAAATACTGTGCAACAGTAAGCCCTCAGTAATATGAAGGCTAGACTTTTCAAAAAACTGCTCAGCTCCTTTTCAAGCTCCAAAATAATAAAGTACCAGGCTTTTAGGAGTGATTGATTAGGCCATTGGGTGGCAAGCTCTCCTGAAGATTCGGGCCTTATTTGGGAGTGCTAAGCACTTGTAAATCTGACCGTAAGCTGTTTTTGAGAGTTTGACTGTGCAAGGCCACACAGCAAGTTGATGGCAGAGCTCAAAATAGATACCTGGCTTCCATTCTTCTGCTCTGGCCACTCGTGGCTAAACCATACTCCCTCCCAAACCAGAAATTGTAGGTTTCATTGCATGTGCATCCATTCATGGCTGCAAAGCAGGATTTGTGACTGACATGAAGTGACTGCTAGGGAAACTGCTTATATCCTGACTGTAGCTGTATAGCCAGTGTGTATTTATTTAAGCACAGCTGTGAGAGTCACTCATTTCAATGCTCCTTCCTCACACTTTTTTGCCCACGTTACCTCGGACAGTGAATCTCCTTGCAGGGAATCTACTAACTGGGAATCTTACGGCGAGCTCTATACGTGGGCGCGGGGGTAAAAGCGTCATCAGCCGGGTCCTGTGGGTTTTTTTCTTATGAATGACAGGGCTGGATTAATTATTATATTCCTTCCATTTCAAAAATTTGTTTTATTTCTTAACTTTTTTTGGCACAAAAATGAATTTCTGTCTGCTGAAATCGTAGTTCTGGCTCGCCCTGTTTTAAGTTTTTGTCCTTTCTGCTGCTGAATACCCAACAAGTGCAAACTGGGAAATTCTCCTGGGATATAAGTTTCAGTTCCCATACACTGGGGCAAATGCTTCTTCATATTGTAAGAGGGCTCAGGGCCCTGGGAACCCAGCAAGGGGCGAGTGGAGGAGCCGCTGACACACTCTTGTACCCAGCTAAAAAACACATGTATTCCATCAATCAGAGCCCTTAAACCTACTGGCTTCCCACCTTTGTATTATTAGCCAGCTAGCCAGTACCATGGCAACTGCAGAGGCCATTCCAGACAGAGAAAACTGCTGCAGAGATTAAGAGAAAACCCGCGGACTGAGTGATTCTGGTCCTGTTTTTCCAATAATGCTGAAAACGTCAGGAGTTGTCTTCCTGAGAAGAGTACGGGCAGGGCAAGGGACTCATGCTTGGTGGGAACAAGGCAAATTGAAGGATTGTCTGGGACAGAAACACCTGCAATAAGAGAGGAAAGATCCCAACAGAGTGTTCTGGTTGCGGAAGCCTCTCTGGTTGGAATGATCCTCAATAAGACTCTCTCATCTACCTCTGACACCTTCTGATGACGCAGGTCATTGTCTGTGAAAGCTTGTTCCTCTTTTCACCAGGTAGTCTATAAGGAGCACGCATGCATCGTGCACAGGATGCACTTCCACACCTAGCACAGGATGTGCACACATGAAGTGCATTACACACGCACACCATGCATACTATGTACATGATGTGGGCAAGTTCTGCGCTTTGTATGCCCACATCCTAGACTTGGTGTATGCACACACTGCATGCATGTGCTTGGTGTGTGCGTGTACTGTGGATCAGTCCCTAAGATGCCACCCTGCCTGTTCTTCTCACCTATTCCTGTTACTGACCTCTCCCTGTTGGCCTGTTTGTTTCATGGCCTCCTCTGGTGTAGTTGTCATCTCAGGTCCAGCCCACATATGTCCTATACCTGCATGCCTACTAGGGATGGGCGAACGCGGTTCAGATGTTCAGAGTTTGGACCGAACTTGGTCTGTTCGGATGTCCGAACCGAACGTCCGAACCGAACTCTCGAACGACCGAACAGTTCGGTCGTGTTTGGAGGCAGGAAAAACGTCTTTCCAGGGCCAAAAATTAGGTTTCGGTTTCAATTTCGTTTCGGTTTTGGTTTCACTATTTTTGAATGTTCAGCCAAGTTCAGCCAAACCGAACTCGGCTGAACCGAACCATCGAACCTGAACTTGGTTTTCGAACCAAACATCCGAACCACTTTCTGTTCACCCATCCCTAATGCCTACATACATTCACTCTTCATCTTCACACCTCTTGACAGGTGCCTAAGAGAGACCATCTTTTACCATCTTAGCTTGACTCTTTGAGGACTCTGCCTTCATGCTGTGTTATCACCAATCTGTTGACATTCTTTGTAACTGTTGTTCCTCACATCTTTCTTGGTCTTCTCACTTTTCCTTTACCCTTTGGGCACCTATGGTTTAACTGCTTTACAATTCTTGATCCTTAGAAACTTTCTAATAAAGTTCCATGGCTCCTGAGAACATAGGAAGGACGGGAAGAAAGCTTCCATGAGCTCAAGCACCTAGCCATTGTCAGGGACCTGTATTCCCTGACAATTGGCAGCAATAGGAAAAATGCAGTGAACATGGGGCCCTAATAGCGATGAAATGAGTAGGGCAGTAATTATTCTCAAGTATTTCTGAGTAGTCGAGGAATGGGTTCAAGTTTTCAGGAGCTACTCAGCAATACCCTCAAATACTCAGTAACACTTGGTACCTCTAATGTGGTGCAAAAGGGGGAGCAGCAGGGAAATTTCTAGGGGGCTGAGACAGAAAGGGGGCAGGGGGCAGCAAACTCACTGGATGCAGACTGGACTGGACATGACTCATGGAGCTGAAGTGGAGCTGGCTCACTGCCCGTTGCCACCACCAGTGAGGTCCCCCCAGTGCTACGATCCCAGTAAGGTCCCCCCAATGCTGCAGGTTTCCTGACTTCAGACTGGGAGATTGGCTGCTATCTTTTCTCTTGGAGCATGCTGGGAAATGTAGTTCAGCATGCTCCCAGAGAGCATTAGAACAGCGGCCGACAATGACTCTCTGGGAGCATGCTGAACTACATTTCCCAGCATGCTCTCAGAGAAAAGATGGCGACAGATCTTCTGACCTGCAGCTGGGAGACCTGCAGCATTGGGGGGCCGCACTAAGGCTGCAGCACTGAGGGGAACCTCAATGGCAGTGACAAGCCAGCTCCACTTTACTCCAAGGGCCACGTCCAGTCCATGTCTGGAGAGTTTGTTGCTCCCTGCTCCCCTTCTTGTCCTCTTTCCTGTCCGCCCCCTCTAGAAATGTCTCTGCTGCCCCTCCTTCCTGCCCGCTGTGTCACATTGCTCCATTGAGGAGTTACCCAGTACCAAGGACAGTAACCATTGTTCAGTTTCTCAGTACTCAGTAAAACTGAGTCAAGTACCCGGATCCTTGGCATATACTGAGTAAAACCGAGGACCAAGTTTCACCCCTGCATGGCACCTTATGCTGACAAATTACATTCTCATCCTTCACATGATCTTGCCACTTAGCAATGAATATTCTTCTCAAGCATTGTGAAGCATTCCCTAGCAGAATGGAATGGAGTTAAGGGGGGAAAATGCATCCTTTGGGAGAAGAAGAAATCCTCACAGGTGTGAGCATTCCGCCAGGGTCCCCTGATCACAGTGAAAATTGTGGGCTTATTTCAGCCAAACAGGCGAAACCAGCACAGGATTTACAGTTAATGATGGATGAACTTAGCATGCAAAGTACCTAGATGAAATTGAGGCACAATCTGACAGAGACCAAGGTCATCATGTTTAATTGATGTTCTGTACCAAAGGAAATCAGAGCAGAGAACACTCTTACAGTGTGTTACTGAATAAATTCATCTTGTATAAATAATGCAGTCTCATCACAACAGCCTATTGAAGATTAACATAGATCTCCCTACCATAGTCAAAGCTCAGTACAGACATGGGTAGGACAGGGCAGGAAATGAAGAGCCAATTCCAGAAGATATTGGCGTATAGAGGCAATCAGTCCCTCCCCTGTGTCCCAGTGTCTTCTGCTCCCTACCATGCCTGTTCCTTCACCCATGCTGCTCCCTATGCCTCAATATCCCTCCTCAAGCATAGAGGCTCTGTTCCCTCACCTCCCAACCTCCCACCTAAACATTTTACCTCTTTTCAGCAGGTTTTTCCTAGCTTACCCCATAGATTGCAAACCTGCCAAATTCGTCCCACCTACGCTGAAAATGGCAAAGCAAATAATACCCATTAGTCAGTTTGGGGTTGAGTTTTTTGGGGGCTTTTGTTTTGCTTATTTTGATTTTTCAGTTTTTTTTGGTATTATGGTTATATAATTTTGGCAACATTAACACTATTGCATGTGCGCAATTGACAAAAATGACATAACTAAAATACCAAAATGTCCAAAAAAAAATTAGAAATGAAATAAACCGAAAAGTATCTGTGGTTGTTTTGGATACTAGTTTCTGCTCTAGAAATTTCCAGACTATTCCTTTCTTTCTCATATATATGTGCTCTCTCTCTCTCTCTCTCTCTCTCTGTCTTTCTCAAAAGTAATGGTAGTGGGGGCCTGGGGGGTTGGTAAATCTCACCGCTGGTTTATCGGCAGTAACAGCATCGAACAAGTAAGTTCTTTCAAATATTTGGGGGTAACTTTTTCTTCATCCTTAAGTTGGAAATCTCATATGGAGGCTGTTTTGTCCCAGGTCGGGAGATCTTCAGCCTCTATTGTTAATTTTTTTCGTAACAATGGGGGGAAATTAGTCCTGCCGGCCCTTTGGCTTTTTAGGGCAAAAGTTATTGGCCAGTGTCTGTATGCTTTCCCTGTTTGGGGTTTTCAATATACTACCAACTTGGAACTAATACAGAACTGGTTTATGAGATCAATACTGGGGGTCCCCAGAGGGACCCCACAGGTGATTTTGAGGCTTGAAACATCTAGCTTACGTATTAAACTTTTTGCCATGCAAGCCCTATTGAAATACTTGCTGAAGGTTTTTCTATTTCTCCCCCAAGATAACTCCCTCTTGGCCCTAACTTTGGAGGATGACCTCCACATATCTTGGGCTTCGTTAGTGGAGTCTGAGATTTCTAATTTGGGTTTCTTGAAGGAATCTCTCAGGCCCCTGGGACTCAAGGGTGCCCTGTCTCTTAATAAAAGAAGACTGGTAGACCAGGTGCTCCAAAATGAGAATGCCCTTCTAATGGCCCAGAAGGTGGCTCCTGATTACTCCCTGATTAGCCCCGTATGTACAGGTGCTAGTTATTTGTATACTTGGTTGGATGTGAACCATAGGCGTGCCTTTACTTGTTTTAGGTGCAATGTCTACCCGTTGGCCCTGCTAGAAGGACGCTATAAGGGTGTCCCTAGGGATGATAGGTTCTGTCAACGGTGTGACCTCGGGGAAATAGATTCCAGTCGATATTTTTTTTTTCCGTTGCCCAGCTTTTATTGTCCCAAGATTGAAGTATTTGTGCCCATTTATGGTTAATGCACCAGTCCCTGAGGTTTTGTTTCAAAAATTTCTTTCTCCAGTGGACTCAGAGACATCAAGGTCTGTGGTGAAATTTTTTTTTTTATTGCTATGGTGATAAGGCAAGACCTTTTAAACAGTATTGGGTGATTGCCCTTAGAGGCTTCAGTTCCATTTTTATCTTGCTAATGATGTCAAAATGTGTGTTTGGCTAAAGCTTTTGTAGGCGTCTAGTATTGTCTATTTGTATATTTTGTAAACTTTGTAAATTTGTTTTCATTCTGGCTATGACGAGAGCCAATGCCATAATAATAAACTATTCAACTATTAAAACTCTGTCTCACTCACTCTGTTGGTGCAGGCTATATCAGGAGGCTAAAGGAATGACTATAGCAGCTGCCCTATGTAGAAAAGCCTGGGCCCAGTCAAAGCATGGCAGCAGTGCAGAGGAGCCAGGTGCCATTCCAAGGGCACTGGTTCTAGGTTCATCTCTCACAAACCATGTGTCACTGCTGCTTCTACCAGGATGGAATGTTTTGCAGCCAATGAGATTTGTGCTTTGTTGGAAAGACGTTTCAATGACACAGGAGGGGGAGGTGGGCGGGGATTGTATGTTGCTCCTTTCAATTAACATGGATTTCTGCCCCTACCCCACACACACCTTCCCAGGGCAGAATGAGCAAAGCCCCGTTGCCACGCGGCCCTCCCCGGCACGGGTAGCGGCTCGTGGGGCTGCAGTTTTTGTCCCTCCCCCCATATCCATCTGCTAGGAAGGCTAGGGGCGGGGCACACAGCAACGCAGAGCAGCCCAGCGCGAAGTCTCGTGAGACGTGGGACTTCGTGGCCACCATCTTGGAACCAGGCGCAGAACCCACCATTCCGCACCTAGGCAGCATCGTGAGTGCACCCTCCCTTTATGCACTGTGGGTCAAACTGGTCATTGTTGTTGAGCTTGGACTCAAGGCTGGGAAGAAATTTTTGCCTCCATGCAAATTGGCACTATGCATGGTGGGGGTTTTCGCCTTCCTCGCAGTGATAAGTTCTGATTGGTTTCCGGTGGGAACGGGAAGTGTTAAAGTTAAGTTTGTCACACCGCAGGGGTTCTGCGAGGTAGTTAGGTTAGAAATAGGGATAGTCTGCTGCCAAGTCTTCTCCTTAAGAGGTGGGCTCTGAGTGAAGGCTAGAGCTTGTCCGGCCAGCGTCACTTCAGAACCAGGACAAGGGGGACAACCCTGGGGGCCTTAGGACAGAGGCGGTCCAGGGCATGGGGGAGCATCTCTTCGCTTCCTTCTTAGGGTCACAGTAGGCAAGGGCCTCCTGATCTGGCTGGGGGCAGCCGGACAGGTGTGACATTTCAGCAACTATAGTTAGCATTGTTGCGGTACTGAGGAACATCAGACTGCTTAAGATTATTATTAGTATTATTAACTGAGTTAATAGGAAAGGTTTGCAGGACTTGAAGGGGCATAACCCCCTCCCTACCCGACTAAGTTTTAATAAAGTTTTTGGTGCGGCCTAGTTTAACCCAAATAACGGTGTCAGTGTCTTCCTTTCGGGGTGTGGGACAATAAGTGGTTCTCAGAGCTACCTCCATGTTCTCATTTAAAATGAAGTTCTAAATTTCCCCTCTCTCTCATTCACAAACCCACAGCATTTTCTTCCTCCTGTCACACACGTCACAACAGCACCAAACAAAGCTAAAATGCCTCATCCCAAACCGCTATACAACAAAGGAGTGTGAGCCTGGAAGCGCAGGCTTTACCCCCCACGGTGATAGTCTGGGAAGTTGGTTAATGCCTCACTGATTTTCTGACTGGCAAAGCCACATTCATCCCTCAGGCACATGCCTTTGCAGGGACGGAGCACTCTGTCTCCTCAGGAGTATGGCTCTTCCCCTCACCACAAGCCACAGCCAGACACACAACCCGTTGCACATTGAGCTTCCGGCACAGTCTTCACTGACAGCATCAGTAGGGGAAAGGGCATGGGGTTGTGGGGAAAGAGCTTGATTTTTCAAGGCAGGACACTGAAACCTCCATGGAGAAGCAGGGGAGTTGGAGGAAGGCACAAGGCTCTATGGCAGTGGCAGTGATTTTTAACCTGTGAGTTCTAGGAGGGTCGTAGGTGAATCCCCTGGGGATGAGGCTCAAGATTGTCTGGGTGGCCCACAAGCCTGGGAGTAGCTTTGTCTGCTTCTGACACTTGTTCCGACTCCCTGTGCCACCGATGAGTGAGGTAGGGAGAGGAGAGATTTGGCTTATTTCAGCATCCCCATCTCTCTGGCTCCCACCTGCTGCTACTTCCAGATGCCTTATGGCAGCTCCCCACTACCACCGCTGCCAGGATCAGGTCCCTTCTGCTGCTGCCAAGCCACTCTTGGTCCAGGGCTTTTTAAAGAAATGTTAGCAAAATGCTTTGACTGAGAAGCACTCAACCAAAAGACTAGAAGCACTGCTCTATTTGGACACTGGCCGGCCACCTCTGGAACGTATGTTGAATTACCCCCATCCTGTCAGTCTCCAATCTGGGCCAGGCCTATTATCATGCTGTGAATCCGCCACATTGAAGTGCAGCAGCAATGGCTGGTCAAGTTCTCAACAATGGGTGAAAGCAGACATGCACTTTAACTCTGCTTTTAACACTGCTTTAACATTTCTTAGGCATGTTGCAACTGGGCTGCATAGGGTACCAATACATCCATGCAACATGCGTAAGTAATGTTAAAGCGATGTTAAAGCGCATGTCACCCAAACACTAAGGGTGTAAACAAATGAGATGATAGCCTTCTGGAGCCCATGTTCAGTCTGTGCAGCCCCCTCGCCCTCATGATTAGCATGTACAGCCTCATAAACAGGCAGCCCCCACTCACAGGTTTAGTGCAACAAACCTAATGCACATGCAGATGTTCTTCTCCACCACATAATAAGTGCGGATGTGTAGGCACACATTAGCCTGCATTCACCCACACAGCAGGACTCTGCTGTGTGTAGAGGCTGCAGATCTGGTGGGTGGTGGCCACGTGGACAGCGGGGGGTGAAAACCTAATAAACGGACAGCGGGACAGAACACCCACCTGGTGTTCTCATTTACTAACAGCCTACGAGAATGAGATCCTGAGCTCATAACATAGCCAACCCCTAGCCCCCTTCCTGTTTCTCATCTCATCAGCCTCACCACAGTCCCTCAGGAACTAAGCTACAGTGTGAGGCATGTAGTGGGGCAGGCTAGCCAGGAGGGGGCAGAAGATTTCATAAAACAAAAGGCACTTTTAGACAAGTGGATCGTCGTCACACGACCCGCTCACGCGATATTTCAAAATCCCGCAAGGCGTGATTAGATGAGACGGAAGTCCGGGATCACGAGCATTGAAGGCGTTCGCGCATGGTTTGCAGACCGCAAATTAAATACCTCACAACTGAGGTATTTAATTTGCGGTCTGCAAACAATGTGCAACCGCCTTATACGCATGTGATCCCAGACTTCCGTCTCATCTAATCCCGCCTTGCGGGATTTTGAAATGTCACTCGACGGTAACCAGCTCATCTAAAAGCGGCCTAAGATGAGGTCTTTACCGCAACAGCCCAGTGCTGTTTGAATAAAGGACAGGTTTCACTCCCTGAAGCGCTACCAGCAGGGGTGGCGGGAGCACTTTTGTCACCATAGGTGCCCCGAGGAAGATGCCACCCCCTCCCATCCAGTCGCAGAGCTTGGCAGCAGTGGTTGGACCAGGGGTAAAGAAGCGAGCCACAGCCACCATAGGCAGTCCCTTCCCCACCACCACCGCTGCTGTCGACAAGCTCCATGACTGAATCAGGGATGAGGTCACGTTGGGAGGCAAGTTCAAGCAGGCACTCCCCCTTTGGTCTTGCTCCAGCTGCCACCAAGCTCTGTGGCTGGTTCAGAGGGGAGGGGGTCACCTAGGGAAGCTCTCCCATCCCATTCCAACCGCAGAGCTTGGTAGTGGTTGCAGAAACAGGAGAGGCAGGGCCGCCTATGGTGGCTGAAGCAGGGGGTCTTCCCAGGGCCACACGAGGAGCTGGGGTCTCACTTGGGGAATCAGCTCTACCCTACTGCCATGTCTATTCAGTCTTGGCCGAACCCACCTCTAAGGGAGAGGATACCCTCTTATAGGACCCAACACAGTCCAGGCAAAGTCCAGAGGGTAACTAACAGGTCCACAGTCCTTTATTAGACATAATCCCTGGGCTGCCGGCTCATCCGCCTTCACCCTGCAGGCCCAGGTCCGTCTCTCACAAGCTCAGAAGCAACACAACCTCAACCGCACACACACACCCTTGTCCACCTAGCCAGGCCTCAAAGCCCCAGGCTCTGGACAAGCCTTCCCCAGGTATGAGGCTCCCTCCTGGGTACAGCCTCTCCCAGTACCTGGTTCCACCCTGGTTCTCCAGACTTCAGCACCCTGGAGAGCACAGAGTGAGTAGGCTTCTTCAGGGAGATGTCGCGCCTTCAGCTCTCTAGTAGAGACTGCCTTCCTCACTGCCTTGTCTCTCCTTATATACAGGCAGAGTGGGCGTGGCCAGGCTTCTTCTCCTCAGCCTTAAAGGACCAGTGTCCTGCTCACTCTGTTCCAGGGTCTCTCAGGCCATTTCCTCACTGGCTGATCCCCCCCCCCTGGGAGACTCAGCCCTCTGGCTGACCCACGCATCCCCCTTCTTAAATGGGCAGTAGCCCCACAGGACTGCTCCCTGCTACACCCCTCCCCCTTCAAGGAGGCAGGCTTCTCCCAGGGAACACTGGCTTCAGAGTCTTAGCAGGGTGCAGCTACTCCACATATACTAGGGCTTTAATGCCCACTCCAGCCTCCCATCACCCCTCACAGCCGGCCCATACCACTGGGTTTATCAGTTGGGGAGCCACCTCCACCCAACTGTCTTTAGGGACTTACCTCTAGTCCTTTTGGGAAGTATTCCTCCACACAATGTACAGACTCAGGGAATTTACACAACCCCACACATTACTCCACCAACCCTGTTTCCAGGGATTTTCCATTTTTAGGAGACCCCTTCTGGGGTGGGAGGCTGGCCCACCCATTCCTTCCAGACCTCCCAGTCCTGGAACCCTCAAAGTCAGAATACTCTGGCCATGTGCTATGAAAGCACAATTTGGTCCCTCCCAAGACTCTTTTTTGTCTTTGGTGGTCGGCTCCATTACCTATCCTAACACCCATAGTCACAAATAGTGCCAATTATCCCCAGCCAGCTCAATCGTGCCCCTGCTGGGCTTCTATAGTTCAGCAACAAGGCTGAGATCCCTTCTTTCCCTTGAAAAGGGATGGGAGTCAGGCCCACACAGCCTTTCCTGACTCCCAGTCCTGGGCCCCTTTCCAGTGGTTCCTACCACTGCTTTAACCTTACTCTTTTTACATCAGTCCGTGCCCAGGACTCTGATACACTAGAGTCCAAGTGCTCTAAAGTCCTTGCTCTTTCTTCCAGCAGGCCCTCCAGTAATGTCCCAGCTTGCTGCAACTATAACAGGCCCTCATGGTACCTCCCTCCTTGGGTCCCCAGTACCTGCTTGGCACAGTTCTTGGCCACTGGTCATGCCGCCTCAGCTCTGGCTCCACAAAGCTCCATAAACTGAGTGGTTGCCTCCATCTCTGGCACTCTCCTCCAGCCACCAACTGATTCCACTCCGGGATCCACATCCAGGCAAGGGTGGGTGAGATCCTCGCTGGCTCCACAGCTATCTCCAATCCGGTGCACAACTCCAGGCACATCTGCTTCTGGCACCCGGGCTCACCTTCCACTAGGGAGCTCACACAGATGCAGCTCAAAAAGGCAACCACCAAACTTCACACAAAATGGCTGCCAACATTGGGTGCAGTTCCACTCTGCACCAGGAGGTGGTGCTATGTCCACATTCTCCATCACGTGCTGAAGCAGGGGGTCTTCCCAGGACCACACAGGGCGCTGGGGTCTCACTCAGGGAATCAGCTCTACCCCACTGCCATGTCTATTCAGCCTTGGCCTTGGCTGAACCCACCTCTAAGGGAGAGGGTACCCTCTTATAGGACCCAACACAGCCCAGGCAAAGTCTAGAGGGTAACAAGTCCACAGTCCTTTATTAGACACAATCCCTGGGCTGCCGGTTCATCTACCTTCACCCTGCAGGCCCAGGTCCATCTCTCACAAGCTCAGGAGCAACACAACCTCAAACCCCACCCCACCCCTTGTCCACCTAGCCAGGCCTCAAAGGCCCAGGCTCTGGCCAAGACTTCTCCAGGTATGAGGCTCCCTCCTGGGTACAGCCTCTCCCAGTACCTACCTGATTCTCCAGCCTTCAGCACCCTGGAGAGCATAGAGTGACTAGACTTCTTCAGGGAGATGTCGCTCCTTCAGCTCCCTAGCAGAGACTGCCTTCCTCGCTGCCTTGTCTCTCCTTATATACAGGCAGAATGGGCATGGCCAGGCTTCTTTTCCTCAGCCTTAAACGGCCAGTGTCCTGCCGACTCTGTCCCAGAGTCTCTCAGCCCGTTTCCTCACTGGCTGATCCCCCAGCTATGGGGCTGGTTCTGGCACACCCCTGGGCAGGCTCAGCCCTCTGGATGACCCATGCAGCCCCCTTCTTAAAGGGGCAGCAGACCCACAGGACTGCTCCCTGCTACAGCGGCACTTTCAAGGGGACAGCTCTCTCCCCCCCACCCCCACTGATCCACCTGCAGAGCTTGGCAGCTGCTGGATCAGGGGATGAAGAGTCGCCCCCTTGAACGTGCCACCCTAGGCAGCTACCTGCATTGCCTATATGGTAGTGCCAGCCCAGACTACTGGATCCATGGAAGTTGCAGACCTGTGCAAAATAGCAGTGTAGGCCACCTCCTAACATACAGATGTTTGACAGACACACAGACTCATCCATTGGGAAAAGGAAGATGTTGCTGTAATTAATTTTTGAAGTTCAGTTAAACAAAACATCCCCTTCAGGGGCTGAGGCCCGCTGCGTTGCAGGCCCATATATTGAACGAGTTATTGAACGGGTAGTGGCCCAGCAGCTGCAGGAGCATCTTGACCGGACTGGTTTCCTGGCCCCTCACAGTCTGGCTTTTGTCCGGGGTATGACACCGAGACTGCGCTTACGGTCTTAGTTGAGGACATGTGCCGTGCTTTAGATCAGGGACAGTTGATTCTTTTCGTCACGTTAGATCTATCGGCTGCTTTTGATACCATTGACCATGAGATGTTGGTGACTCATCTGTGAGACCAGGCTGGGGTGGGTGGGATTGTTCTTGAATGGTTCCACTCATTTCTGGCCGGAAGAACTCACTGCGTCATCCTGGGTGACTGTACATTATCTCCCCGGGATTTCAGGTGTGGGGTCCCTCAGGGTTCCATTCTGTCCCCTCTCATGTGTAACGTGTATATGCAGCCTCTGGGCAAGGTCGTGAGAGGGTTTGGAGTGTGTTTTCATCAATATGCTGACAACACTCAGCTCTACCTCTCGTTTTCAGCAGACTCAGGTCTCAGAGACTCAGGTCCCGTGGTCTCGTTGCTTACTCGGTGTCTAACAGCTATGGGGGACTGGATGACAGCAAGTCGCCTGAAGTTGAATCCCAACAAAACGGAGGTGATGATGGTGAGAAAGGCTAAGGAAGTGGATGCCCCCATCATTGATGGGGTGCACCCTGCCTCGGTTCCTCAGGTTCACAGTCTGGGTGTGCTCCTCGATTCGCAGATCTGCATGGATATCCAAGTGGTGGCTGTGACAAGGAGCACATTTTCTAAAGTACATCTGGTATGGTGATTACAGCCATATATCTGAGACTGCGACCTTGCCACCATCATCCATGCCTTCATTACCTCAAGGCTTGATTACTCCAACATGCTTTACATGGGGCTACCCAAGGTGACGGTCCAGAGACTGCAGCTGGTGCAGAATGCAGTAGCCTGCCTCCTTACGGGGATGGGCTGCTGCGAGCATATTACATCTGTGCTCCGTTCTTTGCACTGGCTGCCTATAGCCTTCCAAGTTTGATTCAAGGTGTTGGTGCTAACCTATAAAGCGCTATACGGCCTGGACCCCACCTACCTGCGGGACCGCTTCACACCCTGGATCCTGGAGCGGCCTCTGTGGTTGACTGGGAGCGCCCTTTTGGAGGTCCCCCACGTTCAGCGTGGGGGGGGCACTTTGGAGAGGGCATTCTCAGTTTCCGCACCACGTTTGTGGAACTCCCTTCCGGTGGAGGTACATCAGGCCTGGGATCTCCCCTCCTTTAGGCGTCAATGTAAAACCTGGTTGTTCCGCCAGGCTTTCAGTGAGGGAGATGGGTAGTGGGAGGACTGGGGTTGGGGGGGGGGGGATTTTTGTTGGCCCGCATTTAGATTGTTTATCTTTTATATGCTATCTTTTTATATATTTATATTTTGTATTTTTCGTGGAGAGATATTTTTATGTTGTTCACCACCCCAAGCTGCCAAGGCAGGAAGGTGCATGATATCAAATTTTTATAATAAAATAAATAAATAAATAAATATTTCTAGTTTACTCATGGACCTGATGTGTTGGAGGCCCTATGCTGTATTGCCACATGCTTTTTGTAGGCCAAGGATCCCTGCGGGTCTGTATTTTATGCCAGTGATTTTCACACTCACGTCGTCATTTCTGTTTTATTTATGTACCCCGTGTATTAGGGTGGTTCGTGTGTGGTTGCTCAGTCTGAACTTGCTTGGATCTGGTCCTGTTCACCTGGGGAAATACCAGCTACATTAAAGTCCAAAGCACATGCTCCCTCTTGACTCTCTCCACTTTAAGCACCAAATGCTTCTCCCATAGTTTCTTCCAGTTATTTTCCTGATCTCAAGCATCTTTGCATAGTCTAGTTAATTAATCCAGGGAATCAATTAGCAGTCATCTATTTTAGGAGCTTATTTACCCCCAACTTGGCATAGTATCAGAGCACTTCACAACTTCTAATGCATTTTCCCCTATGATGGAGGGCCAGGGCTATTAGCAGGACCCAATGAATTCTGTACTGCTGGAAGTGCAGCCATTTTTGCAGAACTTTACGTTTGGCCAGACTGCCACTGAAATTACCTCTGGCATTTTAGAATTACAGCCTGGTTGGGGATCACTATTTATAATAATTTATAAATTTATTTATTTATATTTATTTTATATTAAAATTTGTATGCCGCCTCCTCCTGCTAAAAGCATCTGTGGGTGGCTAACAACATATTAAAACAATTCAAAACAACAATAATATGATTTAAGACACAATATACCCCTCACCCAAACCCAACCCACCCACCCCCTCTCCCTTAGGGAAAGCACGGCAGAACCGCCAGGTCTTACATTGTCTACGGAAAGAGGGAAGGTCGGTAATCAGGCAGACCTCCAGAGAGAGGGAGTTCCACAACCGCAGTGCAGTCACAGAGAACGCCCTCCACAAGGTCAACACCTGAGAAACCCGGGGGATGTTGAGGAGGGCACCCCTGATCGACCGCAGGGGCCAATCCAGGACCCGGAGGGTGAGGCAGTCCCGCAGGTAGGTGGGGCCCAGGATGTTCAGGGCTTTAAAGGTCAACACCAACACCTTGAATTGGGCCAGGAAGACTATAAGCAGCCAGTGCAGAGAACAAAGCACTGGTGTAATATACTCGTGTCGGCCTGTCCCCGTTAGGAAATGAGCCGCCACATTCTGCACCAGTTGCAGCCTCTGAACCAG
Organism: Sphenodon punctatus; assembly: GCA_003113815.1. NCBI lineage: Eukaryota > Metazoa > Chordata > Lepidosauria > Sphenodontia > Sphenodontidae > Sphenodon > Sphenodon punctatus. The sequence goes on from QEPC01007237.1 coordinate 3,730,786, forward strand.
CACCAAGGGTAACCCCACGTAGACTGCGTTGCAGTAGTCCAATCTCGAGGTAATAAAAGCATGGACGATCGTGGCTAGGTCGGGGTCTGAGAGATATGGCTGAAGCGGATGCACCAGATGTAATTGGCAAAACACCCCTTTTGCCACAGCCACCACCGAGCATCCAGGTGGAGCTGTGGGTCCTGGAGCACCCCTAGACTCCGAACCTGAGATACCAGAGCAGGACGGACTCCATCAATGATGGGAGCCACCACTCCCCTGGCCTTCCCCATGACCATCATCTCCATCTTGTCGGGATTTAACTTCAGACAGCTCACCCTCATCCAATCCTCCACAGCTGCCAAGCACCAGGTAAGCACCGAGACTTCTGGGTTTGAGTCAGATGAAAAAGAGAGATAAAGCTGGGTGTCTTCAGCATACTGATGACACTGTACGCCAAACTCCCTAACAACCTCCCCAAAAGGCTGCATGTACACATTGAACAAGAGAAGGGACAGGATGGAACCCTGCGGGACTCCACACGTGACGCCCTGAGGAGAAGATGAAAATTCACCCAGGACCACATGCTGGACTCTCCCAGCCAGGAAGGAGTGGAACCATCCAAGAACGGTCCCGCTAATCCCTGCCCGGTCCCGCAGCCAACTCACCAACAACTCATGGTCAGTGGTATCAAATGCAGCTGAGAGATCTAATAGGATCAACAGGGTCGAATGACCCTGGTCCAGCTCACTGGAGAGGTCGTCGACCAAGGCCATAAGTGCAGTCTCTGTGCCATCTCTAGGGCGAAAACCTGACTGCGAGGGATCAAGAAAGTTAATCCGGTCCAGATGCTCCTGCAACTGCCAAGCCACCACCTGTTCAATAGCCTTCCCTAAAAAGGGAAGGTTAGAGACCGGCTAATAGCTGGCCAGGACGCCAACATCCAATTATGGCTTCTTGAGCAGGGGTTGTACCAGCACCTCCTTAATGCAGTCCGGCACCCTGCCCTCCCCCTGGGAGGCATTGACAATCCCCGCCAGCAATGGCCCGAATGTCTCCCAGCTGGCCTTAACCAGCCAGGATGGGCATGGGTCTAATTTACAATAAGTGTCTCGGACAAACCCCAGGGCATCCCCCGCATCTGAGGGTGACACATTCTAAAATTCATCCCACAAAACAGGACAAGGCGGGATTCTACTGCCTCTGGTTCACCCACTGTTAAAAGTGTTGCGTCAAAACTGTGGTGGATCTGAGCAATTTTATCTGCAAAAAAGTCCACAAACAAATCACAGCGGGCATTCAATGACTCTAAATCCAGACGGAGGGAGGCCAGACTGACCAGCCCCCTCACCACCCAGAAAAGCTCCGCCGGGCGTGACTTAACAGATGCAATGAGGGCAGAAAAGAAAACTTTCTTTGCTCCCCGCACTGCCACGGCATAGGTATGTAACCAGACTCTATGTCACAATCGGTCAGCTTCATCACACGGGTGACGCCACCATCACTCTAACTGCCACCCTTCCCACTTCATCCGCTGCAGCTCCTCCATATACTACAGGGACCTGCATTGTCGGTGGTTCGGGAGCAGATGCCTGGGAGCCACCCGGTCAATGGCCTCCACCAACAAGAAATTCCACCTGGTCACAAGGTCATTGAGTGAGCAGCCATTGAGATCAGATGATACATCCCCATAAGCAGTCTGGAACCTTCTGGGTTCGATAAGTCATCGGGGGCAAACCATCCTAACTGGTTCTGCACCCTTCCGGATACTGCAGGATACTGGCCCAGAGGAGATAATGATCCGTCCATGACAAGGGCTCTGCTGACACCTCCCCCACTAACAGATCCCCCACCTCAGGGCCTCTGCAAAAAATCATGTCTATGTCTAGGGTATGTCCTCCAATATGTGTGCGACCCACCATCCTCTGAGACAGGTCCATGGTTGTAATGGCGGCCATGAACTCACACTCTGCCCCTCCAAGACTGGTGTCGGCATGGATATTGAAATCCCCCAGGACTATTTCCCTGGGGGACCACAAGACCACCCCCAACACGAGCTCAGTCAGTGTGGATAGGGAAGCTGCCCCACAGGTGGGTGCCCAGTATATCAGCAGTATCCCTAATCTGTCTCTGGCCAAATCCAACACCAGATGCAGCATCATGCAGGCCTTCTAGCCCCATGATAGTTTGCAGAGGAAATCTCCTCAGAGACCGTGTATCCTTAAAAACAATGGCTACACTGCCCCCCACAGACCTCAGCCGCAGCTGATGCTGCACGGAGTACCCAGACAGAACAAGATCAGCCAGTATAGGCCCCGATTCATTGTCCAGCCAGGTTTCCATGATACATGCGAGGTCGGCTGCCTGGTCCAGGATCATCTCCCGGACTGCAATTGACTTGTTGATTACTGACCTCGCATTCAGCAGCAGCAACCCAAGGCCGGGGGCGCTCTGATCCCTAATCACCTCACTCACTGCCTGCCTGGGGGCTAGTGAGTGGGATAGGAATATAACATCTGTCCCACCTCACCACTCTAATTTGCCTCCCAGAGGGACCATAATTCCCCCGGTCCAAGATGACCCCTATAACTGTGGACATCCCCCTGGTCTGCCCCCCAACACCCCCTGGAAGCTTTCCTGCCAGCCTTCCAAGGTAGAGCCCCACCCACTACTACACCACCTACCCTCCTCATGCATCAGAGGGCAGTTCCACCTCCCCCAGGGGCTGCTCCCCCCCTCACACCAAGGGGAGCCACCCCTCCCCCCCAACCCAGTCCCCACTCTGATCCCACATCCCCCCTACCATAGGATGGTAACCCCCCATCCCCAAGGGGTTGCCCCCCTCCCTCACACCAAGGGGGACCGCCCCTCCCTCCCCAACCCAGTCCCATCATTCCTCTTCCCCATAAAACAGACAAGCCATCCCCCACCACTGCCCCCTTGCCCTAATTTCCTGTACACCCTGCCAATTATCAGTAGCGCCTCGGCCCTCCCGGTCCCGCTAAGGGCCACGTCTAAGGACCCGTTGGTGTGCGCCTGCAGTGTGGCCGGCCAGCCAGCTGCTTTTGGCCTCGCCAGGCCAGAAACCAGATGTGCAGCCTGGTCCCGCCACCCTCCTCCAACAGGGGGAGGGGGTAGATGGTACCTGGTGCTGGGCAGTGACAGCGGCACAAGTCCTGGGGGGGGGCAGGACCCCCGACACAGCCCTGGACTCCGAATCTGGGTCCACCAGTGGCAGAAGCAGCAGGAGGTAAGGCTGGCATCAGTGTCGGCATCAGCTGTTGTGCCACGGCCAGCCAGCCGCTTTTGGCCTCACCGGGCCGGCAACCGGATGTGCACCCCAGCCAGTGCTGTGAGCTAATAAATGGGGTGCTAGTATATGTTCTAGAGTCATGAGGGCCCTGGGCTACAGCTTCTGAAGAGGAACTTCCCACAACCCCCTAGAGAAGAGAAAAACTCCCTCAGTCCATTGACAGATCCATGCAGTATTTTGTGAGGGTTTTTTAGCACACAAGATGTTCGAAATGGGCAGACTAGCATGCTGGGAAATCCCTTTTCATTCAGAATTTGAATCTGACTTTTCTGCTCACACAGTTTGGGTTTCCTGGTTGCAGAATTTGAATGAGAAATGTGCAAAGCGCACAGGGGTGCCTGGCTATGTAAAGAGACCCAGAGAAACTGAGTGACTTGGTCAGAGCAGAGACCTTGGGTGTCTTGCTGCCCAGAAAATTTCCTCGAACAATGAGCTTCAGGAGTGACTATCCCTGTCAGCCTTTGGCAAAGGCTCCTGCCTTCCAGACATGCCTTCCCCACGATGGCAACCCACCAGTCAGGAGAATAAATAGCTCCTTTCCTCGGCGACAACAAGCTGGCGCGCACACACGTGTAATTTGCTGAAAGGCGCTTGGAATGCAGAAGCTGTAAACACAAAGTGGAAAACAAACGTGGCCACGGCTAAAAGAAGGGACAGAGCTTGTCCTGTTCAGGGTGCTTGGGTTCAGGGAGAGCTGACTGAATGCAGAAGGATTTGTAAATGGGGAGCCATTGACTTTAATGGATGGAGGATCCCACCCTGGGACTGTGAATAGGCCCAGGGAATGGCCTTTGGGCAAATATGACAGCAACAAAGAAATAAATTCTCTTTGTCATGAGGAAATTACCTCAGACACTGCTCATGGCCATATCTTTGCTGGTCCTCCTACCCCAGTCTTTCCTGAAGGATAGCCTCAGTGTTTTCAGCATTGCCATCTACAGACATTTCAGAACCTCAAACTGTAAGGACATGGGACCAAGGAGCTGGCAGAATTATGTTTGAGGGGTGGGGCAGGGGAGCTGCTTCACCCTGCCCCATTCAGTCAGGACCGCACCCCTTTCTGAGCATTGTGATGCTGAGGAAAAGAGTGTGGTCACATCAGAAAGGGGTGAGGCACATCAGACATGATGTCACTATTCTTAGAAGGGTCCTTGGGAACATGTCCTCCTGCTTCACAATGAGAATTATTTAGGTGAAATATTGGGGGAAATTTTCTTCCTTTAATTTAACATGCTGAGGTCCGCCCCCTCCTCAAGAAACCATTTCTTGATGTTGGAGTGCTTGCCAATCTGCCTTTCTTAGGGAAGGTGATTGAGAAGGCTGTGGCCGTGCAACTACAGAGACACCTGGACTCCAACAATATTTGGGGGAAATTCAAGTCCAGGTTCAGGCCTTCCCACGGGGCAGAGACCACAGTTGTCAGGATGCTGAATGATCTGCTGATGAGCTTAGATTGAGGACAGTTGGTCATTTTGGTCATGCTGGACCTTATGGCAGCATTCGATATGATTGACCATGGGTTGCTGCTTCTGTGGCTGAGGGATGTTGCTGGTGTGATGAGAGATGCTGGTTGGTGGTTTCAGTCATACCTGGAAGGGAGGAGCCAGTTGGTGATGATGGACGGTTATGCATCATCCCCTTTGACACTGGATTGGAAGCAGTAAGTGAGGGGCACGAGGTTATGGAGGCCCCGTCTGGTCGATCTTTCTGGGATGAGTTTCAGGAAGTGATGCCGGCTGATGTGGTGAATGTCGTGGGGTCTGTTAGAGCCACAAGTTGTGAACTAGATCCATGCCCGTCTTGGTTGGTGAAAGCCTCCAGGGAGACCTTGGGGGCGGTGCTGACAAGGGTAGTGAACGCGTCCCTTTGGCAGGGGAGGTTGTCACCCAGTCTCAAGGAGGCTGTGGTGCGCCCCCTGCTGAAGAAGCCATCTTTGGATGTGGATGCACTCACCAGCTACCAAGCTGTCTCTAATCTTCCCTTTTTAGGGAAGGTTATTGAACGGGCAGTGGCACTGCAGCTCCAGGCGCATTTGGACAGCATCAGCTTCCTTGACCCTTTTCAATCTGGGTTCTGCCCCGGCTATGGTACTGAGATGGTGTTGGTGGCCTTGGTGGATGATCTCCGCCGGGAGATGGACGCAGGATGTTCGACCTTTTTGATCCTGCTAGATCTCTCGGCTGCTTTTGATACCATGGACCATGGGCTATTGCTGAGACAGCTGCAAGACTTGGGGAGTCTGGACGAGACTGTCCTTGGATGGTTCCGCTCATTCCTCTCGTGTAGAAGCCAGTGGGTGGTGCTGGGGGCTGAAACATCTAGCCCCCAGGCCTTGACCTGCTGCATTCTGCAGGGTTCCATCCTGTCTCCACTGTTGTTTAATGTGTATATGCAGCCCCTGGGGGAGATCGTGAGAGGGTTCGGGGTGCGATGTCACCAATATGCTGATGATACTCAGCTGTACCTCTCATTTTCAACTGACCCAGGTCCTGCTGTCTCGTTACTTTCCCAAAGTTTGGAGGCCGTGGCGGATTGGATGCGGCAGAGCAGACTGAAGCACAATCCCGATAAGATGGAGGTGATGGTGGTGGGAAGGGCGGGGGAGGTGCTGGCTTCCCTGATAGGGGGGATTCGCCCACCTGTTGCTCTTCAGGTTCGGAGCCTGGGGGTGGTTTTGGATTCAGGCCTCCGTCTGGATCGGCAGGTAGAGGTGGTGGCTAAAGCCGCCTTTCGCCAGCTGTATCTAGTATAGAGGCTTCGACCTTACCTCTCCGGACCCGATCTGGCCACTCTCATCCATGCCTTCATCACCTCGAGGCTAGACTACTGCAACGCGCTCTACGTGAGGCTTCCCTTGTTTCTGGTTCGGAGGCTGCAGCTAGTGCAGAATGCGGCGGCCCGTCTCCTGACGGGGACGGGGCGGGGTGAGCACATAACATCAGTGCTCCGCACTCTGCACTGGCTGCCTATAGCGTACTCAGCCAGATTCAAGGTGTTAGTATTGATTTACAAAGCTCCGTACGATCTGGGCCCCTCATATCTCGGGGACCCCCTCGCCCTCTGCACCTCAGAGCAATCCCTTTGGTCCACCAGGGGCGCCTTTCTGGAAGTCCCCCGTGTAAGACAGGCGGCCACAATGGAGAGGGCGTTCTCGGTGGCCGGGCCGCAGCTATGGAACTCCCTCCCGGAGGAGGCTCGTCTGGCCCCGGGCCTGTTGGTCTTTCAATGTGTTTGTAAGACTTGGCTGTTCACCCAGGTCTTTGGTGGGGAGGGCGGGGGGTGAGGTAGGGGGTGTGGGGGTTGACTCTTAGTGATGTTTTTAAACTGTTGGGGGTTGATTTATTGTTTGTTGATTTTAGTGTTATTATTGGGTTTTATAATATTGTACACCGCCCCGAGATGCCATTGGCATGAGGGGGCAGCTAACAAATGTAATGAAATAAATAAATAATAAATAAGGTGCCTGAATTGAAGTGTTCCTCAAGATTCTATTCTTTCACCCATGTTGTTCAACATATACATGCAGCCCCTTAGGGATGTCATGATCAAGCATGGAGTTGAGTTGCCAACTCGGCCTCTGCCTTGGAGGAATGCCTGAATGACATAGCCTCCTGGATGCGTCGGAGCTACCTCGTCCTCAATCCGGGGAAGACTGAGGTGATGTTGGTGGGAAGGGGCAGCCAATATGAGGATGCCCTTTCCTTCCTTGGGCCCCTGAATGTGGCTGGGGTAGAGGTAGTCCATCCGGGTAGAGGTAGTGGACCAGCTAAAGAACTTGGGCATCATTTCTGACCACGCTCTGTCCATGAAAACTCAGGTACTGGGCGTGATCCGGAAATGTTTTTTTCAGCTACACAATTTGCGTAAGTTATATTATTAATTATTATTATTATTATTTATATAGTGCCTTACATTATTAATTATTATTATTATTATTTATATAGTGCCAGCGATCTACCGGTCCTGGCGCTTTACAGAAAATAAGACAGACACGGTCCCTGCCTGAGAGCTTACATCCTTATTTATCCCAGGCTGACCTTGCCACAGTGACCCATGCCCTGGTGACTATGAGGCTTGATTTTTTGTAATTCCCTCTTCTACAGGCTGCCGGCACGGCTTATACGTCACTTGCAGCTTGTTCAGAATGCAGCAGCACAGCTGCTTACTGGTCTGGGCGGCCGCGATCATATTACGCCCACCCTGCATTCTCTGCATTGGTTGCCTGTAGAACAACAGATTGAGTTTAAGACTGCACTGCTGATTTTCAGGGCCCTGAATGGTATAGGCCCTGGCTATATTTGAGACCTTCTTCTGAAACCTCACACTAATGGGTATCTGCTCTCGTCCCAAGTCAGCAGGCGATCGGGATTTTTCTGGGGCAGGCCCCTCAGTGTGGAACTCAGTCCCCCCAGATGTTCATCTCAGTTCCTCCCTCCATACCTTTAAAAAGCACCTGTAATTGTGTTTGTTTTCTAGGTGCTTTTAAGATCCACTGCTGGGTCCCTGAATGTATTTTGTCCTCCCTTTTTCCTTCACCTATCTTACAATGTTTTCATATTTTGTTTTAAATTGTTTATATTATGCTTTTATGTGCCTTGAAGGCGGGGGGGGGGGGGCTATAAAAATAAAATTATTATTATTATTATTATTATCTCTTGTCCTTCCCTAAGTGCCACAGGGAAAAAATGATGTCTAGCCTTTCCATAGCAGATTTTAATATATTTTTCAAATTCTATATCATGAGATTCACTTAAAATTCAAGAGACTCTTTTTAACAAAATAAAACTGGAGTCTTCGGATTAGGTGTGGGCAAACAGTAGCTCAGGAGTCAGCTGCCGCTCTTGGGCAGTTCACGTGCAGCTCTCAGCTGGAGCCAGTCCCAGGCCCTGCACTGCCTTGTTGGTCCAGTGTCGTAGGGCATCTTTACATGAGGTGGGGGGAATTCGCAAGTTAAAAAACCTGCTGCATCCCCCCCGGACACACGAGATAGGAGGCATGTTTTTAAACAAGCACCCCCCTTACGCAACAATGATAGAGGGGAGGGGGCCTGGAGCACTGCACACTCTCCTCGGCTGCCCTGACGAACAGCTGATGGGGGCAGGGGCCTGGAGCAGCATGTGCATTCTCCTCGCCTGCCCTGATGCAGCCAGAGAGAGTGTGCGTGCTGCTCCATGCCCACCACTACCATCAGCTGATTGTCAGGGCAGCTGGGGAAAGAGCGTGCTGCCCCAGGGCCCCTCCCCGCATCTGCTGTTGGTCGGGGCAGCTGGGGAGACTCTGGGACTTTTGAAATGTGGATTAGTAAAACCTCCCCTGTGGAGGTTTTACTAATCTGGGATTTTTCGCAGACAGCTCTCAGGAGAAGCATTTAAACATGTGGGTAGTTGCCGGCGCACCCCCCCAATGAGACACAGAGACAGTATATGGTTTTAAAACTTGGCCGCACTTTATTCAACAGATTGAATCAGGCCAGTGGGTGATTGCACCAGCAATATGGGTCCAGTATGCTAGCTACTTAATTCTTATTAACGTGTACTGACCGGGATGTACCTTCCCTGGTCAGTACTAACCAACAAACTTTTTCCCTTCGACAGCACTCTGGCTCTGGCCGAAAGGGAACAGGCCCAACGGTGGGCATGAGTAAGGAGGTTAGTACCCGTAAGGCCAGCAGACCGTGCATGTACTTGCTGGCCTCAGCTGGTACGCCTCCCAGGGTGATGACCCCTGCGCGTACTGCTCTCCCTTCGCACAGGGTGTCGCCTCCCCATCCCTTAAGGAGATGACTCATCTTATCCTATTCTTACCTATTTATCCTACTGTAGCATACTGGACCCCCGCAAAGTGCGACGGAATTCCTTTTCTTGTTCGAATCCAATCTTGCTATAACCAATTCACCATGCACAAATTTCTATAATTCCGTAATTGGCGGTTTTATCATTCTCTGGTTCCAAATTAAGTTGCCAAACAACCTATTTAACCTACTTCGCACTGTTAAAGGGGCGAAACAAGCAACCCTAAAATTAGGCTAGTTGCCAAAATTCCCCTTCGGCTCCTTAATGGCAACCAGTAAAGACCACAGTACCAAGGGTGAGGTGGGTGGGGCTGCCTTCTTGCACCCGACAAACCGACTGAGGCTTATCCTCGGGGCCCCGCCCTCCCTACAAAGGGCGGGAACCGCTCTATTTCCAGGCGCGGCGCCACTGCGCACGCGCCACCAGGGTTGCCCTGGCAACCGGCCCATGGCCCGATCACGCTGCTCCGGCAGCCATTTTGACTGCGCCGTATCCCCGAGGGGGGGCGCGGCAATTACCCCGTCGCCGGGATTACCCGCGGCGAAGGGGACTTGCCGGCGCACCCCCCCAATGAGACACAGAGGCAGTATATGGTTTAAACTTGGCCGCACTTTATTTCAACAGATCAATTAGGCCAGTGGGTGATTGCACCAGCAATATGGGTCCAGTATGCTAGCTACTTAATTCTTATTAACGTGTACTGACCGGGATGCACCTTCCCTAGTCAGTACTAACCAACGAACTTCTTCCCTTCGACAGCACTCTGGCTCTGGCCGAAAGGGAACAGGCCCAACGGTGGGCATGAGTAAGGAGGTGAGTACCCGTAAGGCCAGCAGACCGTGCATGTACTTGCTGGTCTCACCTGGTACGCCTCCCAGGGTGATAACCCCTGCGCGTACTGCTCTCCCTTCGCACAGGGTGTCGCCTCCCCATCTCTTAAGGAGATGACTCATCTTATCCTATTCTTACCTGTTTATCCTACTGTAGCATACTGGACCCCCGCCACTAAAAAGGGGGAGGCCGTCCGGTCTCCCCCGACACCCACTGACTATCACATCACCAGCTCTTTCAGGTGTTGGGCCAAGTTCCTAACATATAAGTCATTACCCACCCGGGAGAGATGGACCCCATCATCTCTGAACAATTCTGGCCGTCCGACATTAATGTCTGTGTGTTGAATAATTGCTCCCCCAATGCTACCTATCCATTTTGCTATCTCCCTATTAATGTTCCTACGTGCCTTATCAATTTTGGGTGGGTTAATAGCTCCCGTCCATCGAATTCTGGGAACTAAACTAGTCCAACATAACTGAACATTTGGGAACAAACTCTTAACTAACAACAGGTCCTTTTTAATTTTGATCAAGAGGTTAATCCCTTTTTGGGCCGGGATGTCATTCTCCCCTAAGTGTATCACTAGAATGTCGGGTGTGCCTTCTCTTCCAAGCAGTCTCAACTTTTGCAGCAGCTGGTACCATCTCATGCCACCATATCCATACCAATTAACTGCTGCCCTTTGACCCAATCCTAGTTGGCGTCCCCATTCTGACTGTAAGGCAGCCTTCTCGGCCCAACGAACCAGGCTGTGGCCCACGATCCATACTTCGTGATTTTTTGTTTCGTTGGACCTAAACCCTGGGACAGGAGACATAATAATGTTATTGATGGCCTCTTACATACCTTCTATATGCATTGGACCGCCACCGCCCTACCCCTTTGATCGCCTCGGGCGGCAAACCTGCTGCAGCTGCTGTCGTGGCTGCCCCTATTCTGCATGAATGGGACCCGTATCCACTCGCTGGTAGTCCTATCTTACCCAGGGCTGTCCTAAGGACAGCGCTGAATTGATAACTCGTTAGCTGGGTACCGTTTTGGTGGCGGAACAATGTGCCTGTCACCTGTGGGCGTATGTTTAGGTAGTGTCCCATTTGGCTTACCGGGCATATCCCTTCTTGTCCCGTTCGGAACAATTCTACATTGGTTCCCCTGCCCTTCTGATCCGTCTTGGATCTTCTTAACCGTAATCGCAGTCTACAGGGGTTCCAATCAATGTCATTGATTCTAAAGGCCCGGCCAGATAAATCTAATCTAGATGTTGGGACCACTTCACTCACTCTAAATCCACCAAAATATGTAACGGCGTAAACCGCTGTGAACAATTGCGCTTCGTATGCGTCGCGACATGTTTCTGGTAAGATTCCTACGATATGGACTAATATCGGTGTGGTTATGGGGGCTCTTTCCGGGGCTGGGGTCGCTGTTCCTCTGGCCCAGCTTTCCAGCATCCTTTTTAGATAAAAACCCTTATCTGGGGAGGGGTGGCCTTTCAATTTGCTAATAAAATTAATGGCTGCTATCTTGCCCCCAATGGTGCTAACCGCTAGACCCTTATGCCGGAGTGACATGGCAAATTGTAGTACTTCGGGCTCTGCAATGGGAAAACCCGGTGCCCAACCTCTGTCTGTTCTATATGCCTGGAATTCCCGGAACGCCCTACCGTAAGCTGCCTGAGTTCTAGGAGCCAGGGATCCCTGCACGATATTCTGCACTTCTAACTCCCAAGGCTCCATGCTCCCGGCGGGAGAGGGTCGGGAAACTCCCTGGCTTCCGGCGCAAGTTCCCGGAATCGCTCGATCTGAAAGCGAGAGAGGGCATCGGCTATGCCATTGTCAATACCGGGTACATGACGTGCTGTGAACATTATGTTGTTCCTAAGGCAGGCTACTACCATGGAGCGCACTAGCCTCATAACACGGGGGGAGCGTGATGTCAGCGTGTTTATTATATGTACCACTGCCATATTGTCGCACCAGAACAATATGGTGTGATTAGCGAATTGTTCAGCCCATAGCAATACTGCTATGACTATGGGGAACAATTCCAAAAAAGTTAGATCTTTTGTCAACCCCGTTTCATGCCAACTAGGTGGCCAAGGCTCCGCGCACCACCAGGTCTGAAAGTAAACTCCAAAGCCTGCTCCCCCTGCTGCGTCCGAGTGCACCTGCAGGTCACTACGCAACAGCCACTTGCTACGCCAAAAACTCACTCCATTGTATTCCTTAAGGAATTCCAGCCAGGATCGCAAATCAGCCTTCATTTCTTGACTTACCCTAATTCTATAGTGGGGTTGGAGGTCGCCCTTCAGTTTACCATATAGCCTGGTTAAGAACGCTCTACCCGGTGCGACCACCCGGCAAGCAAAGTTAAGGCTGCCTACTAATGATTGCAGGGATTTTACTGTGATCTTATGGGCCAGAATGCATTCCTCGATCTTGGCCTTTAACGTATCCAACTTGTCCTGTGGGAGCCTGGACCATTTCTTTACAGTGTCCAATTCAATGCCCAGGTAAGTTAAGGTTGTGGATGGTCCCTCCGTCTTCTCCGGGGCAAGTGGGATACCCAATTCAGTGGCCATCTCCTGAAACAGCCCCAAAGCAGACGCGCATTCATCTGTCCCCGGCGGGGCTATTATCAGGAAATCATCGAGGTATTTTGTTACTTCTCCCTCCTTCCATCGCTGTTTAAAGATCCACTCCACCAGGGAACTAAATCGTTCAAATGCCGAACAGGATATGGAGCATCCCATTGGCATCGCTCGATCAAAATAATAATGTCCCTTGAAGTGAAATCCCAACAGGTGGAAGCTATCAGGGTGCACTGGTAGCAAGCGGAATGCTGATTTGACATCACACTTTGCCAACAGTGCCCCGGGTCCCATGTTCCGCGCTTTTTCAACCGCCGTGTCGAACGACGCATACCTCACAGTAGCCAATTCTTTCGGTATGGCGTCGTTCACAGAAGCGCCGTGTGGGTAAGACAGGTGATGGATCAACCTAAACTCTCCGTGTGTTTTCTTTGGCACAATGCCCAGGGGTGACAATACTAAGTTATGGATGGGTGGTTGGTGGAATGGACCAGCTACTCTGCCATCTGACACCTCTTTTTCAATCTTTCTCTTGACTAGTTCCTCATGCCCATTTATGGATTTTAAGTTCCTAACTATTCGGGTGCACTCAACTGGGCCGGCGGGAATGTGAAAACCGTTCTTAAAACCTTCAACTACATATTTTACTTCTTCCTTTGCCGGGTGCATGTTGAGGGCTCTCTCTAATGACTCAATTCGGATTGGCGTCGGCCCCCTTTTGGTTGCGGGTCCCAGGGGGGGGGCCACCTTGCCCCCCTTTTCCCGGGCCCGCACCACCTCCGAATCGGCCTCGGCCACCCTTCTGACGGGGGCGGTAGCACGTGCTCTCAGGGTGTCCCCCCCCACAGCTGGAGCACGCATGCCGAAACCGACACTGGGACCTGTTGCACCTGCCCGTGGAGTTATACTCCCAACACGTGCCCGGACTGCCCTGTCCTCTTTTTCGTGTCTCCCCGCGGTATGGCTCATTGGCGGGGGCCACCCCTCCCTTGAATAATGGGTGCCCGCTATCGGACCGGGGAGCCCTGGTTGCATCCACCATGCTCTCCAGCCAGATGTCCGGCGCATGGGCGTCCCATCGGAGGCCCGGGGTATTCGCTGCCCTATGACGAAAGGCTTCGTCATAACGCAGCCACGCGCCAGGGGGACCGGTGCCGTGGGCCCGACGAACGATGTCGGCGTATTTATGTAATTCTAGACCCCTTCCTGGATCTACCTGCATTATTACCCCCATGTAGACCGCGAAAGCGGAAGTCCAATTGGCCCAGTTTCTATCCGCCTTTGGGCGCTTAAATTTCTCTTTCTCTTTCTCGTCTTCCGCTTCCGAGTGGTCCACTATGGGGTCACTGAATAATAATGCGAATATATCGATATATTCCCCCCGCCAGATTTTTTCCTTGGTCGCGGAGGTTAAATGGCTGCCGAACGGGGCTGCCACATCAGCGATTACCCCGCCCGGTGGGCGTACTATTGTTGCAGACACTGCCCCCACTGAGGTGGTGGCCAGGGGGATCCGCGCCTGGGGAAAAAAGGGGGCTATTCCCTGGCTAATGACTGGCTCTGTTCTGCTGTCGTTATGTGGGGCTGCTGCCCCCGATTGCCCTACGGGCAAACCAACTGGTAACACCCAGGCCCACATGCCCTCGACCTGCCGCAGGCGGGGGGCTGGAGCCTGGTGCCCTTGTTCTAGAACCCTTCCTGGGGCTCTGCTGGCTAGGTCACTACTACCCATCTGACCAGGCCTGTTGGGGGGCCTGACGTCCCCTCCCCCATGGGATGTTCCACCTGGCCCTGCCCGTATGGGGGGATTCTCATAACCAGTTAATGCCGTTGTCCCCCACCCCCCGTGGTCGGTCCACTCACCGTGGAACGTCGGCTGGGGTTGGCTGCTGGGCCCGGGGGCTTCGTGGGGCCGCCCTCCATGCTGGCCCCTGGGTTCCCCTTGTAGGGCTGCCTCAATCGCCTGCAGGCGCTGTACTATGTCTTGATCCCCCCCTTGTTGTTGATGCGCGTCGCGTCTTCGGCGGGCCGGTGGGGGTCCTTCGCCTGCAGAAGAAAGCATATCTCGGGGGCGCTCGTGCCCCCCCATGTCAAATGGTGTGACTGGTGGTGCCCCCAAAGCTGCCGTACTGCTGGCCTGCTGGCGCTGGTAACGTGCCAGCCCTGGTACACCAAACGGGTCCCATGTATCGGCAGGATTGCCGTAGGTTCCGTAGTTGTATCCCCCCTCCCCCCCTCTGGTTCCGTCCTGTCCTGGGGGGGCCCAGGTTATGTTTGGGTTTTGCCCCCTATCCAGGGGGCTGAGCTGTTGCCCCGGCCCACCTAGCCCAGGAGGGGGTTGAACGATCCCCCACATATCCTGGCTAAGCAGGGACTGGTTCATCCCTCCATGATCCCCTCGAGATGGCCCCGGTTCCTCTCTATATCGCGCCGGGGGGGTGATGATTCTATTACCCCTTCTGGGGCCCTCGAGTGGGGGTTGAGCTGCCGCTGGGTCTATTTCAGGGGCCAGCTGGGTTTCTCCCCCCTCGAATTGAAGGTTTAAACCCCCCACCTCTGTATCCCCAATATTAGGTTGGGGGCCCTCAGGAGGGGGGGCTGTAGAGCATGGGGGCCGCCTTTGGAGCAAAGCCTCGCAGGCCGCCAGCCGCTCCAAAAGTTCTTGTCGGGTTGGGGCCCCAATCCCGTCCTCCCTCTCTCCCCGCTCCGGGCTGTCCCCACTCCGGGACTGGCTCCCCGCTTGCGGGGCTCGCTTTTTCGGGGCCGCCTTCTTTTTTGTGCGGCCCATTGCGACAATCTCCTACCACTACCGCCTCTTGAATCCACGTGGTGCTGGCCCTCAGCAGCAAGCGATCCTTGCTGCTGCCTTCTTGCACCCGACAAACCGACTGAGGCTTATCCTCGCGGCCCCGCCCTCCCTACAAAGGGCGGGAACCGCTCTACGTTCCAGGCGCGGCGCCACTGCGCACGCGCCGCCACGGGTTGCCATAGCAACCGGCCCGTTGGCCCGCTCGCGCTGCTCTTGCAGCCATCTTGCCTGCTCTGTATCCCCGAGGGGGGGCGCGGCAATTGCCCCGTCGCCGGGATTACCCGCGGCGAAGGAGACTTTGCATATTTAGCTCCAATCTCCCAGGCCAACGTTTCATCTAAAAATGTCCTTAGTTCACTGCACCCGAGTCTCAGCAGCTGAACTGCAGCTGCTCCTGAGAATCTCAGCAGTCAGGACCTCAGACCACCAGTTCCATCAGCCAATCACAAAGCAGGAGAGGCTCAGCTTTGGAGAGGTTTCAAAGAAATAAAATAAATACCCGGTGGAGCGTAAAGAGATATAATTTATTACCTAACTGCCATTTTAAGTTTGGCTAGTGTAGATTCAAAAAGTTTACCTGTTTTTTCAGGTACCTATATTTCAGGGCTAGTATTTTCCATTTGAAACTAGCGTTGCTCTGTTGCTGCTCTGAAGGGGAGGGAATATTTCCAGGCCACTTTCCTCTGTTCTCTTTGGGCTCAAAATATTGCTAAAGCGCTTGGGAGCCTAGATCTAATATAAAAAATATGCTTATTTGGGTTTTCCTGGTTCAGCAGCACCGGATGCCTTGAAAAAATTACTACTGATATCCTTGGAGAAATTGACTAGCAATCCTGTCTCTAAACTAAGCTGCCTAACTGAGTCAGACTAATGGTCCATCTTAGCCCAGTATTGTCACAACCTGACATGGCAGCAGGGGTTTCAAATTCAGGTCCAAATCTGGCTCTTCCAGGGTCTCCAGCAGAGGCCATCCTGGTGTGCTGCCTGGGGCCCCTCTGGGCCCCCAGTGGGGGCCTCCCCCAGGTGTACTGCCAGGGTTCGTGGGGTGGAGATGCCAGGGATTGAACCTGGAACCTTATACATGCGCTCTTACTACTTGAGCTATGTCCCCCCCCCTCACACACACAATGGCTCAGAACAACTCCGGGGCTTTACTCTTGTTCCCTTTCACAAACTGTGCTTGCCTTGTCCCGCTGCAATGCAGGCACACTGGAGCTGAAATGGGTACCTGACTTGGGTACCATTTCAGGGATTCAGCTCAGTACCTGAACACTGAATTGAGCACCCAAAATTACCACCACCCCCCAAAACAAAATACCCCCAAAATTCCTGACATTGGGGCAAAAAAAATCAGTATTTCAGCATACCAGTTGTCAGTATTTTGGTATCCCGGTTGCCAGTATTTCAGTATTTCAGGTACCTGATTGAAAACCGGTTTGGGTACCAAAACGTACCCCAGAACATTGGTTCTATTTGGGTGCCGGAACTTTGACAGGTATACCCGTTTCTGCAGGTACTAATATCAACTCTCATTCACACCGCTGCTGATTTCCCTGCATTTCAATACCCCACCCCTTGCATCAGGTATAGTGCAGAGACAGTTTTAGCATTTGCAGGTATTATTCACATCTTCAGGTACCAAACAATATCCATGACCAAAAAGAGATACTTGGATGTCCAATTTTTAGGGTGTTCCATTTCATTTTGTTTTTTCACGTGTCTGCTTTTTCAGTTTCGTTATTTGGGATTTTTGGCTATTTCAGTATTTTGACTGCATCATTTCCAGCAATTGCACATGATGGAAGCCAAGCACGTCCAAGCCAAGCACATGCACCTGGGACCTCGCATCTTTGTGAATGTTACACTCCTTGTCTCTCCCTCTGTTCCCCTTCCTTTGTCTCCCCCTCCCCACCCAACCCTGTGTCTCAGATTGTAAGCCCTAGGGACAGGGACCGTGTCAATTCCGTTACTTTGTAAAGTGCCAGGTACACTGCTTGTGCTATATAAATGCATCATAATAATAATAATAGTGCAATAGTGAAAATATTGCCAAAATAACTGAAATAGCCAAGCTGGAAAACCAGAAACACAAAAAAAGCAGAAACTGAATATGGGTACCTGATAGAGCACAAATGGTTACCAGTTATTATTATGCAAGCCACCATTTTCAGTTCAGGTAGTGTAGATTCAATGGGTTTACCAGTTTTGTTTTGTTTTTCAGGGACCTATTTCAACTCTAATCAGGTGCCAGAGTTCAAGCGGCCATTAAGGAGCACAGGCAGTGGTAAGAATTCACACAACAGGCGTTTTTGCATGCTCCTTATTTCTCCCAGACTTCAAAGTCCAGGTTCGGTAAACTTGCATGCGGGGAGTTTAGACGCTCCCCCCACCCCAGAAGTTGGCCGCGCACTGTTGTAAACAGCATGGCAACCTCCAAATGTTTCGTGACCCAGACTTGTAAGTTTTCTGCTGCCGATTCAATGTGTACTGTTATACATTGAACTGCTCCTTCAATGCATCTCTTACTGATACCTCCTCCACATCACTTCCCCTCTTGGTTGGAGTCCCCCAAGACACTCTCCTCGGTCCGCTTCTCTTCTCTCTCTACACTCTGTCACTGGGAAAAGCAATTGAATCTCACAGCTTCCAATATCACCTGTATGCGGACGACACTCAACGATCTCTCTCCTCTCTCTTTCCTTCAAAGAAGGAAACTGTCTCTCTAACATCTCTGCCTCGAAGTCTAGCTGTCAACTCAAATTTAATATGGCCAAAACTGAAGTCCTCATCTTCCCCCCCAAAGCCTTCCTCTTTCTCTTCCTTCTCAGTTTCCATTGATGGGGTCACCATCCAGCCTGTCCTTCAGGCATGTAGCCTGGGGTTCATCTTTGACTCCTCCCTCTCCTTTAAACCTCAGACCCAATCTATTGCTAAATCCTGTTATCTCTCCCTGCACGACATCGCTAAGATCTGGCCTTTCCTTACTGTCTCCACCACTAAAACCCTAGTCCATGCTCTGGTCATTTCTCGCCTTTACTATTACAACCTCCTTCTTACTGGCTTTCCCCACTCTCACCTTGCCCCCCTCATTTCTGTTCAAAACTCTACTGCCAAGGTCATCCACCTTGCCTGCCACTTTGATCACATTCAGCCCCTCTTCTCCTCCCTACACTAGCTCCCTCTACGTGAACACAATCAGCTCCATGTCTTTACCTACACGGCTCTTTATGGCTTTTCTCCACCCCACACCCCCTTATTTCTCTGCACTCATTTCCTGCTGCTACACTCCTGTCCAGGAGCTCTGCTCCTCCTCTGCCACCACCATCACCTGCTCATGACTCCCCTGATCCTCAAAACGTATTTTCCCCGAATACATTTGTTCCTCTCCCTCCCTCCCAACCTTCAAATCCCTCCCTCTTCTGTCAGGCCTTCCCTAGCTCCTCATCCCCTTAGTCCCCTTCCTGATTTATCCAGCATCCCCTTCTCCTCTGTAACTAAGATAAGCACGTGCACCCGCAACCTCTCAACTTAATGAATTTATCCCCATCTCCCCTCCCCCATCTCTCCTAGATTGTAAGCCCCTCGGGGCAGGGACCCTCTCTATATTTAACAATCGTAAAGTACTAGGTAGGTACACTGCTTGTGGTTTATAAATACATCATCATCATCCCCTCAAAATCATAACCCTAGCCATTAGGGATGGGACTCTTGCGGGGGGAGGGGGGGGATTTCTGTTTCAGTCCTTCATAATGGTCAGTTCTAATTTCGGTTTCAGGTTTTCTCTCAGGGTTTTTTGCATTGATCCCCCGTTTTTTCTCAATGACTTCAATGGATTTTCTCCCACTGAAATCAATGAGAACCAGGAGAAAAAAAAACCTGTGTAAAAAAACCAAGACACCAGAATCAAAATTAAACCACAATTTCAGTGTTATGGTTTTAAAACAAAAATAGCAATTTTGGGACCGTTTTGGTTTTATCCAAAACCAAAATTCACACCCTTACTAGCCATTAATCCCCAGGCCAAATAAATAGGTCTCACACTGCCTCCAGAAGATGCTCAGGCTTTGGTGAACCTCCCAGGGAAGGGAGTTCCAGAGCTTATGACTCCCCTGAGCCTCGAAACATATTTGCCCCAAATACATTTGCTTCTCTCCCTCCCACCCAACCTTCAAATTCCTCCAGAAAACCTACCTCTTCTGTCAGGCCTCCCCTAGCTCCTCATCCCCTTGGTCTGGAGCAGCCACCAAGAACACACTCTCAGTGTAGAGTTACCATACCGCCCCTTTAAAAGAGGAAACATGAAAAATACAATGTTCCAGGGCTGCATTGGTTCCAGTGCAGTCCTGCAACATGTATTTTTCATAAATGTTCTCTTTTAAAGCGGAGGTATGGTAACTATCTGTGTGCCCATGTCATCTAGACCGGGTGCAATGATGGAACTTACCCGAGACCACTTGTAGTAGTAGTTCAGCCTACTCAGGGTACAAGTCCTTGCAGGATCCAGCCCCAAACGGGTTCTCTCACTACCATGCTTTTATTCCAGTGCACACACATATCCAATGCATCAGCCAGGACCCCAGAGTCTCTCAGTCCTCAAGCAGAAGAGTTCCCAAAAGCTCTGAAGAAGCTCACTCCTGAGCTCTAAACCTTCTGGGCCTCTGGCCTGCCAGCCCATAGAGAAACCCTCTTTGAGCCTGAGGCAGGGTCTTGGGAAAGCTCTTAAACCCCATAGCAGGCACTCGGCCTCTCCCTGGTAAGCCCTCTAGCTAGGTTCCTAGCCCAGCTTTAAATAAGGGTTTTGTGGTCACCTGACCTGTACATGCAGCCTTCCAGCAATCGGGGCCCTCTCTTGCGAAGCCCCAACCTGTCCTTTTGCTAAGGAGTTAACCCATTCTTCACCACCTGGGTTTACCAGTGATGGCTAGTAACCCATCACACTACTCCTGGCTGACCCTATAGGCCATGAAGAGGCATAAGAGAGGAGGTGGTCCTTTAGATATGTGGAGCCCAGGCCATATAGAGCTCTATAGGTCAAAACCAGCACCTTGAATAGTTCCTGAAACACTACTGGCAGCCAGTGCAGACTCTGGGGTACCAGTGTAATGTGCGCCTGGCGACCCACTCTGTCAGGAGGTGGGTCACCACGTTCTGCACCAGCTGCAGCCCCTGAACAGCCTTCAAGGGCAGTCCCACATAGCACACGTTGCAGTAGTCTAGCCTTGAGGTGACTGTGGTCAGGTTCGTATCTGAAAGAAAGGGGAGCAGCCTTTTCAGCAGATGGAATTAAAGGCACACCTGGCTATAGCCTGGATGTTCCAGGCACATTACCAGTGATAGCCTCAGTGCAGGCTAGGATCACTCTGGTGCTAAACAGACTGAAGATTGAAGTTGTCATCATTGGAATTGCAAAAACAGCAGCGTGACCCTTTATGGATAGCTTGCTGGCGATGCCACCGACTGCTGGAGAATCACCAAGAATTGTTGGCATATATCTCCATCTAGTGGTGAAAAGTAGAAGCGTCTAAAGAGACTTTACGGTGAAAACAGACGTAACATTAACTCCACTAACACCACTTTAACATTTTCTATACGTGTTGCAGGGCTTCACAGGGCACCAATACAGCCCTGCAACATGCATAAGAAATGTTAAAGCAGTGTTAGAGTGGAGTTAGCATTATGTCTGTTTTCATCCTTTGAGACAAAGGGTAAAAAAAAAACAGACGTGCAGGCAGCACGGTGGGAAATCACAACCGACATGGTCCAGGTCAGGAAGGGGCACCGAACAAATGTGCCTGTGGCCAGAGACCCATCCCGTCACCCACACACCTTGAGTACGGCAGGGAGCTAAACAGACAGGCAGCCCTGCCCCCACCCTGTCCCCAGCACTCCACCCCCTGCCATGATGGACAGTCATGGCGACCAGCAACAGCGCTTGGCCATGGTGGCCCCTGCCCTGAGGCAGGTGTGGCAGGGCTGAACACACGTGTGCTAGCCTACGTTGGCCCATGTGGGTGGCTCTTAGCCTGGGCTGTGTCCTCAGACATTTTCCAAGGACACAGACTTGGCCAGCCACCTACCTGTCCCGGGGCAGTCCTGGGCTAACATCTGGGGATGTATAAATAGACATGCCAGTGGGTCCCGGGCCAAAGCAGGCCACTGTCACATCTGTTTATACCCAGAGTAGTTCAAATGACATTTTATTAGACCAACTTTATTGAACATAAAACACAATGGGCTTCATTGCAACTTGGAGGGCTTTAAGCCAGTACAAAAGTACATACAAAGTTTGAACATTGAATTTGGAAGTTGCCACAGAGTTGACATATGTTAGTAAAGGACAGTTTGCTGCCTACAACATCGCAAGCTGTGTAGTCTGCATTGTTCCTAACCTTTGAAATGCAAGTGACGTAGATGTTTGCCTTACTTTGTGGGCAATTGACTTCTTGTTTCTCTGTCATAAATGTTTTTTTAATCTAATTGTTTTTGAACATTTGTAACTCTTTTTTCCCCTACAGCTTCTTTCCCAGTCTTTTCCTCTGCCCTCCCGCTAATGATTGCTTTCAGTACATCTCTGTCTAGCATTTTCTCAGTACATAGTTCTGACCTGTTACATGCCTGAGGAAAGACCCTGTGTGGCCCAAAAGCTTGCATACTCTCGCCCACAGAAGTTGCTACAATAAAGGATAGCATCTGAATGACTCTGACAGCTTTTACACGGGTGCGCGGCGCCGCACCGTAAAATCACGCGCCACATCAAAAATCCCACGTGGAAGGGTTTAGACATGATGTCACGCGCATGTTGAGCTGCTCACGCACGTTTTAGCACCATGGACTAATTACCTTGATATTGAGGCTAATCATGCGCGTGACATCACGTCTAAACCCCGCCCGTGGGATTTTTGACATGGTGCATGATTTTATGGTGCGGTGCCACGCACACGTGGAAAAGCTGACTTTGTCTTCATCTCTGCCATTTGAGACCGACACAGCAACCACACTCTCTCTTAGAGGAGAGAGAGAGAATGGTTGCCATGCCGTGTTGGTCAGCAAATGCAGGACAGATATATATAAGAGGCAGCATGGAGAAGGGGCTGCAATTGTTCAGTTTATATATATTTTTACTTGCTACACTACATGCCTGAGGAAGGGCCCTGCGTGGGCTGAAAGCTTGCAAATTCTCACCCGCAGAAAGTGGTCCAATAAAAGATATCATTTGAACTACTGTGTCTCCATCTCCTACAGAGTGTTTGGCATACAATGCAATCTTTTATAATAGACTGGTATTTGGGAGCCGTGTCTCACATCGCATTATAACCAAATGTGCACTCTAATGAAAATATTTAAATCTTACATCTTTGGATGCACTGAATGGTCATACTAGCTAATGGAGTAGGGAGGGATGACAGGGTCCTGGGAGACCTCGTGGAGACATACCCTTTAAGGGGAATGTCCTGGAATATCTCAGGTTGGAAAAATAAACAAAGGGATAAGGATTTTTTATAGTTTCCTGCAGAGTTTTAATATCATTTGCATGCAAGACACATGGGTACTAGAGCCTGATGAAATAAGTGTTGAAGGCTTTAGATGCCGGAGTGTTCCTGCCAACCACATTGCTAAGAAAGGCCGTCCCAGTGTAGGCCTAGAATATTGACCTCATTTAAGCTGAAGGTAGAATGGCAGCAACTGGACTCTCCCTCCGGGAAACTGCTGATTCTCCAAGGATCTTTATTAGACACTGATATATATTTATTAATAACACTATGTATGTCCCCCCATATAGCTCAAGGATGTTTGATCACAAATATGGCAGATCTTGGAAAGTGAATTGACTGCATTAATGGATAATTTTCCCAATGAAAATATATTAATCCTGGGTGACTTTAATGCACACATTGGGGAAAACGAAAATAGGATACTCCAGGCGATGAGCATCTCTTCTTTGGAGAAGGAGTGCCCAAACCTTAACTCATCGAGAACTAAGCGTAAATTTGTGAATAAACAGTGCACAGCCTAGTTCTTAATCTTAACCTTAAAATCCTTAATGTAGTGGGTATACACCTGGTAATTACACTTTAGTTAATACAAAAGGAGGTAGCTGTATAGATTTTGGACTGATTTTGGTAGCCTTCCGCAATTATGTATGTTCTTTCTCTATCGGTTCTCAAGTGGATAGTGACCACTTTCCTTTGATTCTTCATCTTTTTTCCATATTAGATAATGCTGGGCTTGGGGAATCCGAACCCTGAGGGATTATAGAAAAATTAGGTGAGAGACAAATACAGTGGTCAGTAGAGCTCAGATTGCGCTCAGTTTAATGGATCTAGTTTAGAAATTGTGACCAATATCAACTCAGCCATCAGGGGTTTTGAGTTGACAGTGAATTCATTATGTCCCTAGTTGGCTGTTAACGTTCACAGGAGAGCAGTGATCATTAATAATAGCAAGTGATGTTACGATTTAGAATGTCTGAGGCCAAACTGATCCTTAGACGCATTGCATGGCAGCTCAGGAAAGGTCATAACAGTGCTTTGGTAACCCTATATATGTCAACCAACATAGGACTTATAGACAACTATTGATTGCTAAAAAGAATGCTTCTGTTAGAATTGTATGGGATCAGTTGCAGTTAGTTCTGCGAGACAAGAATGGGTCAAAATTCTGGGAGATCATGAATGGATCTATCGGAAGGGACAAACTGCCACAGGAACTTAGTATAGCCCAGTCTACCCGGGAAGAATATTTCTATCGTCTATTTAACATCTCGAGCCCAGTGGAAGGGTCTCCTGCCGAATTCGATCGGACCAATGCCCCATCATGGGAACCAGTAACTGCTCATGAAGTTAAGACCTTGATGAAGGGACTCAAGAATAAGAAGGACCCAGGTGTAGATTTAATCCCCGGTGAAGTTTTCAAGCAATTTCCTGACTGGCGGGCTGGGGCCCTGGCTAATCTATATACCCAAATTAACAATTCGGGAAAGATTCCTAAGAGCTGGCATACAGGCATAGTAGTTCCTATTTATAACAAAAAGGAGCAAAAGATGATCCTGCCAATTACCAGCCCATTAGCCTGCTCTGTATCGTGGCCAAGCGTTATTCAGGTCTCCTTTTGGGGTGCCTTAAGGCTTGGGTTCATAATACTGGCAAACAATCTTAGCTGGCAAACAAGCCGTTTTTTGCAAAGGCAGCTCTACACTTGACCACAGTTTTGTCCTTTCCCATTTTATTAAGAAAGCCAGATGGAAGAAACAAAAACTATTTGTAGCCTTCATAGACTTCTCGGCCACCTTTGATAGGATTAACAGAGGGAGACTTTGCTCCAAGCTTTTGGCCCTCCAGATAGATATCAGACTTTTAGCCCTTATCAGGTCCCTTTACTCCGATACCAACCTTTCAGTACGTATGGACTGGAGAGACACTCGCTCTGATATAATCCAACTTCGGAGGTAAAACAGGGCTGTCTCCTAGACCCTGCCCTGTTCAACATCTATGTAAATAGTCAAATAGAACAGCTTGGGGACAAAACAGATTATATGGCACCAAAACGTGGCTCATGAAGGATAACTATCCTTATGTACGCAGATGACACTATTTTGTTGTCTACCTTTCGGTTGGGCCTGCAACGCTTCTTACAGGATTTCGGAACTATCTGTAGGCAGGAAGAACTTCTTATAAACAATGGAAAATCTAAAGTGATGGTATTTACTCCTCTTTTTAAGGAATTTTCCAGGAGGATCAACTATCAGTGATTACTAATTCTATAAATACCTTGCTATAATGTACAGCCCACCTATGTCCTGGGATACTCATATAAGGTATGCCAGGCAACTGGTATCAACATCAGTGCAGGGATTGATCACATTTCTGAACACTAGTCGCGGTGGTAGGGTCAAGCCAGAACAAAAGATTTTTGAGCTGAAAGTAATTCCCCAGTTATGCTTCGGGGTGCAGATTTGAGGGGGCTCTGGCTTAGCTTTGTTAAGAGTCAGCCCAAAATGATTGGATGAGGAGGGTTTTGTGAGTCCCCCGTCCCCGTCCCCCCCCCCAGGAACACCGATTGGAATTATGAGATTAGAACTGGCTATGAGCTCTGTGGTAGCTAGGTGTATATGGATGCTGTTGTCATACTGGCTCACAGTTCTCCATTCAACACAGTCCACGTTATTGCACCTACGTTTCAAGAAGAAAATAAACCTGATTCCTTCCAATAAAATATTTTGGAAGAATCGGGTTATTACTAACTTGCAAAGACTCGGCTTCTCCTGGGAGTTTTTGGCCCCTTTACTTTTGAAATAGGCCAAGCGCCTTGTCAAGCATGAATTGCTGATGTAGATTTGCAGAAATTCTGTTCTTTAGCTGCTGATTCTAAGGTTTCACCATAGTACAAGTACTGGCTGCCAGGGCCTAGTGGTCCTAACTATTTCACCACTGCATAGGCAAGCTTTCACCTCACTGAGCTTTCAAACTATGCCAACTATGGTGACTCAGGGGTGCTTTATGAGGACTAGCTATTTAAACAGACATTGCATCTATGGAGCCGGGGTTGTTGAAGATTTACCTCATTATTTATAATTTTGTCCCATATATACACACATTCAGGCTCAACTTTTCAAACTCTTAAAATTAATATGGGATGGACCCTTCACCTCCGAATAGGGGTGGGGTGGGGTTGCCACGTCCCCGCCCTCCAGAACAGATGTGGAGGACATGAGGGGAAGCCACAAGGGGTTAGGAAACCCCGTGTGTTTGTATGGGGACCGGGGATGGTCGCCCAGGCAGAGTGCTGTGAGAGGAGGCGCATGATTGGTGCAGAGGGCAGACTCCCCCCTCCCTTGCTAGAAGCAAGGGTGAGGAGGAGCCTCCCGCATGGTGTTAACACAACCAGGGCCACTATTAGAGCCTGGCTTCCCCGAGAGACAGCAGCACCCTGTGCAAGGGCGCCTCTCCTCCATTTGCTTCCCGGATTCAGGCGGCACTTCAGGGAGGAGGGGCAGGCACACAAGCAGGGTGATGGGCCATCAGAAGAAGAGACCTGCCCACCACCACCACCAAGGAGAAGAACAACAAACGGCAAGGGAACGCAACGCGGGGGGTAGTGGAGGCTGAACCACAGGGGCCTCCGAATAGGGTGTCACCAGGGCAGGTACCCTTGCTCCCCACCAGAGGGGAAATGCAGAGCTGCCTCCAGGCCTGCGAGGCCTTGGCTGCTTCATTAAGAAGCGAGGGATGCGGGGGTGGAACGGGAGATAACCCTCCCATGGGCCCAATCGGAGAACAGGACCCCTCAGGCTCCACTAGAAAGTGCCGAGGTGCAGGAGGGGGAGGGGGGCTAGACGTGACCTACCCGCAGAGGCACAGGAATAGGGCCAGAGTACTACACACTAGATTCAGGGAAGAGGGGAACCCCAAGCAGACCCAGATTCAAGTGCCAGAGACACTTGCGGGGAAGGGGCAGAGCGTAGGGCCAACAGGGGTTGGATCCCCTCCCGTGGTGGCCTTGGGGGGGCCCCCCAAGGGTGGAATCCCAGGGACATGAGGGGGGAAGTTTTCTTCCTATAGGGGGGATAGATCCGGCCGTGACCAACCTGCTACGGGAGAACAGCATGCAGGACAGCGACCCCGGGGACCAAGAGATGTGGGACTGGATTCGGTCTCTGGAGCATGAACTAGGAGAGATGGAAGAGTGAAGGAGGAGTAGCCTGGACCAGACAGGTGACGGTATGCTATGCGCTGCGACATGGAGTCATGAAGGTGAGTGCGAGAATACCCCATGGGTCAGCACCGGGAATCATAGTGGCCAACGGCAGAGCACACGTTGGTTGGCTGACAATGACCAGCGGCTGCGGAGGCAACTGACAAACATCACAGCACAAAGTCCTCAGGGGATACATGTAGGGGTGTCGGGCGAAGCAAGTGGTTTCAGGGTGCAACAGACTCAGCCCCAGGTGGTACAACAGGCTGCAACCCAGCGTCCACTTGCCCAAATGCTATGGTGGAAGGTCACCTCGGTCCCTCCTCCACCCGGGTACCATGCGGCGGGTAGCAGATTCCTCCCCAGGGGGCCGACGGGTCTGGGGATGGGATCACATGTAGGAATAGGGCAGCAAACACCAGGAGCCCTCAACCCGGCTGCAGTCAGCCGCCCCCTCCCCGCAGCAGGTGGGGGATACTCCGACCTATCCTCTCCCATCAGATAACACCTGGCGTATAGCACAAGGGAAAGGATATTTGGGGGGGGGGGGGGAGGAATACCTAGATATGGCAAAAAGTAAAAGGGTAAAGTGCCTCAGCCTTCACCCTGCCCAAAAGGACAAGATGAACTGCTGTGAGAGGAAAGGACTGACACTGTGAGGTATGAATCATACACAAATTTACTATCAATACTAAGCAAATGTTTAAAAAATGAACAACATGTAAAAATCAACCATATGACAGCATGGAAATCCAAACAAAATAATGACAATACGGCAAAATAAAAACACTTAACAATGTGCAGTTGGTTTCTCGGGAAAACAATCTATTCAAATGAGTCAGCCGTAGCTGAAACTTAGAGCACAAAAACACATGGAAAGTAGTGTTAACATACACACAAACGAATGGTCGTGGTGCATCAAAAATATAACATGGAATGCATAAATCCTAACATTCATACAGTGTGGTAACTATGGTGCACAGGAATATGCCCTACATATGGTATAATGGTATAATTCTGGCATATCATTCTAGCATTCATATGATGCTGGTGTTCAAATTCTGGCGATCAGAATATGCCCTACACATGATATAATGACATGGTTCTGGTATATGATTCTGGCATTCAAACACATTTCGGGGATCTTGCCCCTTCCTCAGTGAACACAAATAGTCCACCAGATTAATGACAGCTGCCAGATCTAAATAAATGCACCAAAAGTGGATAAGAATGCTTGCACAGAATGATAATGTAATGAAATGGAATGAACTATAGATCTCTATCGCCTCCTGCCTGGTGCACTGGAACCCAAAAAGCCCCCCCCCCTCCCCCAGGGGGGACTAGCCAATCACTCCACTAATCTGATGTACTATGTAAAATTGAGGGAGACAATTCCAGGGCCAAGAGGACACTGTGCTATGGAACCTATTATGAATAGGCTCAAATACACCAGATCCCCATGATAGATAATTACCTGCAGTTATCACCTCAATGGGCTCTACTTTGCCTAGCTATAGCTGCTCACTATTCCTGGCAATGCATCCCCTATTCCATGTAAGGTAGTCAACTATAGACAGCTACTCCAATCTGGATATCATGAAAAATGTGGACAGTAATAGGAATATTAAGAAAAGGAGGCTACCTGGAGGACTACCCATCACATGAAAATGCCATAGCATACTGTACGGACCTGCTATGACAACATCCAGATCTCCCCCATGGTCCCGAAAAAAATATATATAGACATGTGTCACTCACCAACTGGTTGATGGTAACTGCCAAATCTGAATAAATGCTGGAATGCAAATGATAAAAAAGCAGTGTAATGGAAGCCTGCCCATTATGTCAATAACATGGCATGCTGGAAATAAATGCCTTTCAAAGACAGGCAGGTCTCTTCCATAGTCACAAATGGTAAAACTCACCACCAAATTGAAGTATACTTGCAGGTCTAGGTTGCAGAGGCTGATGCTGTGTCGTCACTATGAAGACTTGACAATGCAACTGCACATAGCAAACTATACCTTGTGTTATATAGAAAACCTGTTCCTGTGCTAATCTCCAATACAGGATGATGATCGCCTACAGCTGTAAATGATGACCAGGACATACTCCATGCTGTGGAAACATACTTATCCAATTACAAAACAAACCCATTGGGTAATAAGAGGCACCTGAAAACCACCCACACCATGGCAAATGAGTCTTGCAATTGCTTTATTTCCTTGTTATCTAAAGGTAAACTGACCAATAATTACTGTCATTGAGACCATGTGGATGAAGAGTCCCAAGCCTAAAGATCCAATAGACCTCCCTCCTTTGAAGCAGTGCCGGATTCTGTTCACCACCCGGCACTACTTCTATGCATAAGAACCTAAGATCCCCAACTCTGTGCTGGAATTCAAGGAAATGGGATACCAGTGGTTCTTTTAGAACTTGTCTTCTAATGTTCCCACAGTGTTCCTGAATTCTAATCCTGACCTGCCGCGATGTATACCCCACTGTCACTAGGGCACGCACACTCCACACACACACTGTCCTGGTTTAACTCGGTCAGAGTAAGGGACTCACGGAGATAGATGCCCGTCAGGATAGTGGTTGGGCCTTCACCTCTAATTAAAGAGAACAGGCCCCTATCATCATAGGGCGCTACTGACCGAGAAACCAAGACTGCCCCTGATACAGTTACTCCGCACGTACTCACGAGACCAGGACGGATAGGGAGTGAGGGTTCACCACAGGGGTGTAAGGGCCCCACGGGGGAGGGGGAATGGTTCAGGACACTCACCTCCAACAGTCCAGGCTCTGGTTTGGGGAGGGGGAAGGGGACATGCACACTCACCAAGCACACTCTCACTCGCAGATTCACTCTCAGGCACAACGTCGGTAGGATAAGGGAAGGTTGAGTCAAGCTCACGGGGCAATACCACTCTCCACTCCAAGTTCTCTCCAATCTCCACAACGCACACGGGCCGGTTTCAGAAATCACCAGCGCCGTTTCCCAGGCGGCGCTGGCTTTTAGTCTCTAAGCCCCGCCCCCGTACGTGCCTGCAGCCGCTCTGAGCGGCGCGGCAGGGGCGGGGGAATCCCCACGTTCTTCCTGTTGTCCAGGGGCGTGGCCTTGCCTGATGCGTCTGCCGCCGTGGCCAGCGGCGTTCATCTGGTGCTCCCGGCCGCCTCTGTCACTGCCGGGGGCGTGTCCAGGTTGCGGGGGTTTGGCGTCGGGGCCGGTGGTGCCGGGGCAAGTACCGCCAGCGGGGTGTGTTCCTCTGACCCTCTTCTGGGGTCTCGGGCCTGGGGGGAGCTTCGCCGGGGTGTTTTGGAGGGGCCCAGAACCCTGCCCTTCCACTGAGTGCTGACAGTACCCCCCCCTCCAGGCCGCCGGCCCCCAACTCGATGAGGCCCTGGTTTTTGGGGGTGTCGCAGGTGGAAGGCACGGAGAAGCCAAGAAGCGGAGACATGGGAAGCGGGTTCCCAGGAGCGTTCCTCTGGGCCGTAACCGACCCAGTCTATTAGATAGTGCAGGCGCCCCCGGAGCACCTTGGAATCGAGGACCGCTCGGACCTCAAACTCGGGGCCGGCGGCCGAACTACTAACGGGGCCCGGGGGAGTGTCAACTTCCTGCTCTTGCGAGGGACCTGCCTTTTTTAACAGGGAGACGTGAAAGGTAGGGTGAATTCGGATGTGGGCTGGCAGCCGGACCTTATAAGTCACGTCGTTTATCTGTTGCTGGACAGGGAAGGGTCCGATATAACGGACATCTAATTTAGCAGAGGGACGGGCTGAAGGGTAATGCCGCCGGTCAATCCACACCAGGTCCCCCGGACTAAGGGGTGATTCCTCCCGCCTATGTTTATCTCCTTGCATCTTGTAACGTTGGCGGGCTTGTTGCAATACTCGGCGGGCTAGCCGTTGGGCTTCTTGGATCTGTTGAATGAGGGCCCCTGCAGCCGGGACTAAGGCCGCAGGGGTCTCCATGGTGCCAAGTTGCGGGTGAAACCCATAGGTGACGTGGAAGGGCGAGGTTCCCAGGGACGCGTTTGGAGCATTGTTGTAGGTGAATTCGGCCAGGGGGAGCCACGTGTACCAATCGTCCTGTAGATAGTTCACATAGCAGCGCAAGTACTGTTCCATATTTTGGTTCACGCGCTCCACCTGGCCATTTGCTTGAGGGTGGTAAGCTGTGGTAGGTCTAAGGGCAATTTGCAACGATTGGAACAATGATCACCAAAATTTGGAAGTAAATTGTGTCCCTCAATCACTGAAGACTTCCCGCGGCCACCCATGGAGTTTGAAGATGTGCCGGATACACAGGAGTGCAGTGCATTTCGCTGACGGTAACCCCTTGCAGGCGATGAAGTGCGCCAATTTAGTGAAGTGGTCAACTACGACCAAGACTGCGGTGTATTGTCGGGAGGGTGGTAAGTCCACCACAAAGTCAAGCCCTATCTGCTGCCATGGTCCTGCGGGGAGTGGGAGGATCTGCAGGAGCCCCACCGGGGCGCGCCGCGGAACCTTCGTTTGGGCACAGGTGGCACAACTCGCCACGTGTCCTTGCACGTCTTGTCGCAAGGTGGGCCACCAAAAGGAACGTTGAATCAGTTTCTGCGTACTTTCGACGCCTGGATGTCCTGCTGTAGGGGCCTCATGATGCACCCACAGTACTTGAGCCTGGCAAGGGGGGTACCACGATGCACCCTTGGTGGCGCTGGAGTCCGTCCGTGACTTCGGCTGGCTGTTCTTCTACCGGTCTTAATTCCCGAAGGGTAGCCTTACGAAGTTCGTCGAGAGCTAGGTATGTCGCCGAAAAGGTCCTGGTTTCCAAGATAGGTTCAGAGGGAGCAGGGTCGCAAGGTTGTTCATCTCGGTAGCGGGACAGCGCATCTGCAAGGATGTGGAGTTTGCCAGGACGATAGCGAATGCGAAAATCAAAACGGGCGAAGAAGAGTGCCCATCGCGCGTGCCGCGCATTGGCAATATGGGCCGTTTGGAGGAATGTTAGATTTTTATGATCCGTGACCATGGTGATGGGGTGTTGGGCCCCTTCAAGGTAGTGCCTCCACGTCTCGAAGGCCGCCTTGATTGCGAGGAGCTCGCGGTCTAAAATAGAATAGTTTCGTTCGGTGGGCGTAAGTTGGCGGGAGTAGTAAGCGCAGGGGAGAGGCGTTTCGGGGTCTTGGCAGGGTTGCAAGAGGACGGCTCCAATGGCCCGTCCAGAGGCGTCGGCTTCTACCTGGAAGGGTTTCGCGAAATCGGGGTGTTGTAGTAGGGGGGCCGTAGTAAAAGCTTGTTTCAGGAATTCAAAACTATATTGTTGGGCTGATCCCCAGACATAGGGTCGGTTCTTTTTTAATAGCTGTGTCAACGGAGCGGTAATCTCTGCATAGTTCGGAATATATTGG
>QEPC01007237.1:3799865-3821671 GCA_003113815.1 Sphenodon punctatus
GGGGGGAGCAAGGTTGTGAAGAGCTTTATAGGTGAAGACTAGGAGCTTGTGCAGGATTCGTTCAGGAAGGGGTAGCCAGTGAAGAGAGGAGAGGAGGGGCTGCACGTGGTCGAAGCAACGGGCAAGGTGGATGACCCTGGCAGCAGAGTTTTGGATGGAGATAAGTGAAGGAAGATGAGAGCGGGGAAGGCCAGTGAGAAGGAGGTTACAGTAATCAAGGCGAGAGATGACCAGAGCATGAACAAGGGTTTTGGCAGAGGAGACAGAGAGAAAAGGGCGAATCTTAGCAATGTTATGGAGGGAGAAGCGACAGGATTTGGCAACAGAGTCGATGTAGGGTTTAAAAGAAAGGGGTGAGTCAAAGATGAAACCTAAGCTACGGGCTTGGGGGATGGGACATTGGTGACCAGATCAGTAGGCAGAGAGCAACTGTGATTGCACAATAATGGTAGCGGTGCTGGTTGTAGCCTGGCTGTCAGTTTGAGCCATGGCCTTGGTGATGGTAATCCTCCGCAAGTTGTTACAGAGAATGCAATGGCTTGGAAAGAGCAAGTGTTGGGCATGCACTGCCAACCAGGAAGAGCTTGGAGAATGCATGTTTGAAAATGGTACAGTGGGCTTTTAAGGTGGATGTTTCATGTGCACCGTTGAGAGCAAGAGTGGAGAGAGGAGCAGAAGTGGTCACTCCTCAAAACGCTCTAGGATTTTCACCCATGACTCTATGGTGCTGTCGGATCTGTACATGTGGAGGCTACACGCAAGCTAATGGATGAGACATGGATATGTGGGTGCAAATTAGCCCACATTTCTCAGCACAGTGGGCTCCATATGCTCCTCGACCTCACCATGAGTGGGGGCTGTGTGTCCAGTGGGTGGTGGCCACGTGGCCAGCGGGGGCAAACACCTAATAAATGGGCAGGTGGACACCCACCTGGTGTGAGCTACCATCTCATTTGTTAACACCCTTTGTTTCTCTCTTTCCTAGAAGAGGGACTTCGACCCTCTGAAAGAGGGGCTGTGGGATTCCGCACACAAAGAGGGACTCTCCCTCCTAAATAGAGACTATTGGGAGGTATGAAATTGTGCCCTCTCGAATACTCATCATTTTATAGGGTTTTTTCTCACCCCATCTTATGTGTTACCTTCTGAAGACACCGCAACAGCCTCTTAAATACACTTATCCCCAGTCCCCTTTCTCGTCTGTACTAATGCGGACCTTGGCGGTAGTTATGGCTTTCAATGGGGTCGAGGGCCAAGGTGAATCAGATTTATATGAGAGGGGGCCGCATAAATAATCTTTATGGGCTTGCATTATACGTTTCATGCTTACGGCCTCTCTTTTTTCGGCCAGAAACACACGAATATTACACATCTTCATTTTCGAAATGATTTATCTCAAGTCACAGCTTTAATGTAAGTGACCCGTACATCTCATTAATTTGATTTGCTCTATGGTGCAAAAGATTTCTGCTTCTGTTTGCGTGCTCCTGCCTCCACCCGCCCTGAGGCTTTTTTGCTCTTATTAAGATCAATTTCATCCCCAGCAATTTAAAGTTCTAGTTTCATTCATTCTTTCAACCCACCTTGTGGGAATAGCTGACTCTTTCTAGCATCACTTTCTAGGTAGCAAAGAGGGTTCCCACATCTCTAGGTTTCTCCCAGAAACTCCAAGTTTTGACCCAGAGTCTGCAGGCTCTGGGAGAAGTCCTAGGTTTTCCAAATAACTTACAAGGGATCCCTCTGTAACTCAAATAAATTGTGGCTTCTGAACATAGTTAGATTCAGTTTACAATTTTACACTTTCTTAATTTTTGTAAATTAGGCTGCATTCTCACCTGCGGTGGCGGCAGTGGGAGGGGCGAGGGAGACACGGCACCGCGGAGGAGACGGCGGCCGGGAAAAGAGCCGGTGCGAATGGGGATCTGACGTGGCTTCTTTCGCGCATGTCAGGGCAGGATTTTGTGCCCTGACATGCGCGAGAGAAGCCGCGGCAGATCCCCATTCGCACCGGTTCTTTTCCCAGCCACTGGCTCCTCCGCACTGCTGCATCTCCCTCTCCCCTCCTGCTGCTGCTGCCACCGCCGCCGCAGGCAAGAATGCAGCCATATTTGCGGACCTTTGGGGTATTTTTGTACCCCAGATGCAGATCTACTGCAATAAGTCACAAGTTAGTGGCTCTCTGGCTTGGCCCTTTTAGGACATTGTCACCTGCTCCCAGGAGCTCAACATACCCAAAGGA
Source organism: Sphenodon punctatus (assembly GCA_003113815.1). NCBI lineage: Eukaryota > Metazoa > Chordata > Lepidosauria > Sphenodontia > Sphenodontidae > Sphenodon > Sphenodon punctatus. The sequence goes on from QEPC01007237.1 coordinate 3,802,105, forward strand.
CAGTGAGATACCATTAACTGTTTCTTTCTTCTGAACGAAAAGAGGCTCTGGGGTATGTTTGTACCCCAACCACAATAGAAATTGCCACATGAGGTACATTTGTACTCTGGGTAATATTACTGTGGGGCTAAATGGACCCCCATCGCTTTTTATTTTATGTCACAACTGAAGCCAGTATGTGTCACAGTGCACACACAAACCCATCTCCCCTGCAGACACACAGTCTTCTCTACCAATTTGCATATGTTACAATGAAGCTACACCCACAAACCCATCCCCCTGCAGACACACAATCTTCCACACTGTCATTCCACTGGCTGTGTGTGTCTTGTGGGGGTATATTTGTACTCCATATGCCTTTAGGTCATCATGACTGAATTCCTTCCAATGGTCTAAAATGGTCTCTCTTGAATTGCAAATGACTACATTCCAGGGGTGCATTTTTCAACATTACAAATACATTGTGTGCAAATACATTGACTTCAAAAACATAGTTAATGTTGTTTGAACCTTTTTGTGTTACTTTTTAAAAATAAAATTACTAGTTTTGAAATAAATTGTCATTGTTTACTGAATCTGCATCAGGGTACAAATGTACCCCGCAAGGCAACAAGCGTGGCTTTTTTCACAGGAGTGCAGTTGAACAGTACCAGTATTAAAGCCCTTATAGTATATAACATCCAGTTTTCTGTCCGTTTGGCTTTGCATAGAGCTTGTATGGCCTGTTTCTGCAAGTTACTGCTTCAGTGTGAAAAGAATTGATGCTGCATTTGCATAGGTTGGCCAGAAGAGGGCATCACTCCACAATGAATAACATTATTTCTTTACAGCCATGTTTTTTGTTTTGTTTTGTATTGTTTTGTATGTTTTGTTTTGTTTTGACAGAGGCTTTGGGTGTGCTTGTAATAGACTAAAACTATGTCCTTATTGAAGCAACTGTGCAATAAAATTGTGGGAGTTGGCCACACTGCAATAGCAAATGTCTGCAGTCTCCAGGCCTCTTGGGAAAAGAGATTTATATAATCCCAGGCTCTGATGTCTCTAGAGATAGTAGAATGCTAGTCTGCATGGATTAAATTGACCTGGGGGCAGGGAGAGCTGGTGTCAAGTCTAAGGTGTGTGCATTGCCGTCTTTTGAGCCTCTTGTACACATGGACAGGACAATCCTCCACCATTAAAGACAATGGGAGGTTTTTTCCATTGGCTTCAATGGTGGAGGAGTGTGCCCTGAATATAACCCTGGGTTTTCACCTCCTGTGCCTATAGCTACTGCACGCAAGTTTGTTTGGCTTGAGTTTACTTGGCTCCAGCAGAGAGGATCCTAGCAGAAGTGAGCAGGATCACAAGAAATAAAGATCCTTTTTCCATGAAAATTTTCCTTGAACTAAACTGACCATTTCAGTTTTACACAAGGCACTGAGTTTTCTATACATAGCTATGTACAAAGTTTGTGTGTCAACAGCGCACATGTGTACACACACTACACCCAATGTGTAAGTCCTGCTTCTCCACACAAATACACAGACACACACATTGTACAAGCATCGCGCACATGGACGTAGAGGTGGATCTGTTAATCTCTACCTACAAAAGCAGCCTGAAGAGGTTGAACATTCTGTTTTTGCCTGCTCCTTGGGGAAGCCACGGTTCCTGTTTCTTTCGTGTGGTCTGATGCAAACAGCAGATGAGCTCGAAAACCTGCCAAAAAGCTGAGCTAATTTTGTGATTCTCAATAAATTTTGCCCACCCTAAACTCTTAACTCCTCAGCTGCTGGTCCTAGAAGTCTACCCGATTCTGCACAACAATTCAGTCGGAAAGAGTTGAGTTTTTACTATTGGTGCCATTTGGGTAAGACAATGGACAATAGTTGTTATGCAGCAAAATGTTGTCCTTAGAGGGTCTCATCGCCCAAGGAGGTCAAGCACATGCTTTGCTCATCAATATAGCCATTGTGAGAGGGGTGATTCCAAACTTTACATGTTTCTGAACGACTGGTCCAGAAGGAAACTAAAAGAATAGGAGTGATTTTGCATAGGTGGGCTTTGGAATTCTGGAGCTGGCTTAAGAGTTCGTGGGTGAGGAAATTTTAATTGGTTTTATTTAATTATTTTAATAAATGTATTTAGTTTTACTGCAACTTTTCTGAGCCTATGATGCTTTAGATAGGGCAGGGTAAAAGTTTAAATAATTTAATGGAGCACAGGAGATGATAGGTAGGGTTGTAAGGACAGCTGAAGTGAATATAAGTTTATTATTCACAGCTAATATCTGCCATTCCAGATAGTTTGGCCATGATCCTGTCATTAACCAATTGCCGCAACAGCTAACCGTCTTTACAGTGTTGGCTTTGTAAAGGTGCGACTCAGGGTAGATTCTAGGTACGGTATCTGTTCTCCCACTCCAGGAATAACGGATTCAATCTAAAGATGCAAAATCTTTACTAAAATGTTTAAAATAAGTCACTACAATTGAGTAAATGAATACAACAGAATGAAGTATGAAATCACTGCAAAATTTCATAAGATGTGAACACAGAACAACATATGAAGTACAAAATTAAAAGAAACAATAGTTTACACAGGAAAGAACTTGAGAATATTGTAAGGTGTTAGAACTGTTCTGTATTAAGCTGGCTGGCCAGGCTGAGAACAAACAATAACTAAGCCAGAACCAAAAGAAGAACAAGTAGTTGTAGTAGTAATTGTAGTCTTCTCAAAAGGAATCCCCAAAATTAAGCAGAAACAGGGAACCAATTGCAATTATTTCCTCTCCTGTATTTCTTAGGGATGGGTATTACAGAATTGGATTGATCCGAAACTGTCTGAAAATGACAGGTATGGATTAATCTGAAAACACCATACTGATTACAGATTTGTATTAAAAATAGTAATATTAAGGCAAATTAAAAATGAAACAAAATTCCAACTTAACAGAAATTAAACTGCATATGTGTGGTATGGTGACTGAATCATACTTATACAGGATGAGGAATGTATGCAGTTTAATCTCAGTTAAATCAAAATTTATTTTATTTTCAATTTGCTTAAACATACAATTTACTGTCATGTTAGAGTTTGAGTATAATTTGGAATGGTGCCGTAACCAGGTTCTTAAACCGCAGGTTTTTAATCAGGTAATTTCCCTTTCTGTTGAAACTTAAGTTAACAGTTTACTAATGCATAAGTATACAGCCACTACTGTGGCTCTATAATGATATCAACCAGAGTTCCTAGTTTACTCTGCCAGTGAATTTTTGCACGCAGAAATTTCCCAGTAAAACCTCATTACTACATTTGCTTTCCATGTTTTTCCACAGAAAACACTGGAGTTCCTGTTTTCCTAGAGAAAAACATGGAATTCCTGGTTATTCTGGGTAATTACCGGCTGCAAATACTCACTGGCAGAGAAAACTAGGAACCCTGGATATCACACACACACTCATACACACACACACATATGTTCTCACCTCTCTCACACACAATCAATTGATCACACACACACAATCACAGACAGTACACACACATGCTCTCACCTCTGTCTCACACTCACATTTCAAATCGATCAATCACGTACGCTGCACACATGCTCTCACCTCACACACGGTGTGAATGAGTGTGCATTTGTGATCAATTTCAATATGAATGTGTGCGAGAGGTGAGAGCATGTGATCATGATCATCACCATGGGAGCATGGTGCGGCAAGGTGTGTGAAATTGATCTCACACATTCATTCACACACACATGCTTTCACCTCTCTCACACACACATTCAGTTTGATCACAAACATCCACATCCACACACATGCTCTCTCCTCTCACACACACATTCAAATTGATCAGTCACACTACACACACATTCTACCTCTCACACACATGCATTCATTCAAATTGATCAATCACGCACACTACACACATGCTCTCTCACCCCCATGCAGTCATTCAGACTGATCACACATTCATTCACATACACATGCTCTCACCTCTCACACACACTCATTCAAAGTGATCACACACTCATTCACACACACTACACACTCATTCCAATTGAAAAATCTCTCTCACACACACACACACACACACAAACACACACACACACGCACACACAACACAACCCCCCTGTTCACGTGTCTGCTGATGCCTACCTGCATGTTCCTGTTGACAGTGGCAGTGGCGGCAGTGGTGCCAGCAGTAGTAGCATCTGGCTGGCGGGGTAAAAACAGCCTGTGGAGCAGCCAGCGATGGGGACGGTAGATCTCCCCCCACCCAAGCTTGCCCAGGGATCTCTCAGGCAGGGGGGTGAACAAGAGGTGCGCTGGTGGAGGAGCAACAGCCCGAGGAGCGACCAGTGATGGGTGGGTGGGGCCGGTAGATCCTCCCCCTCCGTCCCCAGGCCCAAGCTGTTGCCAAAGGGGCCCTCAGGTGGGGGAGGGATTAAACGCCAGAAGGATTAAGCGCCAGCAGGAGAGTAACACACCAAGGAGTGGCCAGCAGCGGACGGGCAGGGCCAGTAGATCCTCCCCACCCCACCCGAGCTGTTGCCGAGGACACCCTCGGGTGGGGGTAAACAGGAAGAGGCACGCCCACAGGAGAGCAATAGTCCAAGGCTCTGCCAGCAGCGGCCGGGTGAGAGCGGTAGATCCTCCCCCCCACCCCAAGCTGTTGCCCAGGGGACCGTCAGGCCAGTGTGCAGGTGAGGAGGCAGTGTGCAGGGGCCCTACCCGCTGCTTCAGCATCTCCCAGCCTCATCCTGGGATGCCACAGCTCTTCTGGTGTGCTTTAAATCACCGGCCGTGGCGCCACATTGTCGGACACCACCACTTGCACTCCCCCCCCCCCCCCCAAAAGGGGGACCACAATCTAAAACATTTTTCCTGACCTTCTGCACACTCAGGCCAGGGAATTTCTTTTTTTATCCTGTTTGGATTAAAACAGGATCTCTTTTAGAAAGCTCTCCAACCTCATTTTAAAGATTCCAAGACATGGTGAGTCCATCCTCTCCCTGGGTGGGCAGGTCCCATGTGTAACCACTAACGCTGAAACAGGGAGTGGGTTTCAAGTATTATTCACATTTTTGGGTAGCCCTTTGAGTATCCAAATAGTATTTGGATGGGGTGGGACTCTGGGCAAAATTTTGGTTTCGGTTAATTTTGGTTTCGGTTCTCACGTATTTCGGTTCTCGTATTGGTATTGGTTGTATTGATCTTTTGTATTGATTTCTGTATCAGATTTTTAACATTGCAGTTTTCCCATTGAAGTCAATGGGGACAAACCGCAATGTTAGAATCCGATACAAAAATCAGTGCAAAAAATCCGATACAACCTATACCAAAAAAGAACCGCAATTTTGGATTAATCCAAAATGGTCATTATCAGGTACATTTGGTTCTTTCTGAAACCAAAAGTCCCATCCCTAGTATTACTATTTACAACTGAAAGGGGTACTTGTATATATGATTGTATTCCGTGTGTGTTATTCCTGGGGTGGGGGGTTGAAAATTGATCATTTATTCTGGTTACATCATTTTCAGCCATTGTGCATGAGCAATGATGTTAATGTTGCCAAAATGATGTAGCCAAAATGATCGAACAACCAAAATAACCAACACCCCCCAAAACTTCCAATCTGGAAAAAACAAAGTGAAATAACTAAAATGGATACTCTGTGATTATGGGTGTTTTCAGATGTGAGGGGCGGCTTCGCCCCGTCCCGAAAACAACCCAGAGATTCCCCGCCGGGATCACCCAGGCACAGCAAACAGACGTGCCGGGGATCCCGGCAGGGAATCAGGGAGGGGGCGTGGCCACACGGTGCAACGTGCATCCGCATGGGCCCACCTCCTCCACGCTGCCTTGCCACCCGCCCTCTGGGGAGACGGGCTGGTGGCAAGGCCAATGCCGCTGCAGCGTCTGGCCGAGTTCACCAGAGCCCGGAATCCCGCCAGGGATTCCGGGCCGTGATAGCCGACCAGACGTTACTTTTTTTTTATCCCCGCCTGGAATCACTTTCACCATGCTTCAGCTGATTTTCGCGCTGGTAGCCTGGGAAGCGTGGTTGAAATTGACACCATGTGGGTATTCAGTGTGGCGAACATTTGGCAGCCGCCGAACAGACATGCAGGGCACAGTGACCACATGTAGGTATTCAGCGTGGTTCACTGTGATCTCGTCACGTCTGAAAACACCCCATGCTGAACAGACGTGCAGGGCACAGTGACCACATGTAGGTATTCAGCGTGGTTCACTGTGATCTCGTCACGTCTGAAAACACCCTATGTGAGTAAGTGTAAGTCATTGTGATGGTTTCCTTCACAAGTGTCTTATTTTTAGAATATATTATTTTATAGTTTAATATTGATTCGACCAATGGTCATGACAAATAAATGATGATGATGGGTATTTTCAGACATTACGAGATCACGGTGAACCACAGTGAATACCCACCTGTGGTCACTGTGTCTCGAACGTCTGTTTGGCGGCCACCAGATGTTCGCCACGGTGAATACCCACATGGGGTCAATTTGAACCACGCTTCCCGGGCTAGCCGGGGGAATGTCCCGGGAAGCGTGGTCAAAATGATCTCCAGCGGGGACCAAGAAAAAGTAACATCTGGCCGGTTGCCATGGCCCAGGATCCCCGGCGGGATCCCGGGCCATGGCGCTTCCGGCCCGACGCGGTGGCCGCACTGGCCCCGCCGCCCGCCCGTCTCCCTGGAGGGCGAGCGGCGGGGTGCGTGGAGGGGGCGGGGCCGTGCAGCCGCACGTTGCGCCGCGCGGCCCCTCCCCCTCCCACATTCCCCGCCGGGATCCCCCCGGTGGGGAATGAAAGGGTTGTTTTCGGTACGGGGCCAAGCGGCCCCGTAACGTCTGAAAATACCCGATGATGATGATGATGATGATGATACTTGAGGGAGGACACAACATATATCGGTTGTTGCCCAAACTGCCATGGGTTTACCCATTTTTGGGGTACTCATTTCAGTTTTAGTAACCACTCTCACTGCCAAGAAGTAGCATCTTTACATTGAGGTTGGATTTGCCTGACATCAAATTCCAGCCACTTGATTTTTTATGCTTTGGTTTGGAATCCTGGAGGGCCCCTGCTGTGGCTTACTCAAATTTCAAAGATAGCAGCCCCCGTTGTGTCACCCGTGGATATCCATATTGGATATCATATTGGATGATTTTGCGTGCTTCAAACCAGGTCTGACATAGAGGATGCAAACCACTATTCATCCCCACTTTGTTTGGATATTCAGTTCAGATTTCTGGGTTGTTTTTTTCAGCTTTTTTGGTCATTTTGGTTCGGATATTTGAACAAATACCAAACAGGCAAACCAAAATGTCTGGGGGAAAACAGAAAAATTGGAGCATCTAAAAATGAAATATCTGATTAGGTGAATATGTGAATATCCATTTCATGTGTGGATATTTATTCAGATATTTGGAGGGCCATCCCAAAATGCAAATACCAGTACACCTATTTGTTTCAGCTGTAGCTCACAACTCTGGAAAAGGGGGAGCTCAGCTCCAGTAGTATGAAAATCTACCTGCAGAAGAAGGTCCAGTGTCTTCACCACATTCATTCTGTAATAGAGATTAAATAGGTAGTGAGTTATTCATGGGTATTATTTGCATTTTTGGGTAGTCTTCAAGTACACCAATATTAACCATGACCAAAGCAAATACTCACATATGGTTTCCCAGGTATACCATTTTATTTCATTTTATTTTGTTTCTTTGTTTTTCAGTTTGGTTATTTGGGTCATTTTGTTATGTCAGTTATACTATTTTAAACAATTGCACCTGTGTTTATATTGCCAAAGTGATGTAACTGAAATACCAGCATAAGTGAACCAAGAAGAAAAAGCAAGCAAGCAAGAAAGAACGAAAATGCATTATACTTCAATCAAGCCCTCCGGGGCTGGTGAGTACCGGTCCAGGGCCCCAGGGAATGGGGCTGGGGGGAAATGTGTATCTGTAATTCCAGATCCGTAACTGGCAGGACATGTTGTGGTTCAGTACAAGTTAATCCATGAGACCTTGTTACAGACAGTTATGGATTAATCCGAATCCGTAATGCCCATCCCTTGAGGGTACTCATTTCAGCTCTGTTCTGTAATATGACTGTGCAGATCCCAACAAATGTTCATTTTCCCTCAAACAGGATTCTCTCCACTTTGCTTCTTCCCCTCTTCCCCCGGACCTCACCCTGGTCCCCTTGCTCCAGGTTGAGAACAAAATACTTTCCCACTGTACCCCTCCCTTTTTTGCCGCTGCCCCTTGCTGTCTTTAAGATATATTGTCATCTCGGTTGCTCCAAATGCTTTTCGCTGTTCCCTGTGCCTGAAACTGTCCCACACACACACTACTATAAACCCATCAGATTTAATTAACACCGGAAATATTGACTTAGTGCTAAGAGAAACATTATCATTAAATTAGAATTCTTGAGATAGTGATGTCAGCTCCCCAGCTGCAGCACCAGACAGTTAAGTTCAAATGAGCCTACTGAATAAAGAGCAGGAGTGGAGGAGGAAGGGGGTTTGCCTTTCTTGGTCTCCTACATGCTGTAACGCAGAGTCTGAGGATTTTAATGACTCCCATTGACTTCAGTGGGGAATCAAGTGGTTGAAGCAACATTTAGTGCTTGGACAATTGTGGAGCAGGCAGAAAAATTGGGGAAATTTGAATAGAAAGTGAATTAGCAGGGGGGGTGGGAAGGAACAGTAGAAGGAAGCAAAGTGGCACATTTTCTAAAAGGAACATTTTTATGAATGAGTTTGGTTTCTAAAATGAATATTTTTATTTTCTCGCACTTTCCATTGGGTAGTCTCAGAATTTTTCTGCTTCCTTTTTTGTTTTTCTTTTGTTTTCAGCAACCAAATGCTTTTTTTTTTTTAATGAACTTTTAGTTTCTGAAAATTGCAAATATCAATTTTCATATATAAGTTATAATTTACCAGCTCTGATCCTGCAAAGCACTTAATCAGGAACTTTGCATTGATTTTACTGGGTTTATTTATTTATTTATTTATTTATTTTCTCGATTTTTACCACGCCCCTCCTGAGAACAGCTTGGGGGTTGACTTGTGTGCTTCAAGTTAAGCACATACTTTGCAGGATCAGAACCAGGGTGCCCAGTTCCTAGCAGGACTAAACCCTTGAAAAGTATTATAGAGCCACTGGATCAGCTTTATAGTTTAGTGCTATTAAAATCACAAACATTCTACTTGTTAAAAAATCAAGATGATTTATCCTATCCATGAGAAATGTTATAAGGAGGATCACTTGGGTAAGGGGTAGAAGCTGTCCAAATGTAAGCTAGATCAGTTGAGAAACAGCTGAGTTATAAGACTTTGAAATTTGGAAGCAGAATTGTTTTGTCTGTGTTTTCCAGTGCTTTTTGCTGACGTAGAAAAGTTTGTTTTAAGTTATCCATCTGGAGACATAGAGGTATCAGAAAATTCAAGTTATGATGTTTTGAAGTTCCTATGTTATCTAACGGAGAGAGTGAGCTTTGCCAGCGCACCCCCCCAAAGAGACACAGAGACTTCTTATTGGTTTAAAACTGGCCGCACTCTTTATTCAAATCATGTCAAAGGCAGGTGGAGTAATTGCACCATGCAATTTTGGGTCCAGTATGCCATCTCACTAATCTAAGTTATTAACTCTGGTACTGCCAAGATGTGCCCTCTGTTGGCAGTATCCGAAACCATTAACATCCCCTCCTTTGACAGGGCAAGTCCGAAGGGGGGAGGACAGCCCAACTATGGGCACGAGTAAGGAGTGAAGCGTCCCCAAGGTCCGTAGACAGCGCATGTCCCTGCAGACCCTGTTAAGACACCACTCCCAGGGAACCTTATCCGAGTGCATGCCGTGCCCTGCATTACACCGTGTATCATCTCCCCATCTCTTAAGGAGATGACTCTTAATACTTTATTAACCTACCTATTAAACCTATCATGGCATACTGAACCCCTGCTGAGTGCAACAAATTCAACCCCTTACAACATCTTTATTCGAATGCCAGTCACCTTAAGATCAAATCGACATTACTGTATGCTTCAAATTACCCTATTTATTAACCAAATCCAACTTAACAATTGCCAATTTTTTTGAATTAGAAGGACTGGGTCAGATTGAAAAATTATATCGAATTGATAAATCCTATTTAGCCTACTCTGCATTGTTGAGGAGGCAAAAAACGCGACCCTTCAAAGAAGGCTCCCGGCCAAAATTCCTCCTCGGTCCCGTAATGGCAACCGGTTGTCAACCACATTGCTAGAGGGAGGTGGTTGGGGCTACCTCTCCAACAAGTCCGGTCATAATGCCGCTCACGCGGCTTTCCAGAGGTCCACCCCTCAAGGTCCAGCGAAGCACGCTTGCGCAGCCTCGCTCCCAGGACGGTTGCGGCGCAACCACTGAACAGGTGAAGGGCTTTCTAACGACCCCCTTCGCCGCAGCCCCCATCTCTGCATCTCCTCTCCACAAGGGGAGGGGGAGGCGCGACAATACCCCGTCGCCACCATTTTGGTGAAGAAGGGAACTTTTAAGTTAAGTCAGGCTGACTTACCCTCCCCATGATGCTACTGGCAGAGCCAAAGTCTGTTGACTTATACCTCCCTGTCCCCAATGCCCAGGGACTGCCAGACCAAGTTTTGGGAGCTTCAGGATGAGCAGGTAATGTCCCCAGGAAGGACACAATGCTCTGGGACAAGAGGCCTGATCCAGAGTGGGATGACTTGGTCCTCCCTGTCCCCAGTTTCTGACAGGCCATACTCCTGGAACCCAGGGCTGGGCAGGAAGGACTGCCTCGTTCTTCCACCCACCTTTTCTTCCCCAGAAAGGGCACACTGCTCTGGAGAGAGGAGTCCGGTCCAAAGTGGATAGACTTATCCCTCCCTATATCCCTCTCTCCGGTGACAGCCAGGATCCTGGAGCCCTGGGCCAGGCAGGGAGAACCCAGCTCAGAAATGCAGAAACAACAAACCTGGAAGTAAAATGGTGCCCTCAGCAATGCAGTAAGTGGAAAACGAACAATATGCGGTGTGCAATAAATGGTAAGTGGAAAGTATCTGGATGGTATATCATGGTATTGTGAGAATTGAGAAATCCTACCAGTATTGGGAAACGGTTGGGAAACTGATCTCAGTTCCCGATATGGCAAAATTCTCACAAGCAGCAATTGAACTGCTTGTTTCAGCCCTAATATTGTATTATTTTGGTACTTCAGTGACTCAGTGCCTGCTGCAACTGTGCAATAGCACTGTGCAAAGTGCTGAAATGAAAAATCCAAAACAGATAACCAATAAAATGCCAACAAATAGTAGTTCCTATCTACTTCATTGATTTCAGGTCAGATAGCACAAATTCAATGGATTTATTTGTTTGTACAAATAGTCGCTTCATCTCTACAATAACTCTGACAATGACTTTGAATGTTTGTTAATCCTATAAATCCAGTTGCACACGCATGCTGCATTCACACACGCCTTTTCTCATGCCTCTTCAGTTTCCTGCATGAGATCGCATTTGTGGGTTTTAACTAGGGCTGAAACAAAGTCTTCGGAAAAGTTCAGAATTTGGAGAAAATTACGGTATTCGATTCAGAAAGTCTGAATTCTGCAGTTCCAAGGACCAAGTTCATTATTCGGAAAACTTCAGTAACTGCTGCACACGTGGGGGCTAGTGGACAGTTGAACTTCTTCTGGAAATGAAACTTAGTGCTATTGGTAGGAGGGGAGTATGGGAGGGGACAATTGAGTGATGGTAAGCCAAATGGAGTCTGGGGGTGATACTGGACGCAGACCTCTGCCTGGAGCGGCAGGTGGAGGCAGTCGCTAAGGCTGCCTTCCGCCAGCTGTATCTGGTACGTAGACTGTGTCCGTTCGTCTCCGGCCCGGACCTGGCCTCCCTCATCCATGCCTTCGTCACCTCGAGGCTAGACTACTGTAATGCGCTCTACGTGGGGCTTCCCTTGTTCCTGGTCTGGAGGCTGCAGCTAGTTCAGGATGCGGCGGCTCATCTCCTTATGGGGACGGGCCGTCAGGAGCATATTACACCTGTGCTCTGAGCTCTGCACTGGCTGCCGATAGCGTGCCGAGCCAGGTTCAAGGTGTTGGTGCTGATCTATAAAGCCCTACATGGTCTGGGCCCCTCATACCTCAGGGACCGCCTTGTCCTCCGCACCCCAGAGTGGCTCCTTCGGTCTGCCGGGGGGTGCCTTCTTGGAGGTCCCCTGTGTTAAGCGGGGGGCCACAATGGAGAGGGCATTCTTGGTGGCCGGGCCGCGCCTTTGGAACTCCCTTCCGGAGGAAGCTCGCCTGGCCCCATGCCTGTTGACATTCCGGCGAAGTTGCAAAACCTGGCTGTTCGCCCAGGCCTTTGGGGAGGGGGGGAGGGGAGGGTGAGGGTTTTTTTAGCTCCCCCACCTATCTACTATTTATTATTTTATCTGTTTTTTAGCCCTGTTTTAATAGTACTATATTATATTGGATGTTTTAGACTGTTTTTATTATGTTTTTATGGTTGTAAGCCACCCCGGGCTGCTTTTGCAGGAGGGGCGGGGTATAAATTCCCTAAATAAATAAATAAATAAATTGCAAGTTTTGATTGGCTGGCCAAGCCAGATGGCAAGCTTTTGACTGGCTGGCAGGGTAAAATATAAGTGACTCCAGACATCTTTGTTAACAGGAGACCCCACTCCCACTCGTGAATATTGGGGGGTTGGTGCCCCAATACCCACCTGACTCTTAGATTTGGTGGAATTAGCCAAATTGGTTGGACTAGGGGTCCCCACGTGTCTCCTGGATCAGTCTGAGGTCAGATACGCGCCACAGTCAGGTTATGTACCCTCCCCAAAATAATAGTAAAGGGAAAAGAGGGAGACGAAATGCTTAATAAAAAAAGGAATATTTATTTAACAGGAACGGGAAGTATCCAAGAAAACACACAATTAGCTAACACAGTTCCCAGTCTGGCTGGTGGTTTTCAGAGGGAAACACAAGCGGCAGCTAGGAAAATGAAATTAACATGGGAAGAGAGAGAGAGAGAGAGAGAGAGGGCTAGAAGTGAAAGGAGGTTGAAGAAGGGGAACCAGGACCAGTGACTACCTCTCCTTGCCTGTTGCAGAGGGGACAGGCAACCCTACGGATCCAGCGAAGTTCGGGGATGCAGGGGAGGTACAGACCAAAATCTGGGAGACCCCATAAGATCCAGACATGTACGGAGAGACCCACACGTGTTTGCATCCAAAGTTTTCTCTGTTTCAGAGGGGGAGCCAGGAGTGGTTATAAGTTTTGGGACAAAAGATTTGGGATCAGCTTAAGTATACTACAATAGGTGAGATGGGAAGATGTGAGCGATTTCCTGGGTGGGTTTAGGTCTGAGAAAAGGAACATGCCCACAGGGGCGGAGGGGGCCAATAATGCCAATAGGTGTGACAGGAAAGAGGTGCCAGAGTGTGTCAGTTACACAAAAGGGAAGAGGCAAAGGGTAAACGAACTGGGGTCGCAGAGACAAAGGACACATCCGGACATAAACAGGACGAGATTTCTAATCAGTCTGGGGACGGAAGAGAATCACGAGGAGAGTCTGGTGCTGACGGGCAATTCCCATTGATTAGGTGTGGGGGTGCTAACATGTGTGGGGGAAACATTGGGTGCTTCTAATTGTCCATGCCTTTGCAGTCGTTGCTAATCTAGATTCCATTCACCAGTTATTTCTTTAAACAGGAAGGAGGCCCTATTTTAACTGCCCCAATATTTACTCAGAGCCTCTTCCATCACCTTTTCCAAGGGTGGGCTGGTTTTTTCATGAAAGAACCTTTCCCTTAGACTACCTTGTTGCTCAACCATGGCTTCGCTCAGGCTTTTCCGATGTCCGATGACTCATGTCCCTCCTGTCCTTTCCGACCATGGGGGGGGCTGTTCTTTTTGGGGTGCATTCTGCACCTCTTGCAACATCTTGTCCATTCTCTTTGGTGAATTTGGCTGTGTGTTACAGTGCTTCTGGATCTGTTAGTAATCGGCTGGGGGGAGAAGGGTACCTGGCTTGGCCTCACCTGGCCTGGCCTGGCCTGGTTTTGTCTGGTCTGTCCATAGGGACAGTGTTGGGGGGTGGGGTTACCTTTACCTTTACCATGCCATGCAGTTTTAAAATAAAATAAAATTAGAATAATAATAATTGGGTGACACATTGCTTCTTGTTCTGCCTGCTGCTTGGTTGGCACTTGCCACCATGAGGCCAGAGGGATCTCTCTGCCTGTCTCCACTTCCCCTTTCCTGGTCTGTTCAAGTTACCGGTGCCACAGAACCATGCCATGCCAAGAGGGTGCCAGTGTGTGTGTGGGAGGGGGTGTGTGAATGTCTGGTTTCCTTACTGGTTTGCTGCTGGGAGTCTGGTTTGTCTGTTCAAGTCTGGTCTTTTCAAGTTACCACTGTGCCACAGTACCAATGCCATGCCAAGAGGGTGCCTGTGTGTGTGTGTGAATGTCTGGTTTCCTTCTTGTGGGTGTTATCAGGCTGGCTGGTTTTTGGTGGGATTTCTCCATGCAGTTGCGCTGTTTTGTTGTATGCTTCTTGAGCGAATGTCCCACTCTTGCTAGCCTGTTTTTTTCCTGTGCACTGCTTGGTTGGCACAGTGGGTGCACTCACTGCTGAGGTGGGACTTGCTGTGGGTACACACACTATTGTTGTTGAGGTTTTTTTATTTCTTCCACACAAAGTTGCACTTGAGTGGAGTTTTCTTCTGGAGCAATTGCCCCACTCTTGCTAGCCTGCTTTTCTGGGTAGTGCTTTGGCTGTGTGTTCAAGAACATTTGCCAAGATGTGACCAGCCAGGACACTGGAGGAATACTTGCTAGTTTCTTTCTAGTTAATAATATTGGGGGGGGGGGGTTGCCTTGTATAGGTGGGCTGGGCACAATTGAGGCTTTTAGGGGAAGATGTCTGGTTTCTTGTGTGTGGTTGTTATGGCTGCTGGTCTGGCTGGAGCCACACACAGACACCCCACCCACCCCAAAAAAAGCTTGTTGAAACTTGATTCATTAATTTGATTTGTTTACTAATGTAGTCTTTGGACTTTCTTTGGTGGGACACCCCAGTCCAACCCCCTCCCTCCCACCCACCCACCCACCTTGCATGCGTATCATTCATGGGACATGCTTGGGGTGGGGGAACTTACTGATCACATAACCCTTTTGGTTTTTTAATTACACAGTGGTGGTGGTGGTGGTTTTTGTGCTGGCTTCTGTTCTGTCTCTCTCACTCTGTCTTTCATCCTGAGGGAGAGGAAGGGCTACATGTGTTGTTGTGCTCCCTGATTGGTTAGGCAATTAAGAGGGAGGGAGAAGGAGAATGGGATGGATGTGTTGTTGTGCACACCTTGATTGACTAGGCAATTAAACGGCTGCAGCTGCTGAACATGGCAACACCTGCTGAGGCGCCAAGCTGGTGCCAAAGAGTTCCGACGTTTTCCGACATCTGGACTTCGATTTCCAAAGTCCGAAGCATCGGAAAGAGTGCTGAAGTGCCTCCGGGTACCTGGACTGACTATTCAGAACTTTGGAATTTGGTCCAAGTACCCGGAAGTACTATTTGGTTCAACTCTAATTTTAACTGTTCCCACGTCCCTCTCCCCCAGCTTTAAAAGTTACCTCCCATATTACTGTGGCGGCTGCTAGGTATCCCATTAGACCAGGTGGCTTTTGAGGAGTTTTCCAATGCATTATGGGGCACCAGACAGACTGACAGCAGGATTAATTCCTCCACGAGTTATGGAAAATATATGGAAAATGTAGGAACTAGCACAATTGTTAAACCCTGGTTTCCAAGTTGATTAAACATGCTTTGTACCCACAGCATCCTACAAGCTATCCTTTACACATGATTAAAGAAAAAACAAGCAGAGGAAAAAGATTTTCGGAGACTTAGTATCTCGTGAGAATGCAACCTCACTCTCTCTCTCTTCCTCTGTCACATACACACTGCCTCATACAGTCAGCCTCACACTATCTCATTCTGTCACATGCTCAGACTCAAAATTTTGCACTCGCTCTCACTCTCTCTCTCTCTCTCTCTCTCACACACACACACACGCGTGCACACATGGTGCTTTTACATGGACTGCACCCATGTCTCTGCTCCACCCAGTGGCGGCTCCCCCCCAGGAAGTTTGGGGCACTGCCCCCCTAGTGCCATAGGGGACCCCCGCCGTGCTGTCAAGGTAAAAAACAAAACCCCACGCCGCCGCTTTTGACAGCAGCAGCAGCCTCTGACTTCTGCTTCAGAGGCTGCTGCTGCTGTCAGTGATTTGTCTCCCTTCCGGGACCCACTCTCAGAGCCACTCTGAGAGTGGGTCCTGGAAGGGACAAAAAGGCTGAGCCCCTCAGTCCACAGCACACATAGGATGTGCTGTGGAGGGAGGGGCTAGCCTTCTTCCATTGTACCTAATGGGCACAATGGAACTTCTCACCTGGGCACTTGATGCAAGCGCCCAGACAAGAAGCTTCAGGCCAGGCGGCTGAGGCAGAAACCAGAGCGCATGCATGCTGCTCCCTGCCTCAGCTGCACGTGGAGTCTCAGCTCAGGGTCCAGGTCAGGAGAAGGCTGGCGACGCACTCTCAACAGCGCGCCGCCAGCCTCAGCCACTTCCCTGCCACTACCACTCCACCCCCCATCTGCTGCTCAGATGGGTGGGGAGAGCAACAAGGCAAGGATTGGGATTTTTTTTTTTTTAGCCTTTAAATTTCCCACGCATCCTGGCTCTGGAGGAGCAGGACACACGGGCAATTTAAAGCAAAGTCCCTCCTACACACACACCTCTGCCTGCCTCCTGGGCCAAGAGGGACTGCCGGAGCTGCAGCCAGGTAAGTGAAGATTCCTCCCCCCCACCCTGCTCCCACCCTCTGAGGGTCCCCCCACCCCTGAGGGTCCCCCCACCCTGCTCCCACCCCNTTACCACTGTGCCACAGTACCAATGCCATGCCAAGAGGGTGCCTGTGTGTGTGTGTGAATGTCTGGTTTCCTTCTTGTGGGTGTTATCAGGCTGGCTGGTTTTTGGTGGGATTTCTCCATGCAGTTGCGCTGTTTTGTTGTATGCTTCTTGAGCGAATGTCCCACTCTTGCTAGCCTGTTTTTTTCCTGTGCACTGCTTGGTTGGCACAGTGGGTGCACTCACTGCTGAGGTGGGACTTGCTGTGGGTACACACACTATTGTTGTTGAGGTTTTTTTATTTCTTCCACACAAAGTTGCACTTGAGTGGAGTTTTCTTCTGGAGCAATTGCCCCACTCTTGCTAGCCTGCTTTTCTGGGTAGTGCTTTGGCTGTGTGTTCAAGAACATTTGCCAAGATGTGACCAGCCAGGACACTGGAGGAATACTTGCTAGTTTCTTTCTAGTTAATAATATTGGGGGGGGGGGGTTGCCTTGTATAGGTGGGCTGGGCACAATTGAGGCTTTTAGGGGAAGATGTCTGGTTTCTTGTGTGTGGTTGTTATGGCTGCTGGTCTGGCTGGAGCCACACACAGACACCCCACCCACCCCAAAAAAAGCTTGTTGAAACTTGATTCATTAATTTGATTTGTTTACTAATGTAGTCTTTGGACTTTCTTTGGTGGGACACCCCAGTCCAACCCCCTCCCTCCCACCCACCCACCCACCTTGCATGCGTATCATTCATGGGACATGCTTGGGGTGGGGGAACTTACTGATCACATAACCCTTTTGGTTTTTTAATTACACAGTGGTGGTGGTGGTGGTTTTTGTGCTGGCTTCTGTTCTGTCTCTCTCACTCTGTCTTTCATCCTGAGGGAGAGGAAGGGCTACATGTGTTGTTGTGCTCCCTGATTGGTTAGGCAATTAAGAGGGAGGGAGAAGGAGAATGGGATGGATGTGTTGTTGTGCACACCTTGATTGACTAGGCAATTAAACGGCTGCAGCTGCTGAACATGGCAACACCTGCTGAGGCGCCAAGCTGGTGCCAAAGAGTTCCGACGTTTTCCGACATCTGGACTTCGATTTCCAAAGTCCGAAGCATCGGAAAGAGTGCTGAAGTGCCTCCGGGTACCTGGACTGACTATTCAGAACTTTGGAATTTGGTCCAAGTACCCGGAAGTACTATTTGGTTCAACTCTAATTTTAACTGTTCCCACGTCCCTCTCCCCCAGCTTTAAAAGTTACCTCCCATATTACTGTGGCGGCTGCTAGGTATCCCATTAGACCAGGTGGCTTTTGAGGAGTTTTCCAATGCATTATGGGGCACCAGACAGACTGACAGCAGGATTAATTCCTCCACGAGTTATGGAAAATATATGGAAAATGTAGGAACTAGCACAATTGTTAAACCCTGGTTTCCAAGTTGATTAAACATGCTTTGTACCCACAGCATCCTACAAGCTATCCTTTACACATGATTAAAGAAAAAACAAGCAGAGGAAAAAGATTTTCGGAGACTTAGTATCTCGTGAGAATGCAACCTCACTCTCTCTCTCTTCCTCTGTCACATACACACTGCCTCATACAGTCAGCCTCACACTATCTCATTCTGTCACATGCTCAGACTCAAAATTTTGCACTCGCTCTCACTCTCTCTCTCTCTCTCTCTCTCACACACACACACACGCGTGCACACATGGTGCTTTTACATGGACTGCACCCATGTCTCTGCTCCACCCAGTGGCGGCTCCCCCCCAGGAAGTTTGGGGCACTGCCCCCCTAGTGCCATAGGGGACCCCCGCCGTGCTGTCAAGGTAAAAAACAAAACCCCACGCCGCCGCTTTTGACAGCAGCAGCAGCCTCTGACTTCTGCTTCAGAGGCTGCTGCTGCTGTCAGTGATTTGTCTCCCTTCCGGGACCCACTCTCAGAGCCACTCTGAGAGTGGGTCCTGGAAGGGACAAAAAGGCTGAGCCCCTCAGTCCACAGCACACATAGGATGTGCTGTGGAGGGAGGGGCTAGCCTTCTTCCATTGTACCTAATGGGCACAATGGAACTTCTCACCTGGGCACTTGATGCAAGCGCCCAGACAAGAAGCTTCAGGCCAGGCGGCTGAGGCAGAAACCAGAGCGCATGCATGCTGCTCCCTGCCTCAGCTGCACGTGGAGTCTCAGCTCAGGGTCCAGGTCAGGAGAAGGCTGGCGACGCACTCTCAACAGCGCGCCGCCAGCCTCAGCCACTTCCCTGCCACTACCACTCCACCCCCCATCTGCTGCTCAGATGGGTGGGGAGAGCAACAAGGCAAGGATTGGGATTTTTTTTTTTTTAGCCTTTAAATTTCCCACGCATCCTGGCTCTGGAGGAGCAGGACACACGGGCAATTTAAAGCAAAGTCCCTCCTACACACACACCTCTGCCTGCCTCCTGGGCCAAGAGGGACTGCCGGAGCTGCAGCCAGGTAAGTGAAGATTCCTCCCCCCCACCCTGCTCCCACCCTCTGAGGGTCCCCCCACCCCTGAGGGTCCCCCCACCCTGCTCCCACCCCTCTGAGGATCCCCCCACCCCCGAGAGTCCCCCACCCTGCTCCCACCCCCTTGAGGGTCCCCCACCCTGAGGGTCCCCCCATGCTGCTCCC
>QEPC01007237.1:3831509-3876511 GCA_003113815.1 Sphenodon punctatus
TTCTCTCAGATTGTAAGTCCTAGGGCAGGGACTGTGTCTATTCCATTACTTTGTAAAGTGCCAGGTACATTGCTGGCACTATATAAATTCTTGCTAATAATAATAACAACAACAATGGCAAGAAGCTTGGGCCCGGACAATTCTTTTTTAACACAAACTAAGCACTGGCTAGGAGATATGGACCAATACTACACCAAAGTGAACAAAATACTGAATACCAATACCCAAGTGACCAAATATACCAAGCACAAAATATTGAAGTAACTGATGCAACCAAAATATCAAAGTGAAGATACTGGAATAAATATTTAACACAGTAAACAAAGTAGGAAGTGAATACTGCTTTATATGAGTTTCATTAATATAAATATGAATGCTCTAAATTCCATACGTCTACTGAATATTCGTTTCAGCCCTAACCCTTGTTAGGGGAAGATGAGGGAAATGGTTTCCATCCCCACTCGAAAGCACTTCATGCAGTTTGGTTTCCTACCACAGGGTGTCTCCGCTGGAGCTCGCTCTGATTCTCCCTTTCTCACACCGCATGTTAAACTAAACTAATTTCTTTTTGAGAGACAGAGGGTGAAAACAGACATGACGCTAACCATCCTT
The DNA here is from genome assembly GCA_003113815.1 of Sphenodon punctatus. NCBI lineage: Eukaryota > Metazoa > Chordata > Lepidosauria > Sphenodontia > Sphenodontidae > Sphenodon > Sphenodon punctatus. Next base: position 3,832,122 of record QEPC01007237.1, read on the forward strand.
TAACCACCCTTGGTGGTTATTTATGCATATTGCAGGGCTGTATTGGTGCAGTCCTGCAACATGCATAAATAACCACCAAGGGTGGTTAGCGTCATGGCTGTTTTCACTCAGAGAAAGGATATTTGCTGCATACATGGAAATTCTTCTTTTTAAAAAAAAAAAACAAAAAACCCAATTCCTATTGCCACTGGACAGCAGAGGCCTGAGTTTGGCTGCCTACAACACTGTGTCCAGATGTGGATTTTAAAACACCCCAGAGTCAGTTTCAATTAAAATTTAACTCTTTTAGCGCCTCACCATAAAGTCCTTGTTGTGCTCAGCCATGATAAGTGCTGTCATATGAAATTAGCTCTAACATTTAAAATAGCATAAAATACTTTAAGTCTGTAACGGATAAAGACTTGAACCTGGGAGACAAGGGTTCAAATCTCATCTTAAACATGAACTCACTGGGTAGCCATTGGTGAATCGCTGTTTCTCAGCCTCAGTCGCCATCTATAAAATGGGGGGGAAATAACAACCTCCCTCACAGTGGCATCAGCAGAATTAAAGGTGGGGCAGGAGAGCACCTTTACCCCACCCCTTTCTGACATGGCCACACCCTTTTCTGAGCATTGTGACATCATGACACTCTGGAAAGGGGCAGTGATGACATCAGAAAGGGTGGGGAAGCCCCTTCACCCTAAACCAATTCATATGGGGACAGGGCTACCCAGCTGAAGGGCTCAAAAAGGGCAAGCCCAGGTGGATGCCTGGGTGCAACTGCTGCCCATGTTACCTCACAGGGTTGTTGTGAGGAAAACTAGATAAAGATTTTAATTCAGTTAAAGCACTGAAGATGCTATATAAATAATAATATTTTTTTTAAAACTTTAAAAGGCAAGTCTGGTGGATTTGCAACAAACCTAATATGTTTGGGTTAAATTCCTCATCTTTCCAATTTTTGCAGAAGGATCACTTCTCCAGCTTGAATCAACAAGAGTCTGCTCCTATGTTCTCCAAGCCTTTCCTGTGGGAGATGGGGTGGGTGGGTTGGGTTAGGGTAGGAGGGGGTGGGGTTTTATATTGCTTTTTTCTAATTGTAATTATTATTGTTTATTTTAATGTTTTAAAATGTTTTTTTAAATGTTGTGAGCTGCCCCGAGATGCCTGAGGCAGGAGGGGGTGGCATATCCATTTTAAGATAAAATATTAAATTAAGATAAAATCACAGAACCCTAGTTTCACTGAGCTGGAAACTTAAAAGGTCATCTAGCTCACCTGTCAGGGCCTGGCTTGGGGGCCAGGGTGCTCAGCATGCTGGCAGCTGCTGGAAGGAGTGGGGTGCTGCCAGGAGTCTTCCCGAGGTCTTTGTCAGGGGCCAAGCTGAGGTCAGAAGCCAACAGATCAGTCTGGTATAAGAGGCAACTCACGGGGTGATCCAAGGATGGGGTGGAGTTCTGGCCACATTCCAAAGAGTCCAACACCAACATCAAGGCCTTGATAAACACACTAATGTCAAGGCCTTGACCAACACACCAGCGTCAAGGCCAGGGGATCAGCAGGTCTGAGGTCTAAGGTTGAAGCACGTTCAAAGCCGGAAGGTTAGTCTGGACACAGCAAAGCTGAGACAAAGAGCAAGGGGTCTGGAGCAGCAACAGCCAATGAGCCTTCTGGTTGATCAGACACCCGCTTTTACAGTAGAGTTCAAGAACCCATTGATGAATTTGCTGCAGAAGTTTGCAAAGCCTATGAATCTCTATGTCCCCCTTGCTGTTTTGGGGGTGTCTCATTCTAGGATTGGGACTATTTTGTGACAATCCATCTGGATGCTGGCAGATGAGATGATGTAGCCCAAGAATTCCGTGGAATGCTGGTGGAACACACATTTGTCATATAGTCAGTGGTGGTGCAACTGTTCCAACATGTGCTGAACATGTTGCACAGGAACAGACGGAATATCTGAGAAAATTAGGATGTCCTCTAGGTACACCACCATAAATGGTTCAATCAAATCTCTGAAGACACGGTTCACCAACCCACCTGTACAGATTCCCCAAGGCCTCGGTGACATCACAGAATCCCATCACCAGGGCAGCTTGCCCACTTGCACTACCACTGCAGACTCAGCCAGTGCTTTTATATTTTTTTTAAATGAAAGGGCCTATTAACTTGCAACTTAATCGCTCATAAAACATAGCAGACTATAACCTTGTGCACCTACGAGTCCTCTCTCTGTGCCAAGCTTGTAAATTCCTCTCAGAGACTCAAGATGAGCTAAATCTTTGGCCAGCGCTTCCCAGTGCTGATTGCAAGAGGCAGGAAGTGTTAAATTAGAATGAGATTCTTTAATCTCAGACATCTCTTTCACTCACTCGGTTCCAAATACTCCCTGGAAGTCTCCAAGATCGGTTCCTTGCAGGTGCTTTCCCCATTACCCTGCTTTATAAGGGAATGCATTCCAGGTTACTTTCTCCCAACAGCCTAATAGTCTGAGACCATTATCTCCCCTTTCTCTCTTTCAGTGCAGCTCTTCCTACCTGTCTGTGGGACAAACTTCAAGAGAGATTTTTCGACAGCTTAATTTATTGCTGGGCAGTCAAAAATTCATGGGTGTTCTCTGGCTAAAGGACTTCAGCTCCAGCTTCAAACAAGAATTCCTGGCAACCTCCAGTTCAGAAGCTTTGCCACATTAGGAAATAATTATCCCTGCTGACAATGGCTAAGGGTTAAATGATTTTGTATTTCTAGCGTGAAGAATGATGAAGTCAGCAAACACAGCAGCAGCAGTAATTCTTTTAAAACTGAGCCCGGTGTATGTGACTGACTAGCAGCAGGTCGGCCCTGTCTCAGCCATGAAGCATGAGTACAGTCACGGGCATAGCTACAACAGGGACATCTGCACCAGGGCCCAGGGGCCCAAACAAATACCAGTGCAGCTGCCACTAGGAGAAGGGCTCTGGGGCCCCATACCATCATCTGCTCCAGGGCCCATTCCAACCTAGCTATGAACCTAGGTAGAGTCAATGCCAGCTACTACTTGTGAGCAGCTCCACAGTGATTTCATACAGAGCTAACTCCCCTGTAGGATGAACTGGTGTAGTCTAGTGGATACAGTGTTGGACTTGGCTCTGAGAGACCAGGGTTCAATTGCTATCTTAGGGTAAAATAACATGTGATGGCGCCGTGCTGCTGTCATGGCCCGGCCCAGGGTGGAAATCCATAGCACACATGGTCCTGGCCATGTCAGCATATTGAAGCTACGTGCCCAGAGCTGGGCTGCCATCCCAACACCTACGTGGCCCAGGGAGGTCCACAACAGATGTGCAGTCGGCCCTGCCCTCGCACTGCTCTCAGCACCCTGCTCCTGCCATGATGGGCAGCCATGACGGCCTACCATGGGTGGCCCTGATCTGGGATGGGTCATGGTGGGTCAAAACATATGTGATAGCCTACTTTGACCCAGTTGGGCAGACCTTAGCCCAGGCTATATGACCTTGGAGGTTTTCTGAGGCGAGAGCCCAGGCTAGTTGCTGACACAGCCTGGGGCAATCCTGGGCCAACATCTGGCAGTGCCTTCACATATGTTCAAATGAAGTTTGGACCACAGTGGTCCGCTGTCAAGTCTGTTTTTACCCTTATTCATGAACTCACTGAGTGGCCTTGGGCAAGTCACTCTCTCTCAGCCTCAGTTCCCCATCTGTAAAATGGGGATATAAACAACTTACCTCACAGGGTTGTTGTGAGGGTGAAGTAGATAAAGATAGTATAGTACTTTGAATACTGAAAGTGCTATTGAAATCACAGCATATCCCAAGCCACACAGTCAGCCCATCAGGCTGGTGTGGTTAAGTCACACCAGTTTCTATGGCCTATGGTGCACAACAGATTATGCAGTCCACACCATGCCCAGCTGCCATTGACTTCCACAACCTTGCAGATCCGGTACCCAAACTTTACAGCTGGGTGCATTCAAGGGCTCATTCACACATGCAGCAATTATCTGAATTTTGTTTTTAATTGTTTTTTCTCTAGTTCGCTGTTAACAATGCCAGTTGCGTTCACATGCGTGCCATACCGTTGTTTCCTACAGCAAAATAACGCATTCAGACCTTCTTGGAGCACGCGCTTACCCGCCTGTTCAGTGCAGTTCAATTACAGGAAATTACAGCATGGCTGGGCAGCAGGCTGCAGCCAGCTTCTCCCCCCACAATAAGTTCTTCTACCTCCCCTCCCTGGCTCCGGACCCCATTCCTCACCTGCCTCTTCCTCTTAGTAGTGCTCCAGCAACGGGGACAACTCCTCCCCACATGCGTGATCACATGGGGAGTTGTTTGTAAACAAACAGCATTATCTCCCAGTCTGATTGCTGCTGCTGCATCCCGTAGGGGCAGGAGTAAAACAGCACACTTGGAAGCACAGTTGCCTTCACATGCAGGAAATATTTCGCACTAGTTAATACCAAATACAATGTTGTTTTCACACTGCTGAACAGCGCGGATTTATTTCAATCGGACAGCATAAAGGTAGGTTTAATGAGCTTTGAACTGCGGATTACTTAGGTGCGATATTGATGACAATATTTCGAATTAGGGACTTCAAACATGCAAGATACATTCAAATTTTGTAAAATTAGGACACAAACTGAACATCTGAATACCACCTCAGTGTCAGGCCAAGCAGGACTTGAACCCACAGCTTTCAAGAACATAGTCAAACGTCTTAATCATTCAGCCACCATGCCTCTCTATATAAATGCTTAATAATAATTTCACCTGAGCCATGTCCCAGAAGCTCTCATTAAGTTTGCAGGGCCAGTCAGTGAGGAATCATTCCATGTAATTTCCATTCCCTACCATGGGCACGCTACTAGGCATACACAGCACTTTACAGTCACAGATTTTGGGAGACAAGTGCCTGCCCCATGGGCTTACAATCTAATCTGGACATGGGTGAGGGCAACACAAGGAGAAACAAGACACACACATTCCCATTTTACAGAGAGGGAACTGAGGCTGAGAAGATGTGACTTGGCCAAGGCCACCCAGTGTGTTTATGACTAGGACAGAATTTGAACCCTGACTTTCCAGATCCAAGTCCAGCAACTGATCTACTACACCACACTGGCTTTATGTACAGAGAAGAGCTCCAGGACCATATCTGTTCCCTGCATAGAAGGTAACAGACGCCCCACCCACCCACCCCAGATGCTGAACTTTAGTACCCTTTGACCAGCCTCTCTCTAGCTGTCCCAAAGACCTAAAAAGTCATTCTACCTCACCTGCTTTCCTGCTCCTGGACTTGGCCACTCCATCTTGCCAGTTCTTGAAGATTGCTGAGACTACATCATTGGTTCCACTCTCTGCTCTCAGCACTTGCAACTAGGACTAGTAAGCTATCTCAGCATCCCAAAAGTGCTCCTTCTTCTTTCTTTGCGGACTTCTGCTCTTTTCATCATCGAAAGGCCTGGCCACATTTGGGCCCCTATTACTGTGCAGCTCTTGCCCCAGAGAGCATGCAACCTCTTCTCTTTCTTACTTGAAGTCACTATTGCCTTGCACTGTTGCCAGGATCTAGAGCAGTGGTTCCCAGGCTTTACTTGCGTGACCCCATTTTAAGACTTAAGTTAAAAACTCATGCCCCCAGGCAGCAAGAAAGATATGCAAAATATATCAAATAGCAAGCAGAACCGCGACCCCATCCACAAATGGCACAAACCCACACAGGGTCCCAACCCACAGCTTTGGAAATTCTAGTCAAGTGTATTATATGAATACTATTAGTTATGTAACCCTTATAACCAGGGTGGAGAACCTCCAGCCCAAAGTTCTTTTGCAGCCTGCAGCCAGTCACCGAACGGCTCGCCCCAGTTTTCCCATGACTCCATTCAGTCTAGTACGACTGCTGCACTCCATGGCCTGCCAACTGCCAGATAGCTACAAAACACTTCTGGGCTGGGCTGGTAGCCACATCCTCTGTGTAGCTGACATGACCCACCCCCCACCCTTATATAGGAGGCCACTCACCCCAGCTTTCAAAGCCCTGCAAAGGAGGGGGGTCTGACCCACTCCTGCCTTATACTAATAGCAAGGAGAGCAGCAAGGCCAGGCTCGCTTTTCTAGCTGGTTTCTGGACGTTAACTACACTGACTCAAGCCCCTACACAAAAACACGGGACACTGGTAACTCTACTGCACAGTGCACACCCTTGGCTGGCAATGATTTCCTCACTCACAAGCACACAGACTAGGATTCAAAACTAACTGTCTCAACAGGAAGAAGAGCAGGAAGAGCACGGAAAGTAGCTATAGTGGACTGGGACAAACCTCTTACATCATTATTACATTCCCAGGAAGGAATCATCCCTCTGTGGGTCACAGTCTGCCCCTCAGCAGTGCCTCAATCTACCCTTCCTGAGTTCCTTCAAGCCACTCAGAGTTTGTTGACGTGAGAACTTTCAATGTAATTTGGGCCCAAGTCTGCCCAAACCTAGCAGCGGTGGGTCCAAGGCAGGCCTAAGTGTCTCCTAAGTCTGCGTCTTCAAGGCTATTGCTTAGAATTATGTGACTTAGTCCGATTTGACAACAGTCAAAAGGTCCCCAAACTGACCACAGTTGATATGCAAATGAGGCACAGGGGGTGTTAACAAATGAGACGATAGCCCACACCAGGTGGGTGTCCACCTGCTCGTTTATTAGTCATTCACCCCTCTGGCCACATGGCCGCCACCTCCTGGACATGCAGCCCCTACTCATGGCAGGGTCTCAGAGCATGCGGAGCCTCCCTGCGGGCTAATGTGTGCCTATGTGTCCGCTTCCCATCAATTAAGTTGTGACTGAGCGCAGGTTAATATGCATCCATGCGTCCGTATCCCATCAATTATGAGACAGGGAAGAACGTCTGCATGTGCATTAAGTTTATCATGCTAAACCCGTGAGTGGGGGCTGCGCGTTTATTAGTCTGTACATGCTAAACATGTGATTGGGAGCTGCCCGGGCCAAACATGGACTCCTGCAGGCTATTGTCTCATTTGTTTACACCCCGAGTCTTGGATGCGAACAGAACCCTGTCCATGTAGTTCCAGTGCTGTCCCAAAAGATGGCAATAGAGAGCATTTTTCCTCTTGCAGCAGCCAGGAAGCCCCCAGGGCTGCATGTGCAATGCTAATCTCAGGATACTGAGTAACTATCCTGAGATGCTAATCTCAGGATACAGAGTAACTATTACTTACCCTCCAGATCATATGGGACCGTTCAGATAACCCACAAACCATTCCAAAGTTAATCTGAGGCTGCTGCTGAGGAAGGAACTCCAGGTGGGTCTGGAGGTTATTACCTCCGAAGAGTGTTGTCCCGGGGACCAGGTCCATTAGAGAAATTTGTGGAAACCTTATTGGTCCTTCTGGTGTGGAATAGAAGCTCTATATGCTTGAAGACTGTTGAATACCATGTACATCCTGGAAGCTGCCCCCCCCCCCCACCCCCCCATCCCATCCTCAGGCCTTAAGTTTCAAAATAAATTTCTGGAGACTATACTGGTACTCTGTGTATGTGTTTGTGTTTTATTTATGCTTAATACATTACTTGCAATTATAATTTTACTTATAATATTTTAATGAATATTAAGAAAGAAAATTCTTGTAGATTTTCAGGGGGCCCCTGAGCTTGGAGGCCCAGCACAACTGAACCACCCCACCCCACCCCCCATTCCTTCTTCTTGTCAGGCCTGTCTAGGTTTAAAGTATGGTCCTCCCATTTTGGGAGGAGGCGAGGGCAGCTCCATTGCATAATGGGAGTATATGTGCCATGCTGCTATTTCACACCTGGAGGACCAATGAAGTTCCCACAATGCATAATACCAAAATCGCACCATGTCACATATACTCCTATTATGCAATGGAGCTGCCCTCTCCTCCTCCCAAACAGATGTGGTAGGAAGGTAGGTAAGTGAGGGCTAATAGCACACCACACTGGAAACAAGGCCCTACTGCACCAAACACAAGTTAAAAACAAGGAGGTTAAAAAAAATGAAATAAAACTGCAGAATCACTATAGAGTTGAAAGCACACTGAAAACAAAAAACCATCGCACAGAGCAAGAAGGAACTCAGAAGGAATGGAACCAGCCAATAGCCTTTAAAAAGGTAAAAGCAACACCCAGATTGGCCATATTGCCAAGATATGTAGACAAGCACGCGGGCTCCACAGGATTGACTCATAGTAACACACAACATGCAGTGCTAAATGGGAACAATCAAGCGAAGCATGTTTGACCACTGAAAGTGTGCCATAGTGGCCGCGGAGCGATGGCGTCTAGTCGCTGGCCAAATGCCGACGGCTGGGGAGCCTGTGGCCCGTGCATAGTCTCATACATTCCAAATGGTTAAAAGGGGGCAAGTCCTTTGACAAATAAGCCCCACTCCACAGCTCCACCCCTCAACTGCTTACACATGCTCACACACACCTCCCAACAACACATCCCAACTGCATAAAGAGAGACAGAGGCTCTCCTGCTTCTCATGCCACTTAGCTTCTTGTCGTTCTGTCATCTCCCCATTGTCCTCTCATGTGCTTTTCCTTGAGGTAACCAGGAAAGAGGTACCTACCTGAGACTTGAATACCATCTTTTTGTCTCCCTGAAGGAGGGACAGTGGGATTCAGCACCCAAAGAGGAACAGTCCTTTCCTAAGAAATGACGGTTGGGAGGTAGGTATACAATCTAGAAAGGACAACTGAGGTAAATGAGAGTTACACACTTATAAAGATAACTGTGGGGGGGAACAATTCAAAACAAGGTTATTCCCCTGCTTTTGCTACTATTATGGTGGATAAATCCTTGTGGGAATACACCCTTACTATGAATTAAACAGAGGGAACTGGGCTTCAAGAATATAATCGCTCAAATCATTAACCACAAGGAAATGGGACTTGTCTAGGGTGCCTGAGCCTTTAGGGCCTCATCAAACCGCTTCAGGTGGAAACAAGTGCACCCTCATCTCCATTGCTCCTTATGAAGCAGGACACGGGGTGTCAGTGAAAAAGTATAAATGGTCATTTGACTAACCAGGCAATCCCTCCTCTTTGCTTTCTTTATTTCAAAGGCCTGCGGGATGTCCCGCAGGAAGGAACCTTAACACTCAGAGTGAACCCCCAGTTCAAGTGCAAAATAAAGAAACATACACACACACATGCACACAGGGTCACATCAGTAAAGCACATTCAGCTCCATAATTTCATGTTTTTCCAAAAGTAAAACTTTCCTCCTTCTTGGCCTCTTTGCACAGCTTGGTGATGAGGGAGATGTTGATTTTAAAGGGGTTAAAGGTGGTTGCCCCCATAACAAATGGGATAGCCGAGGGGGGAGGGAAGGGTTGTTTTTCCTAGTTCCAAGGGAGCAAAGTGTCAGGAAGACACAGAGAGAAAACACTGCCACCTCACCGCCCCTCGCCCCCCATGGAGTCGCTGACTGACAGCAGCAGCTGCAGAGGGTGCTGCTGAGGGCGGGGGTTGGTATTCCCACCACTTGGGAATGTGGGCTGCCTCCTCCCCCAGCTAGAGGGAGAGAAGGGAGGGCTGGATGGAGGGAACTGAATCTTTGGGGCTGAGCAGTCAGTATTATCTGACTCCCTATAATAGCCCCAAACTCAGCAACTTGGAGGGTCCAGAGTGACGGTCACTAAACCAGAGGTCGGGAATCTTTTCCCTCCTGGGGGCCACTTTGAAAATTACTACAAACGCCAAGGTTTGGGCAGAAGTTGGGAGCAGGGGGTGCTTAAAGGGAGCACTCACTGGAAGAGGAGGGTCCAAATCATGGATCTGTGACATAGGACCATCCGCTATCCTTGGGTGTTTTTAAACAAGCAAGGTGATGAGTGGGTGAGTCTGCGGCCGCTGAGCGGCGCTGCCGTGGAGCACCCACTCGGGTGGCGTGTGTGAGAAGTGATTCAAATGGCCACCGCAGCCACAGAGGCAGTTCCCACTTACTCCCTCTGCTGTGGACCATGGGGGACGGGGAAACGCACCGGGTTGGGTTTTTTGCAAGTGACGTGGCCCCGGCAGAAGGGCCGGGGGACCCAGGCTGCCCAGCACTCCTTGAGACTTGCAAAGGCTGCTTCCCCCACCCACAGTGCCTCTGAGCAGTGGATCTGTTCGCTGTTGTGGCTGGCTGCTGCCATTCATCCAGGCAGGGGCTCCATGGCCACCCATTGCTTGTCCCACACAGACAACTGGATTTGGCTTACCCCACATGGAGAACTCCAGATTTCCCAGCAGTGCTCCGTGCGTGGCCATGAGTGGGTACTCCATGGCTCATGAGAGCATGCATCCCGCCCCCCACCCCCGCACTCCACTTTTAGATGGGCGGTGGGCTTCATGGCTTCTGGGTGGCCATGCAGGGTAGCACCTCATCTAAAAACATCCTTGTGTGCAGGCCAGGAATGTAGCTAGGCTGGAACGGACTCTGGTGCAGAAGATGGAATGGGGGCACCTATGGGTATAAAAGCTATAATATCTGACCAAGTGACATTCACGGACCCCTAAGTTTCTGGATCCCAGCACAGCTGTACCACCTGCACATATGATAGCTACACCACAGATGCATACCCTCATCTCTGCTCCCTTCCCCTGATCTCACTCTTTCACTTCTAGGAGGCAGGAACCAGATAGAGGGACCAGATCCAGGAACTGGAAAACGGTCAAATAAAAACTGGCTGTGGGCCACATTTGACTCCTGGGCCTGAGGTTCCCCATCCCAGGTTTAAATTCTCCTTCTGAGGCTGCTTTTAAATGAGTGGGTCACCGTCGTGCAACCCAATCGCGCGATATTCCAAAATTCCGCAAGGTGAGATTAGACGAGACAAAAGTCGGGGATCATGTGCATAGAAGGCGGTCGTGCATTGTTTACAGACTGCAAATTAAATATCTCGATTGTGAGGTATTTAATTCACTGTCTGAAAACAATGCACGACCACCTTCTATGCTCATGATCCCCGACTTCTGTCTCGTCTAATCCCGCCTTGCAGGATTTTGAAATATCATGCGAGCGGATCGCGCAACAGCGACCCGCTCATTTAAAAGCAGCCTGAGTGAATCCAGACTGTCAGACATGTTAGCAATCCAGAGATCCAGCAATCTAGAGAGTTATATAATCGTACTGGGAATTTAACACATCGTTCCCGAAAGCCAATAGGTGCAGAAACATGATTATTTATTATTTGTCATTTATTTGCTGTTTTTTTATATCTTTCCAGCAATGCACCTAGTTCTGAGCAGTTGTGATCAAAGACAGTTCCCTGCCCCAAGGGACTTACAATCTAGAATGACATGCTGTCATATCTCTTTTACAGACAGGGTGTGTTTTTAGATGATACATTAAAAACCTTTTAGTCTGTTTTATTATGCCATTTTGAATGTGATCATGTAAACAGTTTAAAAATTTCATTTAAAAACACTTCCTGGTTTTAGTTTTTTTTAAAACAAACAAATAAACAAACAAACACCTTGCTCCAGATTTAACTGAAACATTTAAATTCAGAAACATTGCAGAGCAATCGTTTTAATCATGTAAACAGAACATTTTGAGCATAATGTTAGCATAATGCTAAAACATTTTAGATGTTTACATGCACAATTCATAGAATGTTTTAGAACGTTTTAGTAAAGATCGTCTAAATGGAATAAAACGTTTTTGTTATGACAATAAGTCATACCATTCTGTTTTTTAATAACATTTTGGGTAATTTCAGACATGACGGGCCTTTCGGCCCACCACAGTGAACCCTGGATCCCGGTCCGCGATCAGACTGGCCGTCCATCAGACGTGCCGGCCTGATCACTGTGTGGAATCTTGGAAGGAGCGGGGCTGAGCAGCACGATGTGCGGCCGCTCGGCCCTGCCCTCCACCACCACCCCCGCGCTCCCTCAGCCGCCCGCCCATGGGGAGACGGGCAGGCGCAGTGGCCAATCAGGCCACTGCGCCCGATCCCGTTCTGTGGTTCTTACCTGATTCCGGGACGGAGCTGGGTAACAGTCGGCCATTACCAGCCCCATCCCGGATCGTGGCCAAACTAACCATGGTTCTGGAGTTGAGGCCGGCACTATCCTCAGAACCGTGGTTAGCTTTGACCCCCACCAAGAATTCACCATGGTGAACATCAGTCGGGGCTCAAACAGACATGCACAGGATCACAGCCACCACCCTGAATCCACTGTGATTCAGGGTGATTGACTGTGATCTCGTCACGTCTGAAATTACCCTTTAGTATGATCATCTAAAGACAGCCAGGGGTGCTGGCGTGCAGAGTACACATGGTCGAAAGCTAGTAAAATGAATTTTGAATCCTGAAATTACAAAATGTCATTATTTTTCATGAAATTCTGGTCGTTATTTGTGAAGAGTCATTTGGGAGAAAATTAACAAAGTGTTGACATTTTTGTGTCAGAGAGATGTCAAAAATATTTGTGGGAAATTATATTTTCAACAAGCTTTTTACATTTTGAATGTTTGGGTGTGTGTAAAACTTGAAAGTGCCTATGAAATTTCAACGTAGCTCTAATGTAGAGAGGTTGAGGGGTATATTTTTAAATATGATTAGAACAGCATCCAGGTGTTTGACTCATATTGAAATCCAGTGGGGGCTTGGTGCCTAAGTGACATCTTTTGCCTCTGAAAATCTACTCCTAAATGATCACATCTCCAGCAGCAGAGTCTGGATTAGACGACAGGACTCCTTGCTAGGTCCTCAACCCACTACATCCATCCATCTACCCACATTTATTGCCATAGTAACCAACTGTCTTATAAAGATGCATAGTCCCTAATTTTTTTTTAGAGGGAAAGGTACAACAAAACGCTGGGCCAGATTCAGAGATTTGCTTTTATGGCCCCCCTCACCCATGTGTGTGACTGGGTGGTCTGGGGGGGGGGCGTCCATGTGACCACCAGTGGGGATGGGTGGGGGTGCATATGTGCTCTCACGCCCCACCCACCTCCACCGATTCCCCATGCATGGAGGCACTGGGGGAAACGTAGGTGCCTCTGTGCCTGGAGGTGGGTGGGTGTCCGTGTGACTGGCCACTCATGTGCTGCCCACTTGTCGTGGCCTCCACCCATCCCCCCTGCACCATGGCTCCTTCCAGGCCCATGTGAAAAGGGCCTATCTTTGAGGTGACTTCTTAACTAGAAAGGCTTGAGCAAAGGACTGGGGCTATTACTGCCTTGGAGTCCACAGTCCAAAAAGACAACTGCATTTGTCCTCCCCTGGGAAGTAAAAAGACAATCAGCAAATAAAGAAACCCAACAAAATAGTCCCAGCCCTAGTTACCAGATCATAGCATCAACGGCTGATAGAGGACCTTCAGATGGGATGGAGAATGGTTGTGGTAAAGATTGTTCATGATGATCCAAATCCAATGACTTGTTTCTACAAAGCCCCTATGCTTATGAAGTCAATTCCGTCTATGCATTCGGATTCTGACACATGAGACAAGACCATTGTTCATATGTTTATTGTACACTCACCACTGCTATGATTGTTTCATTCTTGTGATGTTATTGTTGTTGTTGTGCTTGTTTGTTTGTTTGTTCATATACTGCCAGCAATGTACCTGATGCAGTACAATGAGTAGCTAGAGACAGGTCACTACCCCAAGGGGCTTACAATCTAAGGAAGACAAGGGAGGGGAGAACATAGGGAGGGACAGGGATACATTCATAAAGTTGAGAAGTCACAGGTGCTCGTGCTTAATTTAAGTTACAGGGAAAAAGAGGGACCATGATTGAAGGATGGAACAAGAGGCGTCATCAGTGATGAGTCTGTGGGGATGAGGAGCTAGGGAAAGCCTGATGGAAGAGGGAGGTTGCCAGGGGGGATCTGAAGTTTGGGAGGGAAGGCTGTGATAGAATGTTCCCTTCCTGGAGGCCTATTACCCATCTCCTACCACCCTTTTTCTTCTATCCCCTACTCTGAGTCCTCTCCATACCAACCCCCCCCCCCCAAAAAAAAACCAAACAAACAAAAGCCAGCCAATATCTTTTAAAAACAAAATCAAACAAATTAAAAAAGAGCACCCAGCTCAGTCTCATCATCTAGAAATATAGACAAATCAACAGGATCTGCAGGGTTAGGTCATCCACATAAAAGCACAAGGTGGGTAGGGCTAAAAAAGGGACCATTAAGTAAAATGTGTTTGACTATAAAAAGCACCTCAGAGTGGCTGAACAGTGGTGGAGCTCCCTCCCATCCTCAGAACAAGTGCTGGTGGGTGGGGAAACCATGATGACTCAGGCTGTTTTCACATAGACGCGCGTCACATGTGCGTGGGTGTGGGGGAACGCCTGTGTGAACGCGACGGCAGGTGCAGAGAGGATGGATGGATGCCCAAAGGAACACCATGGGCGGTGGGTGGAGGTGCATGCACGCTCCCGCATTACACCCATCTCCACCCATCACCCACGCATGGAGCAACGGGTGCCAATGTCGGTTGCTCTTTGCATGGAGGTGGGTGGAGGTGGGTGGGTGGGTCTGTAGGAATGCACCCCCACATACCACACACCTGCCGCGCCATCCCCCCCCCACACCTGCACCTGTGTGAAAAGGGCCACCTATGCAGGTAAGAGAGGACAACTTCCTCTCTATGGTCCATGTGGAATGAGCTCCTCCATGGCTAAAACATAGGCCCTTTTCGAACGGACCAGCAGTGCGGGGGGGGGATGGGTGGAGGCCGCGGCAGGTGGGCGGTGCATAGGTGGCCTGTTACACGGATGCCTGCCCACCTCCACACACAGAGCATTCGCCATTGACTCCCATTGCTCCATGCATGGTCAATGGGTGGAGGTGGGTGGGGTGGGTGGAGCACAGGAGTATGCACGCATTCCCACCCACCGTGGCGATCGCACAGACGCATTCCCCCACCACTGCCCACACACACACACACATATGGGTGAGGGGTGGATGTCCATGCAAAAAGGACCATATGATCTATCTTGAAAAGCTTAGGTCAAGTGTGAGGAACCTCAAGCCCAGAAGCATAATAGCTAGTTTTTATGTGGGCCCTTTCCAGTTCCTAGATCTGGCCCCCAGATCCAGTCCCTGTCCCCAAGCACTGAAAAACTGAGCTGAGAGGAAGGGAGCAGAGATGAGGGCATGCACACAAGAATGGGGCACAGATGCATGACACAGATCCATGATCTGGACCCTACTCTTCCTGAGTGAGCTCCACTTCCCCCCAACTTTTATGCAGCCCTTGAAGCTTGTACTAAGTTTCAAACTGGTCCCTGGAATGGAAAAGGTTCCCCACGCCTAGCTCAGATGTTGAACAGGCCTCCCAAAATGTCTGGCATCACATAAGAAGTTAAAATTAATAAACTGGAGTCTAGTTGCTAAAAGGAATGGCTACTAGGGATGTGCAAACACCGGGGGGTTCGGTGTTAGGCCCATTCGGGGTTTGGCCGAACCTGAAACCGTTCTGTTTGGCCTGTTCGGCCTGAATGGGTTCGGGGGGCTGAATCCGTTCAGGTGGGGGGGTTCCCTCCCCCCTCCAGGCTGCACGAGTGGAAGGGGCGCCGGGGAGCACCTCCTCCCCCCCGCCCAGCCTCATTAAAAAAAAGTTAACCCCCCACCCCAGGGATCACCCTACCTGGTGGTACCTACCTGGTGGCAGTGGTAGCGGCGGTGGGTTCGCCGCCACCGGCGCTCCAGAGTGCTTCAGGCTGCTACTAGGCCTTCTGGTTTGACCCGGAAGGCCTAGTAGCAGCCTGAAGCACTCTGGAGCACCGCCACCTCCAGACCCGGGGCCGGACCCACCGCCGCTGGACCCACCGCCGCCGGACCCGGGGCCGGAGCCCTGGCACTACCAGGTAGGACGATCCCTGGAGTGGGGGGGTTAAAAAAAAAATTACGAGGCTGAGCAGGGTGGGGGGAGGTGCTCCTTGGCACCCCTTCCACCCACGCAGCCTGGAGGGGGAAGGAAAACCGGGTTCCTCCCTGTACCCCACATCCCTGCGCGAACCGGTTTGGAACCCGAACTTTGTTCGGCTGGTTCAGACAGGGGGCGGTTTGGATTTGGGGTGTTCGCGAATGGTCCGAACACCCCGAGTTCGGGCTGAAACCCGAACCGCGTTCGCACATCCCTAATGGCTACATGTCCATCAGCAAGCCAGCTGGCAAACCTAGCAGCTGCAGTGGCCCGTTCATTACGCACTATCCTTTTGTGTCCAGGAATCCCACCAAAGAGCACCCAAATACTGCTGATGGTTAGTCCAAAAGGTGTGCACCAGTAATCCCTTCCTTCATCTCCCCCCCTCCCCCATCTCTCAGATTGTAAACCCTAGGACAGGGACCGTGTCTATTGCATGACTTTGTAAAGCGCCAGGTACATTGCTGGTGCTATATAAATGATAATAATAATAATAATAATAATAATAATAATAATAATCTGACTAGAAGCAAGCAAGGGGTGTGGGTTGAAGCGAAATCATTCTAGAGCACGTAGTGGATGTAAGAAATCCAAACGTAAACTGGGCTTAGCCAGCCTCACAGTAGACAAAATAATTCACAGTGAGAGAGGTATAAAGCTACACTGTAAAAATGGAAGACCCCCGCAAGGGATTTCTGAACAGACCATTGACACTCCCACCAATTCTCCTGACTTACAGCCTTCAGTGAATACTGCCATGGAGTCAAATGGTGCCCTCAACAGAATTTTTGATACCACTCTGGTAGCGTTGTGGTGGGTAGGTTGATAATTTGGGATAATGGTGCAGTAGCAACAAATTCATATTGCGCCAAACACAAGGTTTAAAAACAGGGGAAATTATAAAAGTCACATCAAATACATAAAACATACTAAAAGACTGAAACAGCCTGATTTTTAAAAAAAAGAAGTTTAAAAGGGAGCCGAGGTTGGTGTGTCCTGGTGTAACTAAGCAGATTCTCTTGTTAATGTTTTGCATTGCTCTGGTGGTGTATTTGCTTTTCGACAACATGTTTCCAACCTGTCCCTAAGTTTACTCAGTGAGTTCTTCTGTATCAAGTGAGCTTATTTAGATGAGTGAAATTCATGAGTCGGAAAACACAGCAAGAGAACAAATTTTCAAAAACTGTCTGACCTCAATTTTTGTTAAGCAGCTGAATGCAGAGGTGTCAGTGCATGAAAATTGGGCATCAGAGCAGATGCCCACTAAATTTGTGTGTGTGCGCGTGCGCTGCGCAGGAATTTCCTTTTGAATGAATGTTATAGAGCTTTGAACCACATGGAAAGCAGATTCCTCTCCAAGCAACTGAAGCCTGGGAGGCTGGTGCCATCTGGAATATTTCCATGAATCAAAATGACAGTGAATCTAGGTGTGGAAAATGTACTCCAAACAAAATCTGCTTCCTCAACAGTATCATTGCTAGTAACCTTGAAACCCTAGTGAGATGACTCTTGCCTTTACGCACAGCCTGGAGAAGCCGCTTTCTCCCTCAGAGAGGTCTTACAAGAGTCACAAACACACATACCCCAATAACCTACTATTACGGGTTTGCTGTGTTCTGAACGCTCATCTGACTCTGGAGACAGGGCTTGAGGGAAAAGATGGAATTGAATGAGGAAACGCTCTCCTGTACTCTGGTTGGAATCTGGTGGCACAACATGAGCTACATGCAAAACGTATTTAGAACTTTTGGAGCAGACGCATAGGTAGATTATGATGGGCCGTGGTGCACAGGATGGAATGCCCCCCCCCCTCACTCCCCTCCTCTCTAGAGCCCCTTCCCTTCCTATTCTTTCCCCCTCCTGAACCAAAACTGGCCGTTCATATGCTGGTGGCCTCTTCCCCTCCTCTCCTGGTTCCCCTCTTGCTAATAAATACAACTGGAGGAGGGCTGCATGGAAAATAGTGACATACTTTCAACTGAGTGTGCTCAATTTGTTTGAGGAGAGGATGCTGGATCTTCCCTATTCCACAGATGCCCGACTCCTGTCCTAGAAAGTCCTTCCTCTGGTTCACAGATGCCCCACTCCATCACTCTGATGCT
This sequence comes from Sphenodon punctatus, assembly GCA_003113815.1. Taxonomy (NCBI): domain Eukaryota; kingdom Metazoa; phylum Chordata; class Lepidosauria; order Sphenodontia; family Sphenodontidae; genus Sphenodon; species Sphenodon punctatus. The sequence goes on from QEPC01007237.1 coordinate 3,850,115, forward strand.
CCTAATGACACTGGAAGCATTTGAAAACCACACTCTGAAATATTTGAAACTTTAAAAGAAATTTATTATGTGGAAGGATTTATTATTGTGAAGTTTGCATGTTCCTGGTCTAGTCTGTTTGAAGCAACGGATCAGATTAATGGCACACATGCTTTCTCATCAAGGGCAGGAATCATCCTCACTAAACCCCAAGATCTTTTCCATTCCACACCACTAACACCATCACCCTGGGCTATCAGCAATTTATCTGCCAGCTCAACAACATCCTACTAGCTCAAGAAGAGACCGATTCTAGACACCTAGGCCCAGAAAACTCATCCTAGACAGACATCCGTCTTCTCAGGTAGGCCCTACCCCCTGCAAGCCCTGAGCTGAGCACTTTTGCAGGGAGGCAGAATCCCCCAGATTTCCTAGGGGACTCCAGCTATGTGCAGGGTACATACACATACTCCACATGCATGGTGGGCCTGCTGCACCTATTAAAGATAGATACATCCCAGGTACCAGACATCCAAGATGTGGGATAATCTGCCCCCAGGAAGGTCTCATAGTAATCCCTCTTAGTTGCACATTGGCTTTTAGCCCCAACACAAGCAGGTTTTATTATATCCCTTTCCCCAAATCTGGGAGCATTATCTATCCTAGTGACTGGTCTATTCCAAGGAGCCAAGCAACAGTTCATCTAATAACAGAATCCCGGGACTGCCAAGCAAACAGGAAAACGGAAAAACTTGCTCTCTTTTGCTTTTCATGTGACCATTGATTTCCAAGTCACTAAATATCTGGTGTGTGATTCACGCTATCAGAAGAGCTGTCCTTGCTAATGAAATCTGCTGCTGTGCTGTAGTTGAACATTACAACATGCTTTTTCCCACCAGCCAGGGAGTTGAAAGCAAATCGCTTCGGTGCTAGGGAAAGCCAGCAGCACCTAGTTTGGAGTTTGCAGGGAGATACACTCCACCTCCCAGAACTTTCCCTGCATGGCAAGCAAGCAAGGACATGCATCTTACTGGCCACTGAATAAGTCTCTTCCCAGGCAGCTGAGAGGATTCTGTTGTGAAAATATAGGTAGGTAGCAGTGAAAATATATAATATGGTCTGTGTTACTGCTGTGATAAAATGGAAGTGTTATGCTCTAGGAATAAATGTCACAGGGGATTCACCCATAACAGCTGTACCCTTGCATCACTGGCACAATGGGACAATTGTGGAGGAAGCTTAAGTCGCCATGCAAAAACGTTTCCTTTTCTGGGAGTCAGGAAAGGGGACACATCCAAAGTTACCTGTTCTCTGGGTACGTTAGACGACTCTGTATTCCTGTCACTATAGCACTGAGACTCTCACCATCTTTAACGTATACTCTTGCAGTCACCTGGCAGGGCTATGGGTGCCGGGAGAGGGGGCAAGGAGGTGCAATTTCACCCTCCGAGATTCTGCCCCTTCCTGGTTTTTCGGGTGGCGGGTGGGCCCGCATAAGAAAGGGACTTGGCGAAGAGGCTGCTCAATCCTTTCCAACACAACCACGACTCCTTTCCTGGTACTGTGATATCACTATGCTTGGGAAGAGGGTGTGATCACATCAGAAAGTGGCAGGGTAGGCTCTTTGCCACACTCCTTTCCAGTATATCTCCACACCTCTTTCCAAGCACCGTGACCTCATGACACTTGAAAAGGGGCATAGTCACATCAGAAAGGGGGACTGCTGTCCCACCCTCGCCCCACCAAAAGAAATTCTGCCTACGCTCCAAGGCAGAGCTGTTATTCCATTGGATAGATGCGGAGAACTGAAAGACAGAGAGACTGTCTTGCCCAAGTTCATACAAGAAGTCTGTGGCAGAGTTAGAGGGGATCATCGAACAAACAGTGAGCATGGCCCCTGGTCTATCACATTAACCATGATTTCTCTCTGCAAAGTGATCTCACACATGGATGATGTGCTGAGTTGTTGTTTTTATTTAATTTTATTTATTATTTATTTATATAGCACCAGCAATGTACCTGGCACTGTACAATGATTAGAGACAGGCCCCTCCCCGAGAGGCTTACAATCTAGGAAAAACAAGGGGAATAGATAGCTCCATGTGTCTGGAGCCTCACACATCAGCATCTTTTCTGGCCCCAAGTCATATGCACACTGCAACCTTGGGTAATTTCATACGTGATGGGCCTATCGGCCCGCCACGCTGAACCCTGGACCGGGATCCATCTCGGATCCCAGTCCGTGATCAGACCGGCTGTCCTTTTATTGGTCAAAATAAAAGTAAATTTAGATTTTTATTGGTATATTCAATTAACTGGGGGGGGGGGGGAATCATGAAAAAAATTGTTATTGATTATATTTCTTGATTTTCTGATATATATTTTTCCTTGAATGTTTAAAGGTGGTTTTTTTTCCCTTCTTGATATTTTGGTGTTTGACAATTGAAACCTGAAAGTCATTGGGTTCTGGTACCAAAAACTGATCAAGATTTTGAGGTTTCAGAAAATATGGGAAATGTAGGGGGGAAATAGTATTAGTGTCAAGTATAGTATCAGAACGGAAATGTTCATTATATATTTTTTAAAAAAATAAAAATCACCCAGTCCTTGTCATTATAATCACCCATGACGAGGCACCACATGGAGGTGTCACAAAAACACAAAGGTTCACCAACAGGGCCAGAGATCATACGACTCTCACACTGGACAATCGAGGTCACACAGGCCAAGAGTCTGGGATCTGAAGGAAAGGATTTGCCAGAGTTTGTGCCCATGAGGGAACTGAAAGTTATCGTACAGCTCTGGAAGAGGAACAAAATGCTGCTTTCATTTCACGGAGCATCATCGTGGCAGCCACTGTCACCTTTCTTGTGAGTCCCTTCTCAAAAGCAAGCCTGTAATAAGTTACATCTTCCTAAAAGAAATATATAATTACCATTTATTAGAACTGGTTGAAATTCTGGGAAAGGAAAATTTTTCTGCCATAGACTAATTTTTGTGGAAAATGTCTGGTTTGGTTGAAATGTTTCCAATCTATAACAATGTGTGAAATAATTTTCATTGGAATTTTTGTTGTATTTTTTTCCCTGTGTTTCCAGGATCAAGGGATAACAAGTGCTGGAACAATATATTTATTAATTATTATTATTGTTGTTGTTGTTGTAGTAAATACTGTATCTGTGGGTAATTTCAAACATGACGGGCCCTTTGGCCTGCCACGCTGAACCACAGTCTGGGATCTGTTTCGGATCCCGGACAGGAATCTGCCCAGTCATCCTTTAGACGTACCGGCAGATTCCTACAGGGGATCGGGGAGGGGGAGGGGCTGTGCGGCGCACCATGCAGCCGCACAGCCCTGACCCCCACACACACACTCCCCCGGCCGCCCACCCACCATCCGGGAGACGGGCAGGCACAACGGCCAATGTGGTCACTGTGCCTGATCCCACATCGTGGTCTGGACCATGATTCAGAATCGGCCAAAGTAACAGACATTACTTTTGACTTATTCCGGATTGTGGTCCAGCTAACCACGATTCTGGACCTCCGGGTGGCTGGAGGTCCAGAATCGCGGTCAAAATGATTCCCACCAGAGGTTCACCATGGTGAACCTCTGGTGGAAACCATTCAGATGTTACAGGACTTTTGGTCACCACAGGGGATTCACTGTGGTTGACCATGGTCTCGTAATGTCTGAAATTACCCTGAGTCTGACAAAATGGAAATCTAGATAAAACTAATCTAGTTTCGTCAACAATTCCTTTTGGTTATCCCAGTATTTTGGTCGGTCACTTTGGCCATTTTGAAATTTCATTTTGGCTCTTGTGCATGCTCAGTTGCTAAAATGAAGTAAATGACTAAATCAAAATAACAAAATAAGGAGTTACCGAACCGGAAAAACTGAAATAAATGTGCAGAGATCCATTGTAAAAACAAAACCATGTTGGATTTCCATATGCTGTTCTGAAAATGTGGATAATCTCCACGGATATGAAGGGCAATCCATTTCAGTCGGAGAGCTTAACATGGTCCTGGAAGTCCTGGTGGAAATGCACAAGCAGGCTATGAAATGCTGCATGGTGCAGTTAGCCTAGTTGCTCAAGCTTTGGGACAAAGACAAGTATATTTAGCATAAATTTCCAGAAGAACATGCCCTTGCTATTTTCAGCTCTCTCTCCTCATTGGGAAAAAGATGCACAGCAGATTCCCACTTACTATCCTTTTGACTCCGATGGCTTTAAGGTCTGAGAATCTGTTTTCCGTTAGCGCAAACTATAAAACTTTCAACAAAAGATGAAAAACGCGTCTCCCATTGGCGGAAGCAACAGAGGCTTCTTTGCAGAAAATGGCACGCTGAAAATTTTCTGGAAAGTGGGCTGGCGTTGACGCCACTGGCAGCAAAAGCCACAGATCAGCAAATTCGTCTTTGTAACAAAGTCACTCATAAAACCCTGGATTAAGGAAGAAAAAAAAAAACCAGGTGCAGTTTTTGGTTTTTAAAATTACCACTGGTCCTGAAACCAATGGGGTTCATTCTTGCTTTTATATCCCAAGTTTTAGTCACTGGAATTTGGCATCTGCTGAATTCTGGACCTGGCATAGGGTTTTTTCCAAATCCAAGAGTTGGGGAATTTTGTTAACAGTGCAATAAAAATAACTTCATCATGTTACAAGGAAACATTAAAGCCTTTTTGTGTGTGTGTGTGTGCTGTTCTCTCTCTCTCTTTAAAAAAAATACAGACAATGTTTCTTTAAAAGTCTCCATCTGCAAATCCCATTAGATGTGCATATAGGGTTTCGGATGATTAATAGTTGCTTGCTTGGCTTTGGTTGGCGGGGCCGAGTGTGTGCAGGTTAACCCCTCCCTCTCCTCTCTCACATTTCACTTCACAAACTTGTCACTCGCTCTCCAGCACAGTATTTAAAAAGTGTTTCACTCCTGTCCAGCATTTAGCAGCAAGTCAGCTCTGGGCCTTGGGACCAATTGCTGTGCAGAGCTGGCCAGGGGGTCCGAGCTGGGATTATCAGGATGCTTAGCAGAGTCTCCAAACGGACAAACCCACAACAGAACCAGAAATAAACCAGTTTTTATTTGGAGGGGGCAGGTAGGGGGGGGGGAAATTAAATTTGCTTTTACAGGAAAGTTCAAAATTTTCTTGCTCGCTTTTGAATCTGGTGGTGAACCTTGGCGGGGAAAGGTCAATATATCTGGCAGATGGATCCCTCCATTAGCAGCTGCATGAGAAGTCCCCGTCCTACAGCGCCACTCTGGGGGTGCTTGCGGAACCCCCACACTGAGATTAGCACAACTGGACTTCACCCTTACCCACAAGTACCATTTTCCTTCCACCAGAAACCAGACTTTGCCACTTATTCTGACTTCTCCGCTTCATGTCTGGCCACCGCACCCCACAGTTTTCCCCGGGAGGAACATGCATTTCCTGAGCATCACCCTTCCTTCCAGCATCCAGAGTGGCACTTTGCAGCATCCGAAGCCAGGAGGAGGCTAAATCCAGGACCAGCTTTGGGTTCTGGGGAGCTAGAGGGCAGCAGCCCGAACCTAGTGGATGCTACAGGGGGTGCAAGCGAAGGTTATGGGGTACCAGGAAACACAGCAAATGAAACAGAGAAAAAGTCATCCAAAAGGAAAAAGGAGAACGCAGGTAGGTGGTATTTGGTGGCAAAGGTCACAGGGGCAGAGAATGGGAAGGATTTTATGGCAGGAAGATTAAGAAATAGTGTGGGTTAAAAAAAACCTCCAACTATGGCAGGTGGGAGATTAGATTGCAAAAAAAGGGCATGGACACTTCAAGTAAGGGGATGGGATGGGATGGGATGGGATGCTTCCCCATGTCTGTGTTTGGTTTTCCAAAACTATGGGCGGATTCAGACGTGTCTTTAAATTGCACAGAAGCCTCGGCGGCATAGTGCGATTTTAAAAACCCTGCACTTCCGGGCTGGTGTGAATGTGCTGAGCGCGCACATTTCCACCTAGTCCGAATGTTTGGAGAGAGGTTTGAAAAACTGCTCGGAGCAACTTTTCAATCCGCACTCCAAACATTCGGGCTAAGTGGAAATGTGCGCGCTCAGCGCATTCACACCAGCCCGGAAGTGCGGGTTTTTTTAAATCGCACTGTGCCGCCGAGACTTCTGTGCGATTTAAAGACACGCTTACCCTACCTCTAATCTTCCATAGTCACACCATCCTGTCCTAGTGCCATTAAATCCAAGCGATCAAAATGAGGCTCCAAAATCATGAGACTGACTTAAAATTAGTAAACTTTAGGCCTCTTTTTCTTTGCTTTTTTGGGTTGAAAGCTGACAGGGCACAAGTTGGGTCATGTATTCAAGTTCTTCTCTGCAACCAGTAGGGATAGGGTCTGCACCACACAAAAAAATTCAACCCCAAAAGCTGAGATTTTCGCACAATGAGTACAAGAACTGGGGCTTTAATTAAATAATCGTGAGATTCACAATGAAGTCATGAGAGCTAGTGCCACTGCTTTCTGTAAGCAGAAGAAAATCATTTGGCTTTATACACCAGGATCCCAGTCCCACCAAGGATGAGAGGTGGACTATGAGAATTGTTGGGAGTAACAGAGCACAGCAAGTAGGTAAGGCAAAACTGACTCCTGGCTATTCCATGATCATGATAATTAACAATCAAATTAATTAGAAAAAAATCAAGGGCAAGGCAAGTCAGAGCAACATTAGCTCTCAGGGGTGTAAGTAAAGGTCAGATTCCACTTCCCAGGTCATCAAAGAAGAGATGCCAGGAAGGCTATGCGTGGCTAACATTATTCTGCAATCTGTGGCATTTTCTAGTTATTATTATTATTATAATCATTTATATAGCACCAGCCATGTGCCTGGCGCTGTACAGAACATAGAAATAGATGCGGTCCCTGCCTGTGGCTTACAATCTAAAAGACAAGAAGGGGGAGACACAGGCGGATGCAAAGTCTCAGCTGCGTGTGCTTGACTTGGTTACAATCAGGTTGGTTCCAACGAGGATGTTCGCGCTGCCTTGTTTTAAATGGTGGACCTACATTGCAAGGTACCAGTGATCTAATAAATTATTCAGCTACTTTTCCAGAATCTTTGAGATGCTAGTAACATCATCTCCTCTACCCAATGGCATTTTAGAAGTGCCTGTTACAGTATCTAGTTTCTTATATGTCACAAACCACAGATGTGAGGAGACAATGGGTGTTTTTAGATGGATGGGGAACCTGCTGGAGCCCAGAGCTGCTCCAGGGGCCAACCCCTGTGACCACCCATTACCTGCTCCGCCTGGGTCCTCATCCGATGGACTGGCAGTGTCTCCAAGCCACAGTTTGCCTGCACGATGCTCCTCCCCTGCACCATAGAGTTGCAGGTGCTCACCTGAGACTCTAGGTTCGCACCTGCAACTCCATGGTGCTGAATGGGACAACGGATGGATGGGCACAGAGCTGCACCGCAGGTCCGCCCAACAGACAGGCAGTAGCACCACGTTCAGCCATTGCCCCAGGCTTCCAACACAGTTTGCTCCTGGAACTTCTGGAGTGCTGCCAGCAGGGCTGCCCCAGAGCAGCCACAGCCTGCTCTGGGGTGAACATCTGGCAGACACCCCTTAGACAGACCAGTCGACCCAGGGGCACCCCCGGAGCTGCCATCTGTCTGTTTACACCAATGTAGAACAGAGGTAGGGAAACCTCTGGCCCAAGAGCCAAATCCAGCCTGCAGCTGCTTGGTTTTTTATCAGGCCCTTTTCCAGTTCTGGGATCTGGCCCTTGGATACAATTTCTGGCCCTACTTTCAAGTGCTGAAAGAGTGAGCTCAGGGGAAGGGAGCAGCAATGAAGCCATGCTGCAGTCAAGGCCAAGGGATGGGTCTATGGAATAGATCCATAATCTGGACCCTCCCCATCGTAGCACACTCCTGCCTCCAACTCCTCTCTGTCCTGTGGAACTTTATACTAATTTTCAAAGAGGCTCACGGGAGGGAAAATGTTCCCCATACCCTGACGTAGAAGGTTAACTTTGGTACCTTGACTGAAACATAAGCCAAACAGGAATACAGTAACTTTCATGCCTTCCTAAAGCTGGAAAGAGCCATCATGATCATTCAATCCAATTTTAGATCACAGGACAGAGAAATTCATGAACCAAGCTCAGAACATCTGGCTGAGCCAGCGTGTGACCTTCAGAAAGAACTATTTTAGTATTTTTCAAAAAAACAAAATATATCCTTAAACACTGGGTGTTTTTAGACAAGCCCCTCCCCACCCAGCATGCACGTTGCAGGACCACATTGACACCCTATGCAGCCCTGCAACCTGCATGATGGGTGGGGGATGGGTGGGAAGGCAATGGTCTAAAAACACCCATTGTGGAGAGAATCTATCCTGAAGCAGAATGTTCCAATGATTTATCATCCTTGGTGTTAGGAATTTTGCACCTTATTTCTACTAGCCCGTCTTGCTTCCACATCCATCCTTCCAACGTCTTCTCACCTTTGTCTGCTGGATTAACGGGCCACTTGCTATCAGACACCTCCAAAGTATGAGGTGCCTTTGATACAAATTCTGTATGCCACTTCTGTTGCGAATGGAGCATTTTCATTCCAAATTCTTACATCAGCTGCTGACAGGAATAATTTACAGATTAGCTGTAACCGAAATACCTTTTTCATCAGCTGCAGGGAGAAACAATGGCAAACGTTTTCAATCGTATCACTGTAACTCATAAAAGAAGTCCCACCCACAAACCTAATATACAAGATCACGTAAGAACTTAGGATGCATTTTCAGTCTTTAAGCAGGGGAAAAACAAGACAAAGCAGAGTCCATGCTAGCTTCTCCAGTGGGGGGTAGGGGTAGCAAATTTGTCCAGCAACTGGCAAACTGCCCTCCAGCAGGAGAAACCATTATGGGTTCTGCTTCACATGTGACTGTGACCTCCTTATCCACTGTCCTGCTGCTATAGAAAATGCTGACTCTAAACATAGCTTCTTTTGAAGAATCTATCCCCATTCTTATTTGTCCCCCACCACTGTAATGTCTGAGAGCACTCACAAACGTTGGTGAATGTAGTCTCCCAACTCCCTTGAGAGGCAGGGCAGAGCTATTATCTGCACTGCACAGACAGGAAGGCTCAAGGAGACTGTGTTATTTGCCAAGCTCACAGAAAGAGTCTGTGGCAGAGGAGCAAATAGAACCCAAGTGTCCCAAATCCCAGCCCAGTACAAGGGCAACATCACCATCCTCTGTCTCTAAGGTCATCTTCCAACAAACAGTTAATTCAATGTAGTTGGACCTTACTTCTGAAGCATTCACACAGTGTGTGAAACTGAAGCTATTCAAGAGTCAGAAGAAAAGTATGTACTCCTGAAAAATCAGAAGTACATAGTCCCCTTCAGTTTGTATTTTGAAATAGCAATTGTTCATGTGAATTCTTATCAGTGTAAGGATAGTGACCTCAGCTTAGTGATCATCAGCTAGGAGGGAAATTGATGCAGTACAATTTTGATTTACACTGTTTGTCTGACTACTGAAGTGGAATAGTTACTTTGATTTAAATCAAAGTAGTTGCTTTGGTTTGCCCCTTTGTCAGAATGTTGCCTAAATGTTGTTATTTTCTCTGCTTAGGGGAGATTTTTGTTACTTTTCCCTCCAGTTTCTGGCCAGCTTTCAGTGTGTGTCAGAAACGTTCAATAATCCACATTGCCTTGGGTCCCAGACTCCACATTACTCTCTCTTGGATACTCCATAGGGTGTTTTTACATGAGGCGGGGTGGGGGAGGGGATCTGTGGTCTTTGCATGGGGCAGGCATGTGGGGGTGCTTCACATGAGCAGCCCCACGCACAGCCACCCCCATCTATGCACTGCTCACCCCGTCCGCACTGGGGCACTCCAGCTTTTTCCGGAGTGCCCTATGTATGGACTGGGCAGGCGGTGTGTTGGTCACAGGAGCACCCCCACCCCCCCACACCAGCTTCAGATGAGACATCCCTCGTGTGGGCAGTGCCTGTCCATGGGGGGGAGGGGGGTGTCTTGTGTAAAAACACTCATAGTGGAAAGCGAGCAAGGTGGGATTTATAACCATTCAAATCCAAAAAAGGGATTTTTTTAAAGGTCACAATTTGCCAAGAACAAAATAGATAAAGAATGATATATTTGCAGCACCAAAGAGCAGTAGTTTAGTAAAATAGGATTTTTTAAAAGAGTTTATCAATTAAGAGGTGGGTGAGAGATACCATTGAATTCAGATTAATGGGGCTCTTCTGTTGTTAAGAGTTTAAGATGATTTCCAGTCATGTCCTGTTGTGTTAAGGAAAAAACAAATGGTCCTTTTGCCCTCCTATTTCCATGAGCAACCTTGACACTATCTTTGTCACTTGCTGATGTCCCACACGTTTGTCATTGCAGAGGAGCAGCAGTGACACAAATGACATCACTGAAATGCAAAATAATTCCCTGCTTTGTAGCCAGCTGTTGTTTTCATTAGTTTCCTTTCTCTTGTTTAAAACCGTTGCCCCTAAGGGTGCTTGCATTGCACCCTTCACCCCAGGCATTTCCCAGCTTTAAAACCCCACAGCAAACAAGGGAAAGTCCTCTTGTGTTAAGCAATGTGATTTCCTGAAGTCTGAACTGCAATTCCGTGCTGGACGCACATCAATAGATTGTTGTAAATGGAACACACTTCCTCTCTCACTCCTCCTGAGAATTGGCTCCTCTGGTTTGCTTTTGAAAAGTCCAGGCATCTGAGGAGTGCTCCCTTTGCAGAGGTTAATACTTTTTAATAAAGCAAAGGAGTAAACATCTGTAGCTTCCGGATGGTGCTGAAGGATAGAGGCCTGTTACACAGAGCAAAATGATTATTATATCGCTAGTTACTGTCTTTTCTCCACTATACCCCAGACACACTATTTCCATAACAATTAACTTTGGGCCAAGGGCCATAGTACTGACTCAGACCGTATTCAATATAGCGGGGCTGATCCAAAGTGTGTGCATGCAACACACCTCTGCACTGCATACATGCACTGTCTGCACCAAGCACAGAACATGCACACCATGTGCGCACTTACATGCGTGGATTATATGCATTGTGCACAGCGCATATGCAGTGCATGGACATTCTGCTCTTGGTGTGTGCATGCAACTTGTGCACAGTGCATGTGTGCACCCTGAATTGGGCCCAGTGTTTGTACCACAACGTCAGGAATGGACTGTTTTGTTTATGTATATCTGCCTTAAGCTGCAATCCTGAAACCACTTACTAGAGCAGTCCCATTTACTTCCACATCATTTACTAAGAGACTTAGGAGCCTAATTTAAGTTTTGTGGGTCCCCAGGGAAAAATGTAAAAGGGGCCCTTGTGTTTTAACCTGCTCACTCTCACTCTCAGCTCACACCATCAGCTGACAGGCGGCCGCTGCTCATGAGCCAGGTCCTTGCCAACATCATTGTCTTGTCCACAGTGCTGGTGGACCTCACCACACACAGGACCACCTAACAGATGGGACGGCACAGATTTGCCTGGATCAGCCTGGCTGGGCCAGTCTTACCCCGTGCCGTGTCAAACACCTTCTCCAGACAGCACGTCGAGTATCTGCCAGCCAGCCACCCCATGGAGAAAGTGGGCAAACATTTGGCAGCCACCTAACAGAGGGGGAGATGAATCATGAGCTACTGTCGGCTAATGTGGGCTACTGTCTCATTTATTTTCACCCAAAACTGCACACACTAAAAATGCTTTTGATTCTGCAACTGAGGGGTTGCATTCTGCTCTTTCTTACATCCCATGAAGCCTCCAAAGGACACAAAATGCAGCTTGGAGCATGGCCTAACGTTTGTTGTCCCAGCTGTCACTGCAGTCAGTCATTTGCCCCCCACACCACCTTTGTCACCTTCAGTATCCGTCCTTAAAAGATGCCTCCTGCTTTTCAATTTCCTATGTCAGTCACATGTACAAAAAATGGCACATTCAGACTGTGCTGCAAATTTCCAGCATTATCAAATCTGAGGGAGTTTATAAGGATTTGTAACTAATTGTATTCTAATAATTTTTACGCATATGCGACTGTTAGTAAGTCAGACTAAAGAGAGAACTCCAAGCTGTGAAAATAAATCAAAGCCACAGATGGTATTAGACAGTGTCAGACTAACTAATAAAACCCCTTCAAACATGATAAGTACAGGACTCATGTCGGTCACAGACCTAGAGAAGGGGATGGGGAACCTCAGACCCAGGGGCCAAATGCAGCCCTTTCCAGTGCCTGGATCTGGCCCCTGGATCCAGTTCCTACCCCCAAGCACTGAAAGAGTGAGCCCAGGAGAAGGGAGCAGAGATGGGGCATGCACACAAGGACAGGGGGTGGACCCAGGGCACAGAGCCGTGATCTGGATCCTTCTTTTCCTTCCCCACCCTGAGTTCCCCTTTAAGTACCTCACCCTGCCCCCAACTTCAGAACTTGTCTTGTACACATTTTCAAAGTGGTCCCTGGGAGGGAAAACGTTTTCCACCCCTGATCTAGAGAGAAAAATGTATTGGCCATGTGTGATCTGTGAACAAAACGAAACCCAGCCAGTCCATTTTCTTTGTTCAAACCAAAAGAAAGTGATAAAGTATGGAATCAGCATTAGCAGAGAGCAGGAAATTCTGTTCTCTGGATTTCAATGCTGGAAAGCGTCACTAGTAACAAAGGTAAGAAAATATCATTTAACCCGACTGTCCCTTTAGCAATCAGTTATAAGGAAACTTTACATTGGAAACTATATAAACTTGAGAAGAGTAGCCATGTTAGTCTAGAGCTCTAAGCAAAAAAATAAGGATTGTGGCATGTTAAAAACTAACAAAAGAGTCCTCCTTTCCCACGAGATGGGAGCTGCGCTAGATTTGAATAGCACAAATTCCCGCGGCACTGAAGCAGCTCGTGGGAAAGCAGCCTTCGTTTTTTTAACCTCACAATCAAGCTTCTTCCTAGCCTGCCCTCCCTAACCACACCGCTGATTGCAGGCAGATAATGTACAGGGAAGACTTTGGGGCTTCAACTTCATTTGCAAACTGTGATGACCTAACGATGGTAGATACTAGGTCCTGCATGTTTATACAACCGTAACAGGTGCTGAAGTCAGCATATGTGCACAAGCTCAGATGGGGGTGAGAGAACGTCGTTGAAATCTCAGCAAATGAGTGGCCGGTGTTTTGCTTCCCCAGCCATGGTTATGAACACGAAAGTGATCTAAGGATTAATTATTATTATTATTATTATAAGCATTTGTATAGCGCCAGCTGTGTACCTGGCGCTTTACAGAACAATAAGATAGACGAGGTTCCTGCCTACGGCTTACAATCTAATAGACACGGAGAGGGGAGACAAGGAGAGGGGACATAGGGAGAGACACGGGATAAATAACATTCAGCGGATGCGAAGTCTCAGGTGCACGTGCTTGGCTTGGTTGTGGTTAGGCAGGAGTTTGTGGGGAGGGCGGACAGTAAATATTGAAGGAAAGTTCTAGCAGGCGTCAGAAAAGGCAGCGAGAAAGAGGCTGGTTTTGAGGAGGGATTTGAAGGTGCGGCGGGAGGGGCAAGGCGGATGTGTGGAGGGAGGGAGTTCCAGGCGTGGGGGGCAGCAAGGGAGAAGGGACAAAGGCGGTTAGGGGAGCAGGGGAGACGAGGGAGAGCGAGGGAGGGGGCAGAGGAGGAGCGGAGTGCATGCAGGAGTGCATAAAGAGACTAGGGCTGAGAGGTAAGAGGGAGCCAGGTTGTGAAGGGATTTGTACACCAGGAGTTTGTGAAGGATGCGTTGTGGAAGAGGGAGCCAGTGAAGCGATGTGACATGAATATTCTGCTGAAATCATTGTGCTGAATTTCTGCTGGCTTGTGTTTCACGCATTTGGGTGCAAGATGTGCGCAAATAGATGGAGAAGCTAGAATTTGTGCCATGCTTGTTTAGAGGGTGAGAGCGGATATACTGAGATACTGTAACAAGCTTTCATTCACTACAGCCATACTGAGAAAGGGAAATGGTGATAGTGCAGGTCGACTCTTACGATCCTGAGCTTGAGTTCCTGAGGATTTTTTTTAAGATCATGCTGCTGAAAATTATAAGAATCTCACTTGCCATATTTTCACCAGATTTCAAGCTCTCTTTTTCTGCACTGGATTTTTATATTGATTAGGAAATTTGGATTTATTTTGCAAAAAACTTTTTTTTTTACAGTTTTCAACCAGCTCAAAGTGCACTCAGATTTACTTCCACTCAGTTAGCATTCCCACAGCAGATACGTGTACTGAAATGAAGAGTGGATTTTGTATTTGTGGATCTTATTTGCATTTTCAGATAGCTATCTGAATATCCAAATAATATCTGCAACCAAAACGGATATTTGCACATCCAGCAGGTACACACACACACACACACACACACACACACACACACCACTTGTTTAGTAATTCAGTTATTTGGTTATTTTTGATTACTTCATTCTGGCTACTGCGCATGTGAAATAGCACAAAAATTACCAAAATAACTAAGCAACCAAATAATCAAACAAGAGTATTCAAAATGGATATCTAACAAAGAGGGAAGCAAATATTGGTTCTTCTTTGATTTGGCAGGTATGGTTCAAATCAGGTGAAATTGTTAGATATGATTTTATGATATTTGCCCTAGATATTCATTTCAGCGCCAGTAAATACTGTAAAATATCAACACAGACACCACACTTTTGAGCAGACAAACAAATACAAGCACAGCAGGGAGAAAGCATTTTGGAAGACATTGTAGTTGCTTACCCAAGGGCAGCTTGAGATGTCCAGTTACACTGAACTGTTTGCAAGTTATAGGGTGTTATAAGAGGAGAGATTAGCCCACTGGAGTCTAGGCTCACTCAGTGAAGCCCACACACAGTCGCCACTCACAGGTTCCACATGATGAACAGGAGAGATGGACAGGCTGCCCTCCCTGCCATGCTCTGCCCACCCCCCGCTGCCGCCGCCACCACAACGGTTGCTGTTCAGACTGTTCTAGGCACTCCACCTGAGACTTTATAGTCCTGGTGGACCTGCACACGTGGAGAGGTTGCATCAGCCAACATTTGTCTGCATAGTGGGGCTCCACATTCGCCAGGATGATACCATGAGTGGGGACTGCGGAGCGGGGGGTGGGGGTGACAGAGGGGGCAAACATCTGGCGGCCACCTTAACAGGTGGGGAGGTGACCACCCATCCACAGGTGACTAATCTGGGCTACTGTCCCATCTATTTTCACCCATACTGAGGTCTGCACTGTGCTAGCAGAGATAACACTAAATTAAGCAAAACTACTATGTACTGCCAAAGCCCTAAAAGAGACTTGCAATGCTTTGTACGTTACAAATAACTTGTTCATAATAAAACTGCTACCACGCAACCTTGTTATAACTTGGTATTTGGGAACCATCCCATACACCATAGTGTAACCAAATTCATATTATGACAAGGATGCTTAAATCTTGCATCTTTGGATGTATTGAACGGTCACACTGTAATTTTAATTTAAATCAAGCATATTGCATATTTGATGACACACATTGGGAGACATGCCTCACCCCGCATTATAACCAAATTTGCACTACAACAATGCCTGTTATAGCTTGTGGTGAAAATAAATGAGACGATAGTCCACATTTGCACCTGCCAGGTGGGTGTTCGCCAGATGTTTGCCCGCATCCTCCACCCAGCCCCCACTCACTCCCTACTCGTGGTATCATCCAAGGACATTGTAGGTCTACCGTGCAGGCCAGTGCATGCTAATGTGTACCCACGTAGCTGTGTCTCGTTGATTAGGTTCACCCGCAACCTCACCCACATCCAGGTCCACCAGCACCATAGAGTTGCACCTAGTACAGCTGCAAGAAAAGAGACACTCTCTCAGCTGACGGGCAGCTGTGAGAGGAAACAATGAGAGAGCTCTGATGGAAAGGCAAATCACAGCCAGTGAAAAAGCCTTCCCTGGCTGTGACCTCCCCCCCACCCTACTCTTTCCATCAGAAGCAGCGCTCACATGCTCCGGTGGCTGCAAGAGGAGAGAGCGATTAGCTGTGAAGTGGCTGCAAGAGGAGAGAGCAGGGGGTGAAGAAAGGACCTTCTCCTCTTGCAGTCGCCTGAGAAGGCGAGTGCTGCTTCTGATGGAAAGGAGGGTCATGGCCAGGTAAGAAGTCTTCTCTGTAGGGGTGTGCACTTGGTTTTCATTATATTGATAACGATAATGAAATTCTTCATTTTAAATATTGTTATTGCAATAATGATAACAAAGATAAATAATAACAAAATCAATAATAATAACAAAAGTTGTTATTGATTTCATTATTGCCTGGCAGGCATTTTTTGGAGGGAAATGTGGAGAAGGGAGAAAGGAGCAGATATCTCAGAACCAGAAACAGTGTTGAACTCTTGAACTGGGCCTGTGATGGGAGGGGAAGGACCTGATCAATGTAATCGCTGGCCAATGAGCAGCGCAAGCAGGTCCCAGGCAGTTGCATGCAACCTGTGATTGCCCAATGCCTCCTGCCTCCCAAATCAATCATGGGGGCTCTGGGGAAGGACACTGCAACCCTGCAGGGTCAGGCTGTCTGACTCTTGTTCTGTGTTAGCTCTTGCTGTGTCAGGTTGCGTTTACAGAACTCTGGTGCTTGCACTAAAAATCTTCCCCAGCCCCCAGTGTTATACCTTACCTTTCCTTATACCCTTTATTTTACCTTTTCCCTTCCCGTCTGTCTCCCCCTGTACATATAGATAGATAGATATAGGTTTAGGTATATAGATTAGACAGATTAGAGATATAGATAATATAGATAGAGATCAGATAGATATACCCTATAGTTTTTTCCTTAAACAGAATCTCCGTTGTCACTCAAAATTGATACTGATACTGATAACGACATTGATAGCGAAAAATGAAATTTTGTTAATAACGATAATGAAAACAATTTTTAATAATGAAAAACGACATGAGTCCCTGGTGCACACCCCTACTTCTCCCGCTGTGACCCCCCCCTTTCCATCAGAGTCAGGGTTGGGGAGAGGGAAAGCACTGACTGGCGCCACCAGTGGCAGCTGCAACCAGCACATGAAATCCTCTGGGGTGGCCTCGAAACAACAGGTTTCTCAAAATAAATGTTCATCACATTGTCCTTGGGCAGAACTTTATATGTAATCGTTTCATTGGCTAAAAACCCAGTTATGCCAATTCCCCAAAGCACACATTGATAAGAACTTCTGGTTTCAAACAGCTGCCAAATGTGTCAGTTATTTTATGAAATCATTTTACTTGGACAGCACAAGAAAACCACACACACATCCTGTTCTCTGAGATTTCGGGATCCTTTCATATGTTCCACAGCAGCAAATCTTTGAGCATGTTGCAGTTGTATTCGACTGGGCTGAATAGATGTACCCTTTAGCATGAGAAAATGTTACTTCAAAGACATTATCCATTTACTCTACAAGTTTTTTTTTAAAAACTTGGGTAGGGGAGATAATCTAACAAAATGTTAGTTAGTTAACAGAATAATTAACTCCAGGCACCAGGTGACTGGGCAGGAGTTCCCTCAAGTCCATAGTGTCTGGACATGGGACTCTACAGATACATAACACGTGGTATGTGTACAGGGCTGGGTATACATGTGTATACATATTGTGGTAGCTGGTTGCAGCTACCTACAAGATGGGGGCAGGGGGCTTACCAGTCTGGTGGCAGGAGCAGTCGGATGGAGGAAAAGTCCTGAGGGTGTTGGTTTACACATCCCCAAGACCTGCAGCCGCCACCACTGCTCCTTCAATGGTAGTGGTAAGGTAACTCCACTCCCAGCCCAGTCCACGTAGGGACAGGGCCCTGGGACCAGCAACAGCAAGTGGCAGCGTCAGGTGCAGTGGTGAAGCAATAAGTAAGCCGTGGCAAGAGCAACAGCGGCTCACTGACACTCCCCCAAAACCCATGTCTGCTCTCTGTTCCCTGGCTGCTATTTTTGGTGCCTAAATTAGCACTTTGAAAGTCTGTCTCCTACTAACAGCCAGCTGTGTCCCCTGTATAGGCACTGCCTGGTAACCTGGGCACACTTCTTGTGGGCTTTTTAATCCAGGGTTGAGTCATCAAACTCCACACAGAGTGAAATTGCTAAAAATCCAAGGGGCAAACCATGAAGTCTGTCTCAGCTGTAAGAGAAAAGCAGAAACTCAGCTATTGTTGTCATGGGCTCCTACATTTGCACTAGCTAACCCTAAAATGCTTTAGAGAAATCAGTTCTGGGGGTTACATTTCCTTGTGGTGTGTGAAAAACAAATTTTGCTCAGCTCTTCTAATCCTGCTGTCGTGTCATTGCTGTCACTGCACAACAAAGCAAGTAGCTTTGGGCTCCTGCTTGAATCTCCACTCGAGCTGAAATAAATAGTATTTTTTCTTAATTCACAGATATGATTTGCATTTTTGGATATCAGAATAATGTCTGCATCCAAAATATGTGGATATTTGCATCTGTTCTGATACTCTGAGTCAGTTATGACATTTATTTCGCTATTTTAGTTATTCGGTTTGGTTATTTTGCTATTTTCTTATAGTATCCTGACTTGAATATTACTGCCTGGGCTACAGAGTTTACTAAAGGAAGTCGTGTTGACACACTAGGCATAGGCAACGCTCCCTGGCACAAATTCGAAAAGGCTAATTTAGTGTCAGGAAACTAGTCAATTTGCATTGATTTCTACAAAAAGCAATTCAGCTGTTGTGCATGTGCATCATTTTCCAGAGGCATTTTAAGATCTTTTATTGGCCAAGCATTTGGCAGATGGGAATCAAGGACAGTGTTTGCAGGAGAGGAAGAGCTGGGGTTTGTAGGTGGTGTTTTTTGTTTTTGTTTGTTTAGGTGGATGGGTGAGCCTTTCATGACAGACAGACAGACACAGACAGACAGATGCCCTTTTCCAACAGATACCCCCCACATGTGCAGGGGGTGTATGTGGAGTCCGTTTGAATGCTGTGGAGGGTGCAGGGGGGGATGAGCGAGCATCCATGGAAACGCCATGGCTGGTGGGTGGGGGTGCATGTGCACTCCCACATAACACCCACCTCCACCCATCGCCCACGCACCGAGCAATGGGCACCATTGCTGGATGCTCCATGCATGGAGATGGGTAGAGGTGGGTGGGGGTCTGTAGGAATGCACCCCCATGCACCATCCACCCACCGTGCCATCCATCCACACCCCAAACACACACCCCATGCACCTGCACCCATTTGAAAAGGGCCAGAAAGGCAGGCAGGCAGGCAGGCAGACCTAATAATGCTGAAATAATAATACGACCAAATAACCGAACGGAAATAACTGAAATTACTGACTGAAATTACAAAAATGGCTATGCGGTAAAATGGGAATGACTAGCGGATATCAATTTTGGGGGGTTCAGTTCAAATAGTGCTAATTCCACAGATGTATTCGTTTTTGCACATATTCATTTCAGCCATGGCAGCCAGGATGGGGACCCAAAGGGTACAGCACCCCCTGGCTCCTCTCTGGCTCCACACCTTGGCATTTGGAAAAGAGGTGTAGTCACCTCATGGGACCCCCTTTACTCCACCTCTTTCTGGTGTGACCAGGTCCTTCTTCACATCAGATAGAGACGGGGAGGGGGGGGGAGAAAGCAGATCTCTTCCCCCGCCCCCCAAATGTAATTCCTCCCGCAAATGCAATTCTCCCTTTGCCCTTGATTTCAGCTCTAATCTCCACTGTTTTAAGAACTTAAGGAGTGTCACACTGGGTCAGACCAATGATCCATCTAGCCCAACATCCTCTCTCTGACAGTGGTCAATCACCGTGGCTTGGGAGAAGCACCCAACAGGTCACAATGGGGGATCCATTCCCTGTTGTTTTCCCCCAGCTCCCGTCATGTTCCCTGATCCTGTCTGGCTAATAGCTGCTAATAAAGCTAATAGCTGCTTTTGAAGTGTCCTTGGGGAAAACTGCTATTTGAGTTGGCCACAGAGACAAGCCTGGAGGAGAAATGAGATTCCCTCGGGTGGGATGGGGGTGGAGGGATGGCGGGGCAGCAAATGTTCTGTTTTGCCTGACGTTTCAGGTGAGAAATGCCCATAGACCTTGGTCTTAGCCCGGTGACATCATAGCAATTCCTGGGCCAACGTTTTTTCTTTGAACTGATCCTGTTGGAAGGAAAGATCTCGTGGAGCAGAGCCTCTTTCTATTTCATGCACATCCTACATTTTCCATGCAGATCGGAGCCAGTTTCCACTTTGGGAATGGCCATGAAAACTCCAGTCGTAAATAACCCGTTGCTATTTCAGAGCCTCTGTGCAGCAGATGGGCCATCCTTGCATCAGGCCCCAAAGCTACACAGCTCATTCTGTTCCTGGAGAGGCTCCGTCCCAGCAATGGGGGCGGGGAGGCAGAAGACAGTTTCAGTGCTGCTTAAAAATGACTGAAATGTTCTCTTCACAAAAATAAAAATGAAAACCCAGTGAAACAACCTTCTCTATAAATGGCACATCCACACAGGGCTGGCTGGGACCATCCGTTAGCAGCACAGAATGTTGCCACCTGTTAGCTCACAAGGCTACATTTCAGGTGGCGCACAGCATACCATACCTCCGAACCGTACCTCTTTGGGTTCTAAATCCCACTCTCCCTCTTTCAGACGTCTATGGCCCTTTGCACATGAGACGCATGGGGGGGGGGGGGCGTCCGTGTGACAACCGGTGAGGGTGCGTGCGCGCTTTCATGCTTCACCCATCTCCACCAATCCCCCATGCACGGAGGCATTGGATAAAACGCTGATGCCTCCGTGCGTGGATGTTGGTGGAGATGGGTGTGCGTCAGTGTGATGGGCCGCACACGTAGCACACACCCGCCATGGCGCGCACCCATCCCCCACCCCGCACCCCGGTTCCTCTCAGCCCATTTGAAAAGGGCCAAAGTCCCTCTTTCAAAAGCAGAGACAAAAAAATGGGTATGCAAGTCTTAGGCACCTTTTCCCTTATTGTCTCTCAGGAAACACACTTGAGAGGGCAATGGGGAGATGAAGGGATGACAAGAAACTAAGGGGAATGATGAACAGGAGAGCTTCTGTCCCCCCTTGGAATCCTGGGAAGTGTAAGTGTGCAAGGGGCAGAGCTTATTCGCTGAGGGGCAGAGTTTAATGGCTACGGGGACGGAGCTTGTCCCTCTTTGACCAATGGAAATTTTGTGAGGTATGGGATAGAATGCCACATACCTAACATGTGGACCTCAAATTACTCCACTGCTCTCTATAAGGCAGTGGCAGCTGGTGAAATTTTAGGCTGGTGGGGTGGTGGGCTGGGTCACATCGAGGCAGGGTCACAATTTGACACATTACTATAGAATATACAGTGAATTTAAAAAAAAAAAACAACCACTGAATACATTTCTGCCCCTCTTCTCAGCAGAGAGCGCACCTCTGGGGATAGGTTGCAAGTTCAACATCTGGGTTTGGTATGCATCTAATCCAGAGACTCTCCTGAAGTCTTATCTGACAAACAGTTTGCCTTTTTGGGTCTGAAATCATCTGGCTGCAGGAGTAAGATACGCGCAACTAAGTAGAAGAGAATTTGTTTTGTCTTTCCTTCTGTCTGCTCGTCTACACAGGGAATACAATCATTTTAGAACTGGGGGGCGAGAAGGATGGATTACTGCAGGAGAGAAAGACAAGACAAGTTGTCTTTGGCTCTTGAAGCCAGACAGTTTTGATTCAAAAGGGCAAAGCTGTTCCTCAGATCCAGCTGCAGCAGAGTCCCTGATCACAGATTCAAACCAAACCCGCAAGTTAAATTTGCAAGTTATCCCTGAGCCAACTCTTTCTGCTAACAAGAAGGGGGGCAGAAATGCAGTGATAGCGGGCGTTTTTAGACAGAAGAGCTTTCCCATGCTGCTTTAAAATGCAGTGGGGGAGTGGGGGGGAATCAGACACTCCTCTCAGGACCAGAAGTCTCCTAGGTGCCATTGGAAACAATGGTGCTGGGGGTGACTGCCAGAAGTTTTGAGACGTGGACTAGGTAAGACCTCGATTACCGGGGATTTACCTATCCGCATCTCAAAACTTCTGGGAGACACCCAACACCACTGTTTCCAACAGTGCCTGGGTGACTGCCGGTCCAGAGAGGAGCATCTGATTCCTGCCCGCAGGGGGTTTCCCGAGCCGCATTTTAAAGCAGTGGGAGAAAGTTCTCCCATCTAAAAATGCCCAATGATTCTGTAAAAATCTGATGACTGAGAACAATGCTGCTACTGCCCCACAGCCTTTCCCCTCCTTCTCTCTCCACTCCCAGACTCCTCATTTTGGAAAGGCAGTTCGCTGTTTGCCCTGATCTGACAAAGCAGCTCCTCTCCCACCTTGCTCAGTTGCTGGTTGCCAGAAACCACCAGGACGGTCTGAACTTTCCTGAGATATCAAGAAAGAGTCCTTACAGAACCACAGCCCCTATCACAGGACTACCACCGGTTGGGCCATATATTACATTTTACTTGCTGGATGGCTACATCAAAACCCAGAGTTCAAGTCCTGACCTTTTCAGAAATGCAAACACATTAACAGTGCAGTCCTCAGGCAGGATAATGCACATGCATGCTACCCGTTAGCATAAGTTCCTTTCACGTCTATGAGGTTAACTAGCACTTGAACTGTCTCACCTGAAAATTGCACCCAGACAGGTGAAATGAAGGGTTTGTGTTTTGGTTTTTTTACCAAACCCCCCCAGGAAATTTATTTTTTACCCATACAATTAAGGAAGACAAAACTTCAAAGAAATGTTTTAGACTAAGGTAGTGACACTTCATTTGATGAGTACTTCCAATGAGAAAAGTCTCCCTCTATATAAAACTTCTCCACAGCATGAAGAAATGCTGCAGGATTACAGCAAAGCATAAAGGAAGAAGTAGCCGTAAAATCCAATAAAACCATGTTCATTCACAACTTGTCAAGCAGAAAGCTTCACACATAGGCATACGAGTTTTGCACTTAAACCAGGATGAGTAAATAAATACTAGAGCCACAAAGCCTAGAGAAAATCAAAGCAACGCACACTAACAGCATCTAAATCTGCATTTTCTTTTTAAAATTTCATTTAAATCACTAAACGCTTTATCTCATAGCCGAGATGCCATAGGCATGAGGGGGCAGCTAATAAATGTAAATAAATAAAATGTAAATAAATAGCAGCCGCTAGACCCAACTTAATAAGCAGCAAGAAAAAAATCTTTTACAAAACCACAAGGGTTTCCCCCATCTAGCATTAAAGATACAGGGGAGTAAAGCTCAAAGTAATGATTGCCCTTCATGAGGGACCATACACCTTAGTGACAATAAAAACCCTAGTTATAAAGTCTCAGAAAAATAGCCTTGCAGAATCCTTTAAAAATCATTGATTAGACATGGAATTTCCTGCAGCTGAGATTCACAAAACAAAATTGCACGTTAAAAATACTAGCCTTATGGGTATAATTTGAACACTCTCCCTATGCCCATTAGCAAGGGGCAAAGCAGTGTGCACATCAACACCCTCCCTTCTCATCTCTCTGTTCCAGCCCCTAGCTTGCGTGAAAACACACATCCACAAGCCCTTTGGGTGCTTTTAGATGGACGGGCTGATTTGGTTCTGGGCGCAGCAGTCCGCTTCACCCTGGGTGGCTCGTCCATCTAAATTTATTTATTATTTATTTATTTATTTAAATTTATATGTAGCCCTTCCCAGAGGCTCAGGGTGGCTCACAAACCATAAAAAACATTAAAACAAAACAAACAAAACCTTTAAAAAATTCAACCCCCTACAAAACACACCCAATACCACCTCCCCATTTTCCACACCCAACCCCCTCACTCCCTTACCCCAAACCACCCCAAGTCTCCTATCCCTGTCTGCCAAATACATTTTCAAACAAAAAAGATTTACACCGCCTCCAGAAGGTGCTCAGGCTCAGGTTCAAGCGAACTTCTGGGGAAACGGATTTCCACAGCATAGGGGCAGCAACCGAGATTGCTTCCCTATGAGCTCTTGTCGTATGGACAAGGCTAACAGATGGTACCCCACAGGGAGGTGCTCCTGTCAGACCGCAGGGGCTGCAGTGGGCATGGAAGGACAGGCGGTCTTTCAGATATGTGGAGCCCAGACTGTTTAAGTTGTTAAAGTTCAAAATCAGCACCATAAGATGCTAAAGGTGGCCCGCCAGCATCCTGGCGCACCACCGGCAGAGTTGGCCAGCCAAACCTGGGGAACCGGCCTGAAGCAGAGCAGCTGTCCATCTGCCCCATGCTACTGCTCTGCTTTCAGCCAGCCATTGCTCCGGGCAACACCATAGGGTTGCTGCTGCCAGCCTAGAGCATCGGGTGGTTGCCCGCAACTCTCTCTGGAGGAGGCACTACGTGGGCAGACTGCAGGCTAAGGAGCCTTCCAGATCTGTCTGAATCTGACCCAGGCAGGGCTGGATGCAGGTGGACGTGGGGGTGCACCCCTAGAGCAGCTCCGGCTGCATCCACCTGAAAACACCCATTGACTCACCTCTGCAGCAGAGAATCTTGTACCAAATCTACTCAGGGGAGTGTCAGCAGCCAGCCAGCCACTCCAGCCAGACTGCACCATGGTGACTCTGGACTCCCCTCTGCTAATGACTACCTGGAGTAAGCCCAGGCAGGCACAAAGCAATTCCTGCCCTTGCAGCCCTAGTCTTTGCTGCCATTGGCTAGGGGCAATATGAATTTCACCCCAAGATTACTCTCATTGGCTGAATTCCTTCAAGGACAAGGAACCCAGTATGAGAGACCCCAGCTCCGCCTGTAATCCCTCCCCTAAAACAGAGCCCGTGCCATTCAGGCAGCCAGCATTTCACCCCAGAATTGCTTTGTGAAGCTCAAGAGTGAGGGTGAACAGTTGCTGCTGGACTGCTCCCAGCCCCACCCCTCCCTTACAACTTCCTGAGATGGATTGAAGCACACGGGTGAATCTGTTTATTTGAATCTGTAGACTAGCACCTTAGGCAGTTGCCAAATTTGCATCTGCTGTTGTGGGTTAATTCTTACTATGGTCTTCCTGGAATGCTGATGTAATACAAATTGTATTTGTAATGGAGTCTAGTGTGTGTGCTTGTCTCTAAGCTGGAGTTACCTAGAACCAAAAGGGGAAAATTTTCCTTTCCTTTTTTTTCTGTTTCATTTTCCCAGGATTTCCATATGTTAATTACAAGTTCAGATTTATGGATTCAGATTTTTCCAGTTGACATCAATGTGACATTTTCCTACTGAAGTCAATGGAAGACGGATCCATACTCCTATCCCTAGTCCCAGGACAGTGGGTCCGATTCTGACCTCCCCCACCCCCATTCCCCAGGGCCATGGAGTGGCACTTACCAGCCTGAGCGGACTTGACTGACCACCACTATTGTGCTTCCTGCTCCTTCACCACAATGTGCTTCCTGCTTTAGATTGTGCATGTGCAAAATGGGCACCACCATTAGTCAAAACGGCCGCCAAAATGATATTGCCACCATTTTGGTTAAGAGTGGCTCCCATTTTGCGCATGTGCACAATAGCCCCAACAGCCATTTCTCACATGCGCAATACAGAGCAGAGAGAACACTGCGGCGAGTGAGCTGCCGGAGCCCCCATAGCAGCGACAGTGCTTCAATCAAGCCCTCTAAGGCCGTTTTTCAACGTGCGCGGCAGCGCCCATGCTTGTTTTCCAAAAGACCCCGAAGTCCGCTTTGCACGTGACGCCGCCACCAAATACGCGCATGTGCAGGTGATGCGCATCCATTTCCAGCCGCAAACTGACTGGGTCAGTGATCGAGGCTGGTCATACGCGGCCGGAAATGGATGCGCATGCACGTATTCGGCAGCAGCATCACGTGTAAAGCGGACTCCCGGGTCTTTTGGAAAACAAGCGTGGGCGCCACCGCAGATGTCTAAAAACGGCCTAAGGCCAGTAAGTACCACAACAGGGCACTGAGGGATGGCAGTGATGGGAACTTTGGCTCCGGAACTCCAGATGCCATAATTAGCAGAGCTAATTATAGGATTGTATGGATTAATCTAAAACTGTTATTCCCACCCCTAACAACCAGCAATATGTTACACTGACACTGCAGCAGCCACAGCTTGAGTGGCACAAAGCCCATTTGGCTGTATGGAGGAGCCTCCCCTGCTACAAGAGTTGGAAGATGAATAAATATTAATTGACTAATCTCCCTTCTGTCTCCAAATGCTGTCAGCTGGGGAAATCTGTCTTGCTCCTAGGAGTATATATTTGTAAGCTGGACCTTAGAATGTGCTAGGCCAGTGGCTGCAGCTCATGTTGCTTGTGACACCCTTTGTTGTTGCTTGAAGCAGCACAGAAAACAAATGCAAGAGAGAGAGAGAGAGAGAGAGAGAGAG
>QEPC01007237.1:3887306-3903749 GCA_003113815.1 Sphenodon punctatus
AAGACTTCATTCTAACCCTTTTGAAATGCTTAAATTGTTGATTTGGTTAAGATTTTGCCCTAACTCTAACTCTATGCACTGCCAGGCAAAAAGGGGTTAGGGCAATTCCTAAATTCCTTCTTTGGCCTTTCACATAGGCACCTCCCACACACACACGTGTGGTGGGGGACGTCCGTAGGAACACCGTGGGTGGTGGGTGGGGGTGCGTGCGTGCACGCTCCCACACTCCACCCCCGGAGGTTGCCAGTTGCTCCATGCATGGAGGTGGGTGGAAATGGGTGTGTGCCCACGGGAATGGCCGCACACCACCTCCACCCGCCACCAGCACACACCCATCGCCCCCACCCACTGCGGCCCATGTGAAAAGGGCCTTTATCAATTCTTATTGTGTTCACTGCAGTGTGAATTTTCTAGGATTAGCTTCAGGCACCAAATATTTTTCCAGGTGAAGCTGCAGGCATGGAGTGTAGCAGGTATAACCTACCTCCATTGGTTCAAGCCCACTGACTCTTTGGTGCTCATAGTAACTCCTCATTGACTTTTCTTCCACACATCCCAGGGCAGATCCTAGTCCCAAATACTAGCCAAATGTGACATTTGCTGCACACACGTGCTCCAGCAGAGGTCACCACATGCCTCTTAAGTACATAGTTCCTGAAAGGGAGAAGCTACTAGTGCAAGCTACAGGCAAGCAATGGGCAAGCTTTCTCCACACAGGTTTCCAGTCTGACTCCTGACCCACAGTCCCTTTACTAATACAGCCCTGGATTCCCACAGTTCCACCAGTGACTGACAGAATCCCGGACCCCTGATATTCTTGTTCAGTCCTTCTAAAGTGACAAAAATTATGAGACTGCTTCATACCTCCCAACAGTCCCTATTTAGGTGGGAAGTCCCTGTTTCGATGATGAATCCCACTGTCCCTCTTTCAGCAAGACAAAGTTCCTCTTTCAAGAGAGAGACACAAAGACCAGTATTCAAGCACCTCTTTCCATTGTTGTCTCTCAGGTAAAGTATTTGAATAGAGTTACCAGCTTTTGCGGTTTGATCCCCAAGACTCCCATAGTCAAACTGTGAGTTTAGGGGTCAAACTGCAAAAAGTGGCAACCCTACATTTGAGAGGATATTGAAATGGTCCAATGGTACAATGCCAAGAAAGTAAGTGGAACGAGAAGCAGGAGAGTTTCTGTCCTTCTTTATGGACTTGGAATGTTGGGAGGTGTGTGTGCGTCTGTTCCCATGACAGACTTCGTTCGAACTCTAGTAACTAGAGTCTGGCCCTAACCCAGAGGGAAGGGTCTTGTCCCTCTGGCCACTGAAAATGTTGGGACTGGGAGGTATATTAAAATGAGACCATTTACACACACTGCCACTTGTGAATTAAGCCAAAATTACATCTGTTCCCCATCTCGTGTAGAAGCCAAGCCACTGCAATGAAACATTTATTTATGACAATATGTACTTCCCTCCTAGAAAACCAAGACTCCAGCAGCAAGCCAGAGACTGGTAGCAAAACACGGAAGGAGCGGACGGCTTTCACCAAAGAACAGCTGAGGGAACTAGAGGCTGAATTTGCTCACCATAATTACTTGACAAGGCTCAGGAGATACGAGATCGCTGTGAACTTGGACCTGACCGAAAGACAGGTATTTTCCAACTTCCACTCACCTCAGCTGTTCCACCTGCAGACCTATTCCAGACAAGAGGACAAACAGTACACCACATACAACCACTTTCTTTGGCCCTTTTCAAATGGGCCGTGGTGGATGAGGGGATGGGTGTGCTTCCCGCGGTGGGTGAAGGTGGGTGTGCATCCGTTCCCATGGGCATGCACCCATCTCCACCCACCCTCATGCATGGAGCAACCGGCATTGGAACCTGTTGCTCCGTGCGTGGGTGATGGGTGGAGATGGGTGGCGCACAGGATCATGCACACATCCCCGCCCACCACGGGCACCATTCCTACGGGTGCCCACCCATCCCCTCCGCACCTGTTGTGGCATTTGCATGGGCACCCAGCCCCCACATGTGCGAGGGGGGGAGGACACCCATGCGAAAAGGCCCTTAGTCAAACACACATAAGTGTTTGTGCAAAACCTGAGAAATGTTACCAAAATTTACTGAGATTCACAGAATCATAGAATTGTAGGGCTAGAAAGGTCCTCAGGGGTCATCTAGTCCAATCCCCTAATTCAGGGCAGGATACCCTGGATTAGGGGGATACAGTATCACAAACAGATGCTCGTCCAGATGGTTTTTGAAAACATCCAAGTTTCAGCCTTTCCTCATTTGTCAACCTCCCCCTTGACACATAAATGAACACAGTATATATTCCGGCTGAAGTCTCACCAGTGCTGAGTAAAATGGTACCATCCCCTCCTATGCATTGGAAACAATGCATTTGTTAACACAGCCCAAAAGGGAATTTTGTTAAAACTGCTGCAGTGAGATAATCACAAAGGTGAGTTACAAGACTTGTATAAACTTGGCATCCTGCTCCCTTTTTGTAGCTACAGAGAATTCCTTCATGAATTGCATGTTTTCAGGAGGACCTTGACTAGGGCTGTAATGAAAATGAAATTCATTCTTGTGCAAGAATCTCGCGAGAATCTCACAACCCTGCAAGATCTCGCGAGATTCTTGAAAATCTCAAAAATACCCCCAAAAATGTTCTGCACATGGCGCAGAATGACCCTGGCAGCCATTTGTGCACATGCAAAGACAATTTTCTGGCTATTTGAGGTTTGTGAGAATCTTGCGAGAACACAAGACTCGTGAGATTCTTGAGATGAGAAAATCTCATCAAGAAGCCTATTCTAGATGAGATTTTTGAGAAGGGTGAGATGTTCCTTCAGCCCTATTCACTGCACAAATCATAATGTTGGGGGACAGAAGAAGTGGGGCGGTGGCAGCCAACAGAGTCCAATAGCAAGAAATAATTCAAGTTCAGCAAATTCTGTAGAATACAAGAATCTGCCTGGTCCAGGAGTAAAGGAAAGAGGGTTCAGATGTGAATGGGTTTCAGATTCCCATCTGATGAGGCCCCCTCTTCATGAGTCAAGGAGGAGGTGTGTGCAGTGATCTGAGACTGAAGAGGGTGAGTGTGGGGGCTTTAGGGAGGATGGTATGTACCCATGCAATAATTATCCCCTTTCTTCATGCAGGTTAAAGTCTGGTTTCAGAACCGCAGGATGAAATGGAAACGCGTGAAGGGAGGACAGCCAGTCTCCCCACAAGAGAATGATATGGAAGACGTGGACTCTGCAGCCTCCCCAAGCTCAGAATAGCTTGCCTGCTCCAGCCACATGCCGCAGATTGTAAAAGGGTTTGCTGTTTATGCAAAACTGATGCTGGGCAGTTCAGAAGCGGTGGTGCCAACCCCAGGCAACTCTCGCTGCCCAAGCCACCTGACCCATGCTGCAGGCAAGGAAGAAATATTGTGATTTGGCACCAAAAGGTGACTGTAGCTGTGAAGGTCAGAGGGAAAACCACAGAGAAGGATTGGACTTTGTTTATTCTGACTTAACTGGACTCTCACCCTCCCCATCTGGGAGCAAGAATATATTGTTGAAATGCTACTTTGAACCACTGAAGACCTTACAGTCCCTAGACAAGGTATTTTCAGAGGCAGCTCTTAGGGCTCAGCAAAGCAGTTATGTAGCCTCTCTCATTGGTCATGTCTTTTTATTGTATCTTAGAGAACCCAGTGCTGAACAGAGCTGCTTTTCTTGTGCATTGCTTCGAGAGTAATGAAAACTCTCTAGTTCCCACAGCCACTAGGGCAACCTGAACTGAAAACAGAAATAGTTTGAGGCATTTTAAAAGAGACAACAAAATAATTTGTTAACAAAAGCGAGACCCCATATGGGATTCTGACCTGTCAGCTAGGGATGCTGGGATGGATTCATTCCAACAAGAACTTGGGCTCTAATTTCAGATCCATTTTGGGAGAAGCCTGGCAGACATGCCTGCCTGAATAAGAGAATAGCAATTTGTTTAATTAATTTGACAATAGGGCCCAATATGATAAAGGCAAATCTTACACCCAGTGAAAA
The DNA here is from genome assembly GCA_003113815.1 of Sphenodon punctatus. Lineage (NCBI taxonomy): Eukaryota > Metazoa > Chordata > Lepidosauria > Sphenodontia > Sphenodontidae > Sphenodon > Sphenodon punctatus. Next base: position 3,891,362 of record QEPC01007237.1, read on the forward strand.
TCTTCTTAGTGACCAAGGACCAAGCAATGTCTTAAACATGAGGTCCAAGTTCCCTGAATAAGTAAAGATTCATCACCATTTTATTCTGAACACCCAAATGTGGCTGGTTTTGAATGAAAAGCCGAAGTTCAATGCATAAATGAATTTTCTAAAACCTCTACACTGATACTGCCCAAGTTTCTAATAACTTTAAAAGCAGCTTTCTCAACCATTCAAAGCTCTTCAGACGTCACTATGACGGACGTTATTTACACTCCCATTGGCTAACATGGGACATTCAAAGCACCATAACTTTAAAACTACCAGACGGATTTTGAAAAATAAAAAAGCAGGCACCAGAAGGCACCCTTGAATTTTGTGACAGCACTACACCTCACAAAATCTTTCTTAAAGTACACTGAAGTGAATACAAAACAATCTAAAACACCCAGGAAAACCAATTTTTACTCTGTTATTCAAACCACTGTAATGTTTTTGTTTTTCATCCAATTTACATGACATTTGGTCAGATTGTCTCCCCCACTCACGCAATCTTCTCTGCCCAATTTCAGATAAATAGGATAAATGGTGCTGGTTTTATAAGCAATAGAATATCATGCATTAAAGCAAAGGATGCAACATCACCTTAACTATAGAGCTGTTCCTGCCACTCTATAATTATTTTTACACTACTGTGCATGCCATTTGAGACAGATCACACTGATGCCAAACACCACTATAATTCATATGAACATTTTGGAAATACAGAAATGTTATTTTTTGTTTGTTTGTTGTTTTTACAGAGAACATGGGCTAACCTTGTTTCTGTAGTCATGTCATATTTATAAGTCGTAACACATTGCCACACTTGCGCACCAAGGATTTTGCAAAGAGTCTTTGTAAGAAACCTCTAGCTTTGGATTATCCTTCTGTACCCCTCGCCCCCTTATGAATATGTCCTGTAAAAAAGCGAGGTGGAAATATAGCCATGATTTTATCCCAGGAGTATCCTTTAAAAACCCTGGCATTTAGACATGTCCCAGTGATTGTGACTGAAACTGAGTCCCTTCTGGTAAACGTTTGTATTATATCAAACTACTAATAATTTTAGGGTGAGTGGGAAATACAGTGCCTATTTCTGTAAATTGTATAAATTACATTTTCTTTTGTCTAATGTATTCTGATGTAATTATTTTTTTATTTTATTTTTTTTGTATTCTTAAAAAGGGATTGTTTACTGACTGCTTTTATACTGGTAACTAAACAGAGGCAGTTCCACTGCTGCAGTATCTCTGGGTAGATTGATACTATGCTAAACTATCCTGCTTCTTCTGCTGCCTAACTTGACTGATGGATATTTTGAGTTGATAAAAAAAATAATTGAAATTTTCTGAAATTGTGGCCAATATTTTCATTTTGCATTGTACAACATGAATATTATTGTTGTTTTAATTTTCTCATTTCTCTTAAAACCAGAATACAAATTATTGTTGCCAAGCCATTTCAATTTTCACAAAAGTTTTAATTGCCAACAAAAATTTAAATCTTCATTTTCAGTACATTTTGGCTGCTGAAAGACTTTTTTTTTTTTTTTTTCAAACAGCTTTTTTAGGAATTTGGTAAACTGATGAAATATTTTTTGAGAAAGAATTGTTGTCACTATTTGTCAGTGAATTTTATGAAAGGTGCTAAATTTATTTGTGTGCAATGTGCAAATTTAAATGTGTTAAATGTATTATTTTAAACAGAATTTTCTTTTAGCCAACTGTAATAAACTCCATTCTGTTGACATAGCTTGGTCCCAAAAATGTATAGGCTCCGTTGGTAAGTCATTTTATATTAGCAGAACTGTGTACATGGTTGGGCTTGCAGAGTTTGGTTTACAAGATCACACCATTAAAAACTGAGCATGAAAATAAACGAGAAGATAGCCCACATTAGCACCTACCATGTCCACCTGCCTGTCTATTAGGTGTTCACCAAATGTTAGCTCGCACCCCCCAATGCAACCCCCACTCACACACACACACACACACACCACTCATGGAGTTGTCCAGGAACATCAGGAGCCCGCCATGTGGGTCAGTGCATGCTTATGCGCACCCACGTGGCTGTGTCTTATTAATTTGTGTGCCGCTTTGCTTGCATCCAGGTCTGCCAGCACCGTAGAGCTAGTGCAGTCTGTCAACTGAGAGGCGGCTGCTAGAGCAGGGAGTGATTGCGTTCTCTCGGCTGACAGGTGACCATGACAGGAGAGAGTGGGGCAGGGGGCACATGGAAGGACCCTCTCTGGAGGATCTGCACACACACTTCTCACTCCACTTGGGAAAGGAACCAAGAGGAGTGAGGGAGGTGCAAGGCTCCTCTGGAGGATCCACAGGGGTCTTGAGCTCCCCTTGGTTCATTTCCCAAATGGAGAAAGGAATGTGGGTGAAGATCTCTGGAGATGATCCTTCCTGCGCCCCCGTCTTGCTCTCTCCTCTCACAACTGCTTCTCAGTTGAGCGAGGTTAATCACTCTCTCCTGTTGCAGCTGCCTTTCATTTTGGAGAGCACGCGAGCGCTGCTTCACATGGAAAAGGGAGACGCCTTCCCTGGCCGTAACCTGCCTTTCCATCAGAGCCAGGGCCAGGGAGAGGGAAAGCACTGAGCGGTTTCAAGCAGCTGCCACCAGCACATCAAATGCACACAGGGGACTGCCCATTTATTAGCTCTACACCCTAAAACATATGATTGAGGGCTTCGTGAGGGCTTCACGGACTAAACACAGACTCCAGAGGGCTATCATCTCATTTATAAACACCCAATGTCTAGACAAGGTCATTTCCCCATGTTAAAGAAGAGTATATGAAATGTTGACTTTTCAAAGTACTGAAATTCATGTTTAAATATCGTATTTGCCATCTGATCATGTCATGCTGTTCACACATTCCCACTGGCCAGTATCATACTGTGCGCCATTTGATGTTGTTCTGATGAATTTTATAGTGAGTTTTAAGATGGACAGAATCAAAACACTCGCAAAAGCCACTCTCTGTTCTCTGTTCCCAACATACAAGCATTGCAGACATGATTGGACACTAAGTTTCATAAAACAGATCAAGTTATTCATGGCTGTTACACTCTGAAAGAGACATCTGGCAAAGAGAAAATATAAAGGAATGAAGCGTCTTGAATGCATTTCCAGAGTTGAAAAATGTGTCTACTGATCAGAACCATTCATTCAATCTCTTTCTTTTAAAATCCCCAAACTTTGTACAAGTGAAGTCAATATGAAACGTTAAATACATATTTGTTTATGGTGGTTTAAAAATTAAAGTAACCTAAGAAAGAACTTGTACAAAGTATTTCTTTATCCAAACATTAAGATCCATCACTGAACATGGATCTAAGTACCAAATGTAGGGTTTGTTCCATCAATCAATCATCATCATCATCTGTTTATATAGCACAAGCAATGTACCTGGCACTGTACAATCATTAATTAGACACAGGTTCCTGCCCTGAGAAACTTACAATCTTGTAAGTTCATTGTCTAGGAGAGACAACGAAGGGGACACAACAGATATGGGGACTTCGATATTCTTTATGGTCAAAACGTTTAAAAACTTCTATGACTGTCCTTTCCTTTATTCACTTATATCTCTATTGTACACTTGAAGAAGTGAAGAATATTAACCACTCTACCAGCTTTAGAAGGGTGACATATAAAATGTCAGGACTGCTTGGGAGACATTCAAACAATAACAAATAATGTCTGCAAATTTCAAGAATCCTCCAGCAAGGATATGATAGACAGAGAAATCTCTGTTCAGAGGCCAAGCTGCCTCAGACACACAACACTGAAGAGACGGGATTGGTAGTGAGGGATTCCAGGAAAAGGGCACTTGGCAATAAGGTCTGGATCTGACTGCCCTAGGTTCTTCTAATAGGTAGGATTGGAAAGGAGCATAGATAGCATAGGACACAACGGTCCTGAAGCCCCAGAGCAATAGGGAACTGTTTTGTTTTGTAGCTGATTGTGATGACTGTGTACAGTGCTGATATTTGTAATTTGCATGGCTGGGACACAAAGTCCTCACCCATGATCTAAGCAGGGCAAAATAGAGGAAGAGATTGTCCAGGTTGGCAGTATTGGTGAAAGACCCAGGACCCAAGACAGTGTCATGGGCAGTGGAAATACTGCAGTGGCCCTGTAACCGAGTGGAGCCTTAAAGGACTATAGGGATGTAAAAGGGCTTCTGAGTGTCCACAAAATGGCCACCAACAGGAAGTTGGAGGCCAGGAGGCATAGCTTCCTGAATAAAAGGAAGTGGCCCAGCCAGGAACTATCAGTACACAGCAGGAGCTAGAAGAGAAAGGACGTGCCTCAAGGATGCCCCTGTGAAAGCAACCATCTCTACAGGAACCAGAACTTTGAAACCTCACAGACAGCGTGGGAGACCAGCTGTGTTAGTTTTGTTTAAAGGGCTATAAGGCCGAAGACTCATTTTCCAAAGTACCTGGACTTTGTGTTTACCTTTGGGAAGAACTTTATGTTACGGGACTAAGTTAAGTCTTTGAGACTGATAGAATTTGGGGGACCCATTTTGTGCGATAAGCCCCGGTGGACCAGGCCAGCTGTAAGGGGTGTTGTGGAGGCTGGAGGGCATTAAGCCCTATTTGGAGTGTTAGACCCCAAAGATAACCTGCATATTAAGGCTATGTGGGCCTAAAAGTATTAATTTTGTGGACCTTCATCCTAGCTAATGCCCCAAAAAGGGGTGAGGCATTCACAAGTGGTGGAGAATGCGGGCACCCCAATAACTGACCACCAAGTCAAAATATTAGAGGGGTGGCCCCGGAAAAGATAGAGTACCCTGAACTGGGAGAGTGGTATAGGGACTTTATAGTTATATGGGTGTGGTACACTAAAACTTAAAAGTGCCCCTAAGGACCTGTGGAGTCCAGAGAAAGGTGTACCCAAAAAAGTAAGGAACACCCCAAAACTTTTGTTTTAAAAAAAATGACTGACAAGACAATGAACAGAGAATTATTGTCTGCCATAGCACAACAACAAGCTGCTATTATCACATTGTTACAACAGCAGGCTCAACAGACTCGGGTATTGCAAGCTTTATCTGACCAGGTAGTTAGCTCAAAGGCAGAAGTAAATTTAAATTTACAGCAGTTGAACCTTGGTGCTTTAGTATTGCCCAAGATGCAAAAGGATGATGACCCTGAGGCTTTCTTAATTTCCTTTGAGTGAATGGCAGAGCTAGCACAGTGGGCCGCAGAAACCTGGGCTATAAGAATAGGACCTTTTCTAACTGGTGAGGCCCAGGCAGCCTATCAAGCACTTGATGAAAGACTCTTGAGAAACTACTCTCTAGTAAAGCCAGCGATTCTACAGCGATTTGGAATACCGGAGGAATCATATAGAGCCCAATTTAGGAAACAGACTTTTGGGAAAACAAGAAATACAAGAATTTTGGGACAGAAATTAAAAGATCTAGCAATGCATTGGTTAAAGCCAAAAGAGCATAGCCCTGAACAGTTAGAACAAGGGTCAATGGATCAGTTCTTCAACATATTGCCCACAGAGATGCAAGTTTGGACAAAGAGGCAAAAACCTGCCACGTTGAGAGAAGCTATAGAGGCCACTGAAAATGATTTAGTTTCAGACCTAGAGGTGAAAGATTCGAAGTTCCCATTATGTCAGAAAGGTCAGAAGGGTAAAGTAGACTTACCATATAAAGGAAAAGATAAATGGAAATCTGGTCCCCATGAAAATAGGGTAGTCCCCATTCAGGAACAAGATGATCCTATAAATGATCAATTAGAATGATACCCAGGTTCTACTAGATTTTGGAGCGGGCAAGTAAAATGCTTTAAATGTGGAGAAAATTGACATATCAAGAGAGAATGCCCCAAAATGGAATGTGATCGGGCTAGGAGTCTTTATGGAATAGCGGCTATGGGTGGTTTAGGAGATAAACCAATAGAGAAGTATTTAAAACAGATACACCTAGCCGGAAATCCTTTAATTGCATTATTAGACTCCAGATCCAATCAGACACTGGTCCAAGAAAAATATATAAAAACCTAGTGGATAGACCCTTGGGATAAAAAGAGGTTAGCATTTTATTTATTTATTTTATTTTTATTATACTTATATGCCACCCCCTCATGCCTACAGCATCTCGGGGTGGCTTCCAACAAAAATAAAACAGTCTAAAACAGTATAAATGTCACATTTAAAAATCTAAAAATACAATAATATTATTTAAACAAATTTAAAACCACACACACACGCAAATTTAATACACCTTCCCCATGCATACATGGGGATGTTAAAGAATACCCCATAGCATGGATACTCCTTAAAGTCATTCGGCTAGAACAACTCGTGAAAGTAGGTGTAGTACCTAGACTTTCCTGGCCAGTCATTCTAAGTAGAGACTGGGTCCCCTATTATTTGAAAGAAAAAACTGGGGATTATAGAAAGACCCCAAGGAAAGAAAATGTTGGGGGGGGGGGAGTTACTAAACTTATACCACTGGAATCGGGGTCCGTTGTTCGCTCGGTCCCCTTAGTATCAGATCAGACAAGACGGAGACCTTATCAAACTAAACCAAGAGAAATTGAAACAAAGTCCTCTGAGATAGAGTTCCCACGGTTTAGACAAGTACAATATAATCGACCTCTTATAGAAGAAATACAGCCTAAAAATGATAAACCTCTGATACAGGAAATAACAACAAAGAAACTAAAAGAAGTAGGAGTGGAGATCTCTGTACAAACTGAAGAGTTAAAACCTAAAAGGATTGATGTAGCTAGCCAAATAAACAATATCCAAACCACCCTAAAAAATGCTATGGTACAGACAGAGATAGACATTCCTAACATAAATGATGTAGTGGTACAGACACCAAAACAGAACCATATTGATGTCCAAGTACAAATTTATAAAACACTAGAAAAGAATGTAGCATACAAACCCATAAAGGGGAATTGGTCACCTACCTTGGTGAATTCCTTTCTCCTCTGTCTATGGATAATCCTCTGTACAGGTAGCTCTGCGGATGGCCGCCAGGAGGCAGAAGAAGAAACGTTTTACTGCACCTGCGTGAAGACCTATCCCCCAACCTTTCCTCAGTCCATATCCTAGCCGAGGGCGTAGTCCTTAAACAAAATTTATAAACTTGACAACAGATTAATTTATGCCTGTTAACAGAAGCCCTAACCTCTGTGTCCCAAAAAAGATGAACTGTATGAAAACTGGCAATCCCCCTAACTGGGACTATAAACCCTGTAAACGTTTTCTCGATTGGTGAATAGGTCCACCCTCAGAAGCTTGAATCTGGTTACCAGTTCCTTGAACACGTCCCTGTGTAAGGACCATTCGTGGGATCGATCAATGTTCGACTGAGCCAGTCTGCCTGTGTGTTGTTCTGTCCCTTGGTGTGTGGTGCCTTTATAGACAGGAAGCTCCTTTGTGCCCAAGAGAACAGTCTCACCTCCTCTTTGTGTAGCGCTGGAGTTCTGGAGCCCCCTTGGTGGTTTATATACGCCTTGACTGTTACATTGTCCGTGTACACTAGTATGTAATGACTGTGGAGCGTTTGAACCAGGTGTTGTAAGGCTAGTCTGATCATTTTCAGTTCCAGAAAATTGATACTGTGAGATATATCCCTCTTGCTTGAGAGACCCTGCACTGGTTTGGGACCAGAGTGTGCTCCCCATCCCGATAGGCTGGCATCTGTGGTCACTACCTCTCGATTTGGCTCTGTCAAGGGAGTTCCCGTGGCAAATGTTTCCGCCCTTAACCACCAAGACATTGATTGAGCGAAACCTCGGGGAATTGGTACCCAGGGATTGGAGCCTAGCGTGAGCTCTAGCTGCGTAGGTCGCAGCAGCTGCTGTAAGGGCCTGAGGTGAAATTGGCCCCACTGTACCTGTCTGGTGCATGATACCAGGAGACCTAGGAGCTGAGCGAGATTCTTTAATCTTGCTCTTTTCTGGTGGTGTAAGAGGCGGATCAATGTTTGAATTTTGTGCTGTCTGAGAGGAGGGATGAAGGCGGTTCCTGAGGTTGTATCTAGGATGACACCCAGGTGTTCCAGTCTGTGTGTTGGGGAGAGATGGCTCTTCTCTTTGTTGATCAGGAAGCCGTGTGCATTGAGATACGCTATTGTCCTGTCCACATCCCCTAGGATCTTTTCGTAGGAGTGAGCTCTGATCAAGAGATCATCGAGGTAGGGGTATAGATGAATCCCCTCCTGCCTGAGATTCGCTACCAGTGGTATCAGAACTTTGGTGAATGTTCTTGGGGCTGATGACAGCCCGAATGGAAGGGATCTGAATTGATAGTGTCTGTCTTGGTAGCAAAAATGGAGCCATTTCCTGTGTGGCTGCCAAATGGGTATATGGAGATATGCTTCCCGAAGGTCTAGGGAGGCCATCCAATCCCCCACCCTTAGGCTCTGACAGATGGAGGTTACTGTCTCCATTTCAAATTTTTGTGGTCTTACTGCTTTGTTTAATCGCTTTAAGTCCAAAACAGCCCTCCAGGATCCCGTTTTTTGGGGTACTAGGAAAATTATGGAATATAGACCCTGACCTGTCTGATGATGAGGAACTGGTTCTATAGCCTTGATGAGTAACAATCTCTGAATCTCCCCCTCCATGGCCCTGTGTTTTTCCTGGGAGTTTGACCTGGGAGAAGTAATGAACCCTTGGCGAGGGGGGAAAACCCATTCTATACGGTAGCCATGGGTTACTGTATCCTTCACCCATGCATCTGTGACCGACTTTCCCCAGAGTTCTGAGAAAAGTTGTAGCCTGCCCCCTACCTCCAACTCCTCTGCATAGTCATGCGTCTTGTTTATGTTGGATGGGGATGGGGTTCTTTTGTTTGTGTCTATCAAATCTAGGACCCTGTCTGCTGCCCCTGTTACGAAAGGAGAAGTTTCCTGTTGGCGCTCTAGTTTGCCCCTGAAATTTTCCGAATGTTCCATACCCTCCCCTGGGTTTGTATGTTGAGTTATGAAAAAACATCTTTCTTGCTCCTACTTGCTGTAGGTTCTTGTGCTTGGCTTTATCATTTGCATCTGCCAGCACTTTGTCTAGGCACAAGTCAAACAACTTTAGGCACTTGTAGGGGGCTGCCACTAGGAGGTTCTTGGCAGTGATGTCCCCTTGCCAGGACCTGAGCCACAGCCTCCTTCTTGCAGACACCGAGCTAGCTAGAGCTCGTGCTGCCCACCCCATGGAATCCATAGTGGCATCTGCCAGAAAAGCCGTTGCCAGTGAGATGCGAGATGAAATGACCTGGGCCCTTTTATCCATAATTTCTGGATCCTGGGCCTCCTGCATCCAAGCTAGCAGGGCCCTCGCCACATAAGACGATACGATATTAATTTTTAGGGAGGAAGCCGATAGGTCCAGACCCCTGTGAAGGGCTGTGTCTATGGGCCTGTCTGTGGGATCCCTGGGATAACAGTCCCCCTCGGTGGGGAAGTCTGTTTGTCGGGCTAGCGAAACTGCAGCTGCGTCCACTTTAGGGTTTTTAAACATTGGTTCCTTTTTCCTGGAGAAGGAATACAACGTAGACTGTGTCTTATTCATCCTCTAACCTTGTCAGGGTGTTTCCACTCCTGTAAAACTAGTTTTTCAAAAATCTTTTCTAGGGGAACCCCTGCCTCTCTGCCATGGAGGGGATGTAATCTCTCTCCTCTTCCTCTTGGGAGTCTGTGGAGTCCTCCTTTCCCAGATTTTCCACCAGTTGGAGGGTTTTAGAGACCTGGGCCATAAATTCCTCTCTGTAGTTGAGAGGGAATTGTCTCTCTCTGTCTCTAGGTTCAGAGAACGCTTCTTGAGAAGTCGTTACCTCCAAATCCCCCCACTCCTGTCCCAACTCTATTTCTGAGGCCGAGTGTATTAGGCCTTCCTCCACCTCTCTGTGCTTTTTTGGTTGGGCCTCAGACAAACTCTCCTCTGAGGAGCCCGAGGATTCCAATATCTTAGATCTGGTGCCCCCTTGTGGGCCTTTCTGCCTCTTGTTTCCCGCCTTATGAGAGGTTTTTCCCGCCCTGGATTTAGCTGCTCCCAGGGAGGGGGAAGGGACTTTGTGAGGGGCCTTGGATTGTTACTCACAAAGCTTGTCCAGTGATTGTAGAATTTTCCCCATCGTGGAAGCCAGGAAGGGCATGTCAATCTGTGTGCTTTCCTGTGCGGCTGCCGCCTGCTGCGCTCCATTTTCCTGGGACCCCTCCATCTCGGCTAGTGCTGCTTGGGGGGAGGGGGACAATGCGCAGTGGCAGGAACGGTTCCCATTATGCGGTGCTGTTCCACGGCGGGGGGAGGCTGACCTGAGCTCCTTGGTCTGGGGTTTACGGTAGATGTGACCCACTCTCCCCTGTTCCCAGGCGCCTTGCAAGGGAACTGGCTGGGTGTACTGCGTTAACCCGAGAATCGGGAAGAAACGCTGACCCTTAAGTACCACCCACTCGTTAGTGATTGTCCCGTTGTCTCTGGGCTCACGAGCTCTCCTTCACTAACTTTGTTCTTTTTCTTTTCTAGATTCCAGAGAGGAGATGATTGGCACTCCCGATGGCCTGAAGGCAGAAGACGGACTGAAGAAAGGCTGGGGGATAGCTCTTCATGCAGGCGCAGTAAAGTGTTTCTCCTTCTGCCTCCCGGCGGCCATCCACAGAGCTACCTGTGTGGAGGATTAGCAGGAGACAGAGGGAGAATGTAGAAGATGATCATAAGTTAGGAATGAAGGAGGAAGATACCAGAGAGTAGGATAAATTAGAGATGAAAGTGAGCGTACAGGATAACATTATGCCTTTAACTGGCACCAGCACCTCCGAACAAGGAAAAGGTATGGGGAATAAGAATAGTAAGAAGAGAAAAGAAAAAGGACATAAAGTTTACCCATAACCATGGAAGAAGGGAAAAGGAAAGAGGAAAAAATTGCCTTAGTCATACAAGCCACATCCGAAGCTAAACTATATGGATGTGGATACTGCGATATTGACTTTGAGCAGATGGCTTTGGCAAAGAGTTGGCAAACTGACTATCACTGCCAACCTGTGGATGGGTTCCCGGGAAACCACAAAGAGAGGCTCTAAAATGAGACTTTGAATAGCACAAAAGATAAAACCCCAGGGAAAGTAATTATAAATGGACTTTGTGGGTTAAAGTCCAAATGAATCAGACCCAGTATAGGGCTTTCAGGGTTCTGGTGGGGGGAGGGGGGGAGTGTTCGGAAAGTGTTGTGGGCTGACCTCCCAACCCCAGTTTGGGGGTATTAGTAAATGCAAACCCAGTTGGGGTAGCAGTAAGGGTATATCATTTCCCCTCATTTTCCAAAGTACCTGGACTTTGTGTTTACCTTTGGGAAGAACCTTATGTTCTGAGTGATAGAATTTGGGGGACCCACTTTGTAGGATAAGCCCTGGTGGACCAGACCAGCTATAAGGAGTGTTGTGGAGGTTGGAGGGCATTAAGTCCTATTGGGGGTGTTAGACCCCAAAGATAAATTGCATATTATGACTATGTGGGCCTAAACGTATTAATTTTGTGGACCCTCATCCTAGCTAATTTCCCAAAACAGGCCCAACCCAGTAGGCCTAAGATTGCCACCTTTCTGGGTTTCACCCAGAGACTCCAGATTTTGACCCAGAATCTCTAGGCTCCAGGGGAAGTCCCAATTTCTCCAAGTCAGCCAGGGGCATCCTTGATAAACCCCCAAAATTGGGTCTTCCAGGGATGGCGGGGGTAGCCACGTCAAAAAGGAGACTGACCACAGGGACATTTCCACCCCCTTTCTGATGTGACTCTGCCCTTGAAGCATCATAACACTCCATAAAAGCCGGAGTTATGTCAGAAAAGGGTGTGATAGTCCCTTTGCCCCAACCTCTCCAATGTGGCCCTCCCCTCTCTGGGTGGTAGCCTTAAGTAGGCCCCATAGCATACTAGCCAAAGTTTGTAGAGTCAGGCACTTCCAGACTGGAGTTTGCACCCCAATGAGACTTGCACCCAGGGTGGCTTCCCCCACCCTAGTTACGGCGCTGAGTGTACAAACCCTACATCAGTCAGGAATGTACTAATGTGTTGTCTGGGGCTCAGGGTGATTTCAGACGTGACGCGGTGAGATTCACTGCAGTGAATCCCACCCCGGTGTCAATTGCGTCACCGTGGGCTGTGGTGAAACATGCAGCCCCAACAGACGTGACAGGGGCAGCACCACCGCCCGGGGCCAACCGGAGTGAACACGGACATGATGTGGTGGCAAGAACTGCGGTGGGAGCCCCACAAGGCACCGGGGTTGCACAGACGCAAACATGGCCGCCTGTGGGCAAACAAAGCCACAGACAGCGGAGGACCCCGCCCATAGAAAGGAAATATGAAAGGAGGGGGGG
>QEPC01007237.1:3927831-3937846 GCA_003113815.1 Sphenodon punctatus
GATAAGACAGAGGTGATGGTGGTGGGGAGGGAAAGGGTGAGGGAGGTGTCGGCCCCCCTGATTGGGGGATTCACCCTCCTATAGCTCAGCAGGTTCGGAGTCTGGGGGTGGTGTTGGACTAGGATCTCTGCCTGGATCGACAGGTGGAGGTGGTGGCGAAGGCCACCTTCCACCAGTTGTATCTAGTGTGAAGGCTGCATCCATACATCTCCAGGCCGGACCTGGCCTCCCTCATCCATGCCTTGGTTACCTCAAGGCTGGACTACTGTAATGCGCTCTATGTGAGGCTGCCCTTTTTCCTGGTCCGGAGGCTGCAGCTAGTGCAGAATGCGGCGGCCCGGCTCCTGATAGGGACGGGTCATCGGGAGCATGTAACACTTGTGCTCCGGACTCTGCACTGGTTGCCAATAGCGTGCTGAGCCAGGTTCAAGGTATTGGTGTTGATCTATAAGGCCCTTCATGGTCTGGGCCCCTCGTACCTCAGGGACCACCTCGCCCTCCACATCCCAGAGCAGCTCCTTCGGTCTGCTGGGGATGCCTTCTTGGAGGTCCCTCGTGTTAAGCTGGGGGCCACAATGGAGAGGGCATTCTTGGTGGCCAGGCCGTGTCTTTGGAACTCCCTCCCAGAGGAAGCTCACCTGGCCCCGAGCCTTTTGACATTCCGGCAGGCTTGTAAAACCTGGCTGTTCCCCCAGGCCTTTGGGGAGGAGAGGGGGAGTGGGGTTAGTGTTTTAACGTTTCCCTACCTTTTATTTTTATTTTATTTTTCCCAACCCTGTTTATATTGTTGTGTTTTTAAGGGTTTTTTAAAACGAAAATTGTTGTTTTTATTAATTGTTTTATTGAGTCGTACATCGCCCAGGGATGCCGTAGGCATGGGGGGTGACTAACAAATGTTTTAAATAAATAATAAATAAATAAAATTTTGGTTTGAGCACAGGTCGTGCAACCTTGCATGTAGGCTCAAATAGAAATGTATGGATATCAATTTGTAGAAATTTGTAGATGTGGTGTTGTCCTGGATGACCCGCCAAGGGGGCATCATGGTGGGTCCACATCACATGTTGTCATCCCTTAAGGGGGACTACAATCTGCCCTTCCTTCCTATAAAGTCCATCCTTATAGCTAAGGTTGGGAAGCAGCTTTATGGAGGGATCCGTTGCAACTTCCCTGCGAAATTGGGTGTACATAAGACATGCACTAGAAAACACCTGTTCCCCCAGGAGGATGGGCTTGCTGGTTCATAATACCAGGAAAGAGCATCGGCGATGGTATTATTGCGCCCGGGTCTATACTGTATCTGGAATACAAAGCAGGTGAAGAAAAGTGCCCAGCATGCATGGTGAGCATTCATTATGTTGGAAATACATTCCTTTGGTTGCATCCCCCCTAATCACCTCATCCTGTTTGCTTACTAGAAGCAGCAGGAGTAGACAGACAGATCAGGGAACCCTTCCCCCATCCTAGCTGTTCTACTCCAGCCAGGACCTGATTGGTCAATCTCCTCCCCAGGAGGAGTCTTATCTCTTTGTGTCTGAGAGATAACCAGAGAGAGAGCTTCCTACTTCCCTTCTGAACACACCTAGTCTTAGGACTTAGTAAAGGACTTAGGCCTTTCCTATTCTACATGTATTTCCTAATAAAGCTACTTAAGCTTAAGTATGCTTCCTGCCTGCTTATTGATGATTAGCTACTCACACTCCTCTGTACACTCTACATTGGGCAAATGAATGCAATGATCTCACAGTCCTTGCATTTCCAACACATTATACGTGCGGTTTGAAGATAGGTAAAGTTTTTGTTATCTGTGATCACTAGTACAGGTGACGAGGCCCCCTCCAAGTAATGTCTCCAAGTTTCAAATTCTGTTTTAATGGTGAGCAGCTCTCTGTACAGGATGGTGTAGTTCTGTTCTGCCTTTGTTAATTGTCGAGAATAGAAGGCGCATGGCAACCAAGTTGCCCCTTCGTCTGTTGTTTGGGAGAGGACGACTCCTATGCCGACATTAGAGGCGTCTGTCTCTACTATGAAGGCCCTAGAAAAGTCAGGTGATGGAGAATAGGGGCTTGGGTGAAGGCCTGCTTCAAGGTGTCAAAAGCTTCTTGTTGTAATGTGGTTCATTTGTATTCGTATCCTCTTTTTTTAATAAGGAGGTCAATGGAGCAGTTAGGTCTGCATAGTTGGGAATATATTGTCGGTAGTAGTTAGTGCTGCCTAAAAAACATTGTAGGGGCTTGACTGCTTGGGGGGCAGGCCATTTTTGAATGGCCTGAGTTTTGCTGGGGTCCATACAGACACCCTGGGGTGAAATGATGAATCCGAGAAATGGCACCATCTGCTGGTGGACGGCACACTTCTCGATCTTGCAATATAGACAGTATTGTTTCAGGCACAGCAGGACCGATCAGACATGCTGAACATGTTCTTTGTATGTGTTCAAAAAAATAAGGATGTCATCCAGATAGGCCACCACATATTGGTCCAAAATATCCCTGAACACGTCATTAATTAAATGCTGGGAGGTGGCCAGTGCTTTAGCCAATTCAAACGGCATTACGAGATATTCAAAGTGTCCATACCTAGTGCGAAAGACGATTTTCCATTGATCTCCAGCTCGCATACAAATGAGGTTATAGACTCCCCTAAGGTCAAGCTTAGTGAAGATGCGTGCCCCTTGAAGGCTATTCAACAACTCTGGAATGAGGGGCAAGAGGTATCGATTATTCACCGTGTTGCCATTCAAGCCCCGGTAATCTATGCAGGGACGGAGCCCCCCATCCTTTTTGGGCACAAAAACATCGGGGCCCCTGCCGGGGATGTAGAAGGTCAAATGAACCCACTCAAGTTGTCATCGATATAGACTTTTAATGTTTTTAATTCTGGGCTTGATAAGGCATAGATTCTTCCATAGGGTGACTCCGTGCCTGGTATCAAGTCGATAGGGTAATCATAGGTTCTGTGAGGCGGCAACTCCAGAGCCTGTTGTTGTTTAAAAACCTCATGGAGGTCTTGATACTCAATAGGTATTGACACAGAATGTATAGTGGAGGCCAGTCCATGTTTCTTCCGGTTTTCTATTGCAGGAGACGGGAGGACGCACGTGTGTTTACAATAGGAGGAGACAAAGTCTATCGAGTGATGCTCCCGGTTGTGGACTCGCAGCCAAGGAAGCCCTAGAACCACAGGGAAGGTAGGGGTATGCACTATATCAAAGATCAAATGCTCCTGATGGTCCCCGATAGTTCCCTCTATCTCCTGGGTACACATGGTGATAGGTCCTGATACCATTGGAGACCCATCAATAGAAAATACTGCCTCGGAAGCAACTTTATCCTGTGTGGGGAAGGTGTGTTGACATACAAAGGTTTTATCTATAAAATTCTCAGATGCTCCCGAATCCAGAAGCACTGAACGATAATGGTGTGAGTGAGCTTAGCTCGGAGGGCAATGGGTATATGCACATGGTGCAAGTTGATGGTAGGAGATGGCATCACAGTGGCCTGGTAAGAGGAGGGTGTCGTGCTGCTTACCGGGATGTCCCCTGCCCATCCTGGTACTTGTCATTTCCTGGCAACTGACGAGACGGGGGCAGTTGTGGGCATACCCGGACATAGTGTCCCCTTTCCCCACAATAAAAACATAAACGACCTGACCTTCTACTTTCTTTTTCTTCTATTGCAAGTGGTCCTCGGGATGTGCCCAGTTGCATGGACTCGGGTGCTTCTGTTTTTGCTGTCTCCGTTCGACTCGTAGGTGGAAAAGAAACCCGAGGTTGCCATCCCCGTGGTCCTTCTTGATGTCATTCTCGTCGGCGCTTTGAAAGACGTTCTTCAATCTGGAAGGTTAAATTAACTAATTCCCCCCAAGTAGCAGGCATCATGGTGTACGCTAACTGATCCTTTAAGTCATCATTCAGCCCTTTCCTAAACATGACCTTCAAGACATTATCAGGCCAAGCAAGCTCAATGGCCAGCTGTTGGAAGTGTGTGGCATACTCCAGAAGCAGCCCTTTTCCTAGTTTTAATGTGGTTATGGCGGATTCTGCATCCTTTACCCGGTCAAAGAGGAACTTAAATTCCCTTTCAAAGGCAGCAAAGTCAGTCAACAACGAGCTTTCGCTAATCAATAACAGGGTAGCCCACGCAAGTGCCAGCCCCTCTAGGTGCCCTATTATAAATGCTACCTTCAAAATGTCTGTATTTATACGTCTGGGGTTGTATCTGGAAGGTCAGCTTACATAACGTTAGGAATCCCTGGAATTGTCTGCAATCCCCGGTAAATTTGCTAATTTTGGGGGTCTTGGGTTATCTAGCTGGGGCCCCGTCATGGGGGATTGGTGCCACCACCGCCCCCTCTGGCTGTGTCACATCCTCGAGAGGAGGGGGTTCTGCGGTTGCCCCCTGCTCTCATTGTTCCTTTAAATCTTTCACTTCCTTAGCTAAGGCTTGTATGGCTCGAGCCATCGCTTCTATTTGTTTAGCTGGATCCATGACATGGGGATGGCTGCATGCCGGTGATACTGTAAAGGAAAGGGGCAGGTAGGGGGAGCACTCAGACTTCCAACACTCACATGTCTCAGTTTGGGTGCCCGCAAAGGGTCCCTCAGGATCTTGTGTGGCCTTTAGTTCTCTTGTATGAGAGTGGGCCAGATCATCATCAGGAAGGCAACCAACTGGGCCACTGGTGAGGCACTCCCACCTGGTCAGAATCACAGTCCAACACCCAACACGCTATACCCACACAATACACCCAGGAAGCTTTAGGGTGATAGGAAAGGTGAGGTTTACAGGGGAAGGTTCCAGGGCAACAAGGTAGGGAGGTCTGGAAGGTACCCCTCAGGGGCCAAGGGGGAAGAGGAATGATTCTAGGACCACAGGGAAAGACAGGGACACAGGTACCAAACAGTCTGATCTTCCGCACGCTCCAGTCACTTACACAATCATTCAGCACTCACCATTCTCACAAGATTCAATCTCTCAGCAGGGTTCCACACAATGCGCTCTCTCTCCTTCTCTCACTCTCTCCTTGCAAGGGCCAGTTCCTCACAAGGCAAGCTGATCACCGGCAAGGCTCCTCCTTACAAGCCACCTTTTATTCTATCTGGACCTCACCCTGCTGTGCGCGGAGGCATGCTAAGCACTGCAACACTGCTGACGGCCGCACCCCTCTGGACTCCTCCCCCATGTCCTGGGGCCTCGTCTGCATGTCTCTGAGTACACGAGGGGTGGGTTCTGTTCTCCCTGCTCCGTGCGCCTCCGTTGTGGTGTCCCGGATGTTGCCACGGGCTCACTGGTGGAAGCCCCGCCCCCAGAGGCGGCCTCGGCGGTCTCTGATATACAGTGAGAAAGCTTCGGAATACTTGCTTTTCACACAGTCTTGTGTAGCTTTACAGTGTTTCTGAAAAGAGGGAACAGTACTGCTCTTTTTTGTTGCAGTAACTCTGTTGAATTGGTGTTACTGGGAATCTCATGATCTTAAGCATTTTTCAGGGGGGGTTGTTCCTTCATCCTGGAGCTCATAGGAAGAACACTGAAAGTGCTATCTAAATTCTCAATAATAATAATGATTCTGGGCACATTGAAACAAATGCTTTTCTCCACTCCTGAGACTAGTTGTTGAGTTGTCCCTAGATCTGTGAACCAGCAGGAGGAGTCCGGGCTTGGAGTGCCAGAGCCAGTGGGAGGAGCCTTGATAAATCACCTAAGGTCGATGTCTGGATCAAGTGGATTGTGGCTGCTAAAAAATGGGGGTTTAATTATTGTTGAAACGGGGGAGGGGGGATTTGGGGGGGATCAAACTGTCAAAGTTTACTTGTATTGGTTCATAAGTCCGCTCTGTACCCAGGGGCTCCTAATGTTATACCAGTACTTTGTACTTGACATGTGCAACTCAGTAAAGCTCTTTGAAATCTAAAAAAAAATAAAATTAAAACTGTCCAATTTTAGTCAATATCAGTTGCCAATGAAACAAAAAAGTAGAAATTTTCCAAGCAAATTCTTTTTTGTTGTTGTTTATTTTATTTTATTTTATTTTTTAAAATTGTTGTAACTGATTATTTTTTTCCTGTAAATCTTTCAATGTCAAAAAAACCTGGTTTATTCCCACTAAAGAAAAAACTGCATTTTTAAAATGTTGACTAACTGCTAAGTAACAAGGTGAGCTTGGAGAAACAGCCTTGCCCAGTCCAACTGGCCTCCATAAATTACCTGGCTCTGGTAAAGCTACTTGCGACCTGAAACTATGTAACGTTTATTTTTCACATACCACAGCTCCTGCTGCTGAAATTCCGGCTGCCTAATTCAGAGCTCTCCTCTGTCAGGATTACAAGCTGGTGAAAGGCCCGAGGAATGGATACCTGCTCGCAACTGCACTTTTCACCAAGCCCAAGTAATAAAGGTGTCCAATAAAAACACGACACTTCCTTTTCCTTAAGGTATTACTTAAGTGGATACAACTGTATTTCATCAGGGAGACGGGCCAGTGAAAAATTGAAAGCAACAGCTCCGTTTCCCTTCAAACACTCTTTAAACCTATGACACATCCTTGCTAATGTTTGCTTAAGCCACCTGCTATTTTTCCCCCCTCTCCCTGACAGTGCATGAGGCGAGGATCTCATGGAGAATGGCCCAGTTCCACAATGGTAAAATTGTTGGAAAGAAAGCTGTGATGTCTTCTACGCATCCTCCCAGGGGGCCTATTGCAGGGCAAGGGGAAAATACAGTGCTAAAAAGCAGTGAGCAAGACAAAGAGTTTGCAGGGTCTGCGTGTCCATAAGATCCACTCAGCCAGGACTGCTACTCTTTATCCAAGTAAATTTGTGACCCTTCTGGGGCAGATAACTATTCCCTACTCACCAAGCACAATAAGGCTGAATAAGCTACAATCATACAACACGACATTAAATTACCTGCCTTTCCTGACTTCCTTTTCCTCTGACGGTAATGGATGCCAGAGTTTGGCGAGGTGGACAATGCCTCTTTTTATCTGGAGGTGGATCTGGTCCCAGCATTCAGAGCTGTTCAGGAAAAAAAAAAGAAAAAGAAAGAAGGGAAATTAGACAATGTTTTTGCAATGCAACCTCAAACCCGGCTCAGTCTGTAAAATGTGAAACAGTGGCAGCACATCCTGAAGCTGAGATATATCACACAAACCTCCTGGCAAAAAGTTCTGAGAGAGAGAGAGAGAGAGGACATCCCTTGTTTGGAGTAATGATGATTTAAGCTTTGCTTCCTTCCCAGTGCAGGAGTCCATGGCGGAAGTATGATCCATGCTACTCCTGGGGCTCCATTACCCACCGGCATCGTGAGGCCTTTTCCTTGCCGCACATTACATTTTTCATTGGAATGGAGAGTGTATTGTTGTATGACCACAATTCTCATCCATGCTGAGCTAGAAAGGAAGAGGAAAGGGTTTGTTTGCTATGCATGTTGCTAGAAAATGTTGACCCCTTTGCACAAGGATTTCAAGATGCCTTTACGCATGCTCAGTAGCTAACTCTGTGCAGGGTGTAGGTTTAACCATTACTATGTAGCCTGCGTTTCAGCACATTCTTAGGCTATTATGGGTAAAAACAAATGTGACGGTGGCCCGCTATGGCCTGCCTAGGCCAAGGACTCACCTGCACATGTGTTCCCCGCTGCCAGATGTTGGGCCACAGCTGCTCCGGGGTAGGTACGCGGGTGGCCTGGGATGTGTCGTCCAGAATATTTTGGAGAACCATTCCAGGCCAAAGGACACCCACACAGGCCAATGCGGGCCCTCACATTTGTTCGGCCTTGCCTATTCGTGCCACAGGGCAGGGGCCACCATGGTCATTTGCCATGACTGGTCATCATAGCTGCATGTCATGGTGGCGGGCAGGATGTGGGCAGGGTTACCCACCCACACGTTTGCTGTGTTCCCCCACCCTACCTGGGGCGGGGGTGGGGAGACAGGTCTCCAGCCACCAGGGGTCACAGGTATGTCTGTTTCATACTGCCTGCTGGCCTGGAGAGCGAAAGTGAAAGAAACAAAGTGAAAAGCCCCAGGTCGAGTCAGAGAACTACCTCAAACACATATGTTTTCACGCTATATCAAAATTCTAACACTTTATCTAGCATCTTTTACAAACATACACCTTCTTCCCTTCTGTGTGTGTGTCCTGCAGTGTTGTGTTGCCTAGTAATGGTGACTGTAGTCATGACTGGTTCTGAAATGGTTAACCATATAGTAAACGGTAATCATCAGATTTGCTGTAACCAGTCTGTGCTGACAACGATCCATTTATTAATTGATCGTTTAACCAATTAACCAATTCACTGCTTTGTTACCACTTCGTGCCATTTACAATGTTATGCATTGCCATTTCTCTGTCCATTCCACAGTTACTGTCTAGTTCTGTTTGCACACAATTCTTTTCCTGTTTACCTCCAGACCTTGGTTTCAAGTTTAACTCAGTTTCCCATTGCATACCTGGCTCAAATCTGCTGGATGCAGCTTTGCCATTGGTCCAAAAGTAAACCAGAAAATGAGAGAATGCAGAAAAACTTTCAGTTTCAATTCAATTCACAGGAAATTGGTCATGCGGTAAATCCACTAGGCAGTAATGATAAAACAGCATTATTCAGTATTTTGCTTCATTGGTTAACTGCTGCAGTACCAACAGGTTAACAGATTAGCTAGCCAGAATTACAGTTATTAACCGCTGTTACAGAATTAACTATTTGGGAAATGTGCAGTGGTTTGTATTTATTTTAACAGATCAGAATAGAAGTAGGCAAATTCGTCAGCTATCGAATTTGCTGCAGATATTATTTTCAGCTCTGCCCAGGGACATTGCATACTTATATGGATGGATTTTATTCAGATTTCTACCCTACCCTTCCCCTAAGGCTCAGGGCAGCTTACGTAATAAAAACACGCATCGTAGAAATACAATAAAACGCCATTTAAAAACCTCATTAATAACCCTCCCTCAGCCCTAAACCCTCCCACCTCAACCCCTAACCCTGCCTGCCAAATGCTTTGCTAAAATGAAAAGCCTTACACTGCCTCCGGAAAATGCTCAGGCTCCAGGGGAAGGGAGTTCCATAACATAGGGGCAGCGGCTGAGAATGCCTCTCTGTGGGTCCTTGTTGTACAAACAAGATTAGCAGGGGGAATCTGCAAGAGGGCGCTCCCAGCTGCAGGGGTCACAATGGAGCATGGAAGGAAAGGTGGCCTCTCAGATATGTGGGACCCAGGCCATTTAGGGCTATAAAGGTCAGAACCAGCACCTTGAATTGTGCCTAGAAAGCTATAGGAAGCCAGTGCAGACTGTAAAGCACAGATGTAATATACTCACGGTGACCCACCCCTGAAAGGAGCCAGGCCACCGCATTTTGCACCTGCTACAGCTTCCAGACAGTCGCCAAGGGCAGCCCCACATAGAGCGCATTGCAGTAAACTAGCCTTGAGGTAATGAAAACATGGATGATGGTGACCAAATTGGAATCAGAAAGAAAGGGACGGAGCCTCCTTAACAGATGGAGTTGGTGAAAAGCACTCCTGGCCACTGCTGCAGCTGGTGAAGAATGCAACCTCATGTTCCAGGCACATCAAAGGATCCAGAAGCACTCCAAGACTGTGAGCCTGAGTAACCAGAGGGGGCCACACACCTTCAATTAAAGGGGTGCCAATACCCTCCAAGTCACACTATGAGCAAATCATCATCACTTCAGTCTTATCTGATTCAGTTTCAATCAGCTCACCCTCATCCAATCCTCAACAGCAGGCAGGCATTGGGTAAGCACCGAGACTTCAGGGCCTGAGTTGGATGAAAAAAAGAGGTAGAGCTGGGTGTCACTAACTAGGGGTGGGAAACCGGTAGAATCCGGTATCCGATAATGCCGGTACCGGGCGTACCGGCATTATCGGATTCGACCCAGTAATCCGGACCGGGTACCGGATTCCGGGGTACCGGATTTTTTTTACATTGCAGCCATTTAAAAATGGCTGCAATGTAAAAAAACTTAAAGCCCCAGCAAAAAAGTTTTTT
>QEPC01007237.1:3944030-3957829 GCA_003113815.1 Sphenodon punctatus
CCCCTCCCTCTAACCACCCTTCCTACACCCCCACCCTACCTCCCTAGCCCTGAGCAAAAGAACCCCCACAAAAACATCCCGTCACCCCCTGCTGCCCCGAAGTGCCCTAAAGTGCCACGCCCAGAAATATTGGACAAAGGGTCCAATATTAACTTGGAAATACATTTCCAAGTTAATATTGGAATATTAACTTGGAATATACATTCCAAGGAATATTAACTTGGAAATACATTTCCAACTGTAACATTTTTATATTCCATCCTGTTTACAAGATATTTGGCAGGAATGTATCCCATACCTTCCCTGTCACCTCTGCCAAACTACAGGACATAGGTGATAAAGGGATCCCTTTATCACCTATGTGATTGTCATAAAGGGAACCAAGCAATTTATGTTGTCCCTGTGAAGACCATTATTCAGATAAATAGCAGCACATGCAGTGCCAGTCAGAGGCAGGCACCCTGCATGGAAGGGGGAGAGAGACTGTAGGAGGAAGGATGTAGATCCACCCAAAAAACTGACAGACACATTCACTGGCCAAACATGTTACTGCAAGCTTCTAGCTTTACAGAACCAATTGGTGGTGGCTTCGAAGCAGACATAGGGGGCGGCCCTGAGGCGGGCATAAGGGACATAACTGGGACTTTGGGGATGACATTCCAGCAATCAGGAGACATAGTTTACACATCCAGGCTGGCCAATTATCATCACAATCACATCCTGCAGCACTGTGACAGAGGTCATAAGAGAATCTCTATTGACTCTTTTCTAAATAGATGCTTCTGACTTCCCAGTAACAAGTGGAGTAGAGATGTTGGGATGGTCACAGCACAGAATTAGGATATTTTGTTGACCTTTCTGCTGGCCAATTGGCATCACAAACCGATCTTATACCACAGCGACACATAAGAGAATCCCTGGCATAGACTCCTTCTCTGCATATGCTGTGCAGGCATATAAAATTAGGATCCTTTATAAGATCTTTCTTATATTTGGCAGAAATGATCATGAAAGTGTGATATACAGCCCTGCCAAATTTCATGTACACTGGTTGGACTACAAAGATGTTACAGACAGACATACATTTATACGTTAATTGCTTATACCACCAGGACCCTTTATCCAATCCTTCTGAAAGTTGGCAGAGATAGTAAGGATGGGAAGGGGTGTAAACTTGCCAAGTTTAATCTACATTAGATGTGAGGCAAAGTCGTTACAGCTAAGAATGCATATGAAGAATTTTGCAAAATAAAATAATTCTACTGCTTCTAAAATTGGATTCCTTTATTCAATCGTTTCAACCACATATAGTGAAAAACAAAAATGTTACAGCCAAAAATGTGTTTTCCATTGAAACCAATGGAAAACGAAAACGAAAGCAAAAATGAAAACGACAATTTGATATTTATGAAAACTGAAACGACAGATTTAAATAACCAAAATGAAAACCGAAAACGACATGGGCCCCTGGTGCGCACCTCTAGAGGAGGTAGGGCTTGTTCTTCTTTCGCCACTGGAAATGTTGGGAGGTATGTATTTCATATCCCCATTGCTCTCTTGCTGGGCAGTAATTGGCACTTTAATGTAGTTTAGGGAGGCAGAACAAGACTCTGTTAAAGCTAGACACATTTCAGTTAGAAATCTGACATGGTATTTTATTGAGGGTTATTAACCACTGAAACTGACTGCCAAGGAATAGGCAAGAACTCTCCATCACTTTCAAACCCAGACTGAATACCCTTCTAGCAAATATGTTTTAGTCAAATACAGATTAGTGGGTTTGTTACATTAATGACTAGAAGAAATGCACTGTCTTGTACTAGGTGAACTCAAGCATGGCCAGCCTTAGAATTTGTGGGGCTCAGGATGAAGATAAAATGTCAGGCCCTTGGTGTTCCCATCTCCTTCCTCGTAGCCCCTGCCCCTATAAGGGCATACTCTGTGGGGCCCTAGAGGTGGTCATATTTGGTGTCCTGCTGGGAGACAGTGAGGGCCCCGCAATCTGCCCTTTATGAAATCAGGGTCAGTGCAGACCTCCTGAAAGTAGAGAAAAGAGAGGGGCCCAGGGCATTCACCACAGGTTGCTCTGTGGTTAAGGCCAGCCCTGCTCAGTGGTCTCTTCTTGGTCTTAGTCAATCACGAAAGTTCTAACACCAATGTAGCCGCCGACAATGCCTCAATGGTGAGGATGGCATCTTTGTCGTCCCCCGCCCCCCAATTACAGAAAGGAGCACGGTGTTCCCTCACCACTTTCCCCTTCAGGAACCCCCTCGGTCGGCCCCAGCTGCGTCAGAGTGCAGAGAGGGTGGGGCCAGAGGGTTTTTTTTGTGCTAGGTGCCCCTGTTTACGTTGCCACAACGCGATGATGTGTGCAGTCACATGGGCGGTGCATCCAATCCTCTTTAGGAGGGTTGGAGCCTGTGCGCCCACGTGGGAAGAAGCCATTGCAGAGCTGAGAGTGGAGGAGAAAGCAGCGGCTGCAGCACCAGAGAAGTTTTTTGTATTAGGTGGTCTGGCTTTTTTATTAAGGTGGTCTTTTTGTATTAAGGTGGTCTTGAGAGATTGTGAGAGCAGAGTTGGGAGCGGAGGAGAAAGCAGCAACCGCAGCACCAGAGAAGTTTTTGTATTAAGGTGGTCTGGCTGCAGCATTAGAACGGAAAGCAGCGGCTGCAGCACCAGAGGAGTTTTTGTAAGAAGGTGGTCTTGGATATCAGGATGGGAAAGAAAAATGTTGGGGCGGCTGGGTCCAAGGCAAAAAAGGGGGTGGGAGACCGAGGTGGAGGGGCCCGGAGGGCAGGTACAAGTAACCTCCTTCCACCGCCTACAAGAGGTGAGCTGGCACAGCGGATACAGGCTTGCAAGGCCCTTGCGCAAAGCCTTTGAGAAAGGGAAACCCCCCACATGACCGGACTGGCCCCCCAGGGTTTGGGAACGGAGGATGCCTGGGTGGTAATGGGTGAGGTGGTTTGGCCCACCCCAGACCGTATGGGAAATTGGAGGGGGGAAATGACTGTGGTAACCCCACCCCACCCCATCTACTCCTGAGCAAATACACGCGGGACCAAGTCACTGGGAGGGGGGCCCTACCCGACCCAGCTACCCCACAGAAGTGGACAAAATATTACCCCCTCAGCTTGGTTTTCTCAGGAGGGTGGCGTTTATGTGTGCAGGACCCCTAGCTCCATTGGTATCCAAAGGGGCAGGGGCCATGTTACTGGGCCCGTAGAGGCATCTCAGCTAGCAGGAGTGGTCCCAATAGCTGGTGAGATGGGACTAGGGACTCGGGGTAGCCATGGAGGGGCGGTTAGCAGCCCTGCTGCAGTCATGTTGACTCGAAGCAGAGCACCCCCCGCTGGCCAGGGCTATGCTCTTTCTTTTGCTAGGTCTGTGCCGCCGCCGTCATGAAGAATGAGAAGGGAAGAAGGGGGAAATGACCAAGACCCCACAGACCCTGAGATTTGGCACCGGGTTCAGGCTTTAGAGACGGACCTGAGGGAGTTGGCCTATCGGCAGCATCAGGGGCATGAACAGCCGGAGCCAAGGCACGATGGGAATATTGACCCATGGTCTTATGGTGAGTATGATCATGAAGTTGGTCACCCAAGTCATCTGGCAGTTCAGGGGGGGACGCGGCTCCACTTCCTTCGGGCCTATACCCCCACCACAGAGAGTACCAGCGCAAGCAGTGAGTAGCCAGCAGGATGACAATGCACCCCAACCGTTTGGTACTGCAGATAGTGGGTACAGTGGGGTAGAGCGGTTAGATGTGCCCCTTACAGAAGTAGTACCTCGAGGCCCCCTCGTTGTTCACCTCAGGTTGTGTGGTGGAATGGGGCCTGGATGCAGATAAACCCCCTACCCCATCAGAGGCCACTCCCCTGGTTCCCTTTTCCCAACCCAGCATGTCAAATTCATTGGGAAGGTTTGGTTCCTTGGAGGGGGGGGGAACAAGAGGCTTGCCTGGTCTGGGGGCAACAGGGATTAGCGCATCAAACACGGGAGCAGTCTATGCAGCACCCTTTTCCTCTGAGCGGTGGCGGATACTCAGAGGTATCAGCACCACTAGGGGAGCATCTGCTACCTGCAACCAGGGAAAAGATTCTTAGGGGTGAATACGTTGACATATTTGCCCTTCTTTTTAGTGATCCTGGGGAGGCTGATGAGGGTAAGGACAAGGAGCATTTCAAAAGGCCCAAGACTGACCGCAATTGGGCAAATTGGAATGCGGCCTATGCCATATATATGGGGGTAATTATGTCAACATACCCCGATAGAGGTGTAGACCTACTCAAATATGCTGATATTATCCTCCGAGCATATGGTACGGGGTCTAAAGGTGCGTGGCTTCGTTACAACAAGGCTTTTTGTCATCGGGCAGCTTTCACCCCAGGTCTTCGCTGGGATGTACATGCCCAGGACTTATGGCTTGACTTCATGGTTGATATGTCCATTGTCCAACGCCCCCCAAGCTGACAGTGGCCACCCTTTGGTACGTGGAGGGGTTGAGAGTAGTTATGAAAATTTCAGAGGTGAAGGGCGCCATGGCTCTGCGGGGGGAAATGGTGCATGCTTGGAATTTAACAGGGTAGGCCGATGCACTAGGCAGAATTGCCATTTTAGAAACGCATGTTCCAACTGTAACGGAGGGTACAGCGTCAATTCATGTTACAGAACCTGGGGGAGAAACGGCGGGGGAAAAGACGGCCCCGGGGGAGGTGGAAAATCTCAGCGAACGGGATCATCCAGTAACCTTAAGGCGGGCCAACCCCAATCAAAATTAGACATCTAGAAGAGGCACTATTGGGTCATCCGAACAGGGATGAGGTTTCTTATGTGCTGAAGGGGTTTAAGTTTGGTTTTGTTATACCAGCCAGTCCAGTAAAGACAAACAGTGTGGTTCGCAACCTTAAGTCAGTAAAAGGCCTGGAGAGTGTGGTCAGTGTAAAGATCATGAAGGAGGTGCGGGAGGAGAGGGGCGCTGGCCCCTTCCTATCCCCCCCCCCCCATCTCGGGTATGATAATATCCCCTTTGGGGGTTGTCCCAAAGAAAACACCAGGTGAATTTAGGTTAATACATCACCTATCTTATCCTAGAGGGAGATCAGTTAATGATGCCATCCCCAAGGAACTAACAACAATTAAGTATACCCCATTTGACAAAGCAATAGAAAGGATCAAAGCAAAGGGAAAGGGGGCGTTGTTGGCAAAAATGCGACGTCGAGTCAGCATTTTGCCTACTGCCGGTCCACCCAGGGAGTTTCAGGCTATTAGGATTCCAATCTGAGGGTAAATTTTACGTCGACCACGCCATGCCAGTGGGCTGCGCGATATCTTGCTCAGTTTTTGAACGTTTTAGCTCCTTGATCAAGTGGATTTTCAAGCGGTGTATCGGGGAGGGCGAGGTATCAAAATATCTTGATGATTTCCTACTGATTGGTGCACCTAACTCCCATGAATGTGCTGGGCTTATGTCTGAGTATCAAGAGATGGCTGATGAACTGGGTATCCCCCTTGCCCCAGAAAAAACGGAGAGCCCCACTACATGCCTGACTTATTTGGGTATCGAACTTGACACGGCACACATGTTGTCGTGCCTCCCAGCGGACAAGCTGGTGGGCCTTAGAAATAAGTTATCACATTGCATGTCAGCCAAGAAAGTTACTGTTCAATTTCTGCAGTCATTGGTAGGTAGCCTTAACTTCGCTTGTAGGGTGACAGCCCCTGGGCATGCATTTTTGTCCCGTTTATATGCCAGATTATCAGGTCCCCCCACCCCCCTCAGCACCATCACATTAGGGTAACTGTAGACATAAGGGCGGACATGGGGGTATGGTCGGAATTCTTGACAGAATTTAATGGGGTTAGCTTCTGGAGGGAGAGCAGGCTGTTACGAGCTGAGCTCCAGGTACATTCAGATGCTGCTGGGGGTTTGTGTTTTGATATATATTTTAAGGGTAGATGGTCCACTGCCCCCTGGCCAGCTGATTGGGTGCACAAGGGGATCACCAGAGATTTTACATTCTTGGATCTATTTACAATAGTACTCATGGTGGTCTTGTGGCCAGAAGAGTTTACCAACCAGGCAGTTATTTTCTGGTGTGACAACATGGCTGTGGTACACGTTAGCTCTTTGTCCTCTCGATCCCCACGAGTAATGGGGTTGGTAAGAGCATTTGTTTTGCAGTGGCTCAAGGTAAACGTGCTCTTTACAGCTAGGCATGTCCCTAGTGTGGATAACGGTATCGCTGCTGCTTTATCTTGGTTCCAGATGGACAGTTTTCGAGCTTTGGAACCGGAATCCAGACCCAACCCAGCCCCCTTACCCCACGGGGTGTGGAGCCTTGAATCATAGAACTAGGTGCTTTGGCTCCCAGAACACGTTTGGTTTACCTCAGGGCATTCCAGGAGTTTCAGGATTTCAGAGCATCCCATGGGTGGCAGACGGGGTTCCAGGTCAATGAGCCTGAGGTACTCTGCTATGCCATGGCACTGAGAAGGCGGGGTTTAGTGCCCGGGACCATTGGTGGTCGAGTGTCAGCGATAACTTTTACTAACAGGTTAATGGGTTTCCCCTCTCCAGAAGGTGGGTTTTATATGTGGCGTTTGTTAGTGCATTGGGAAAGGGGAAGTGGCCGCCCAGTTGATACCAGGCGGCCTATAACAGTAACATTGTTATCCAGGATTTGTCGATCCCTCCTTTCAGTGTACCATGACAGGGCAGAAGCACAGTGATTTTGAACTACTTTTGTGATCACCTTTTTGGGGGCATTCAGGGTCAGCGAGGTGGTGGCTGAGTCAGGGATGGATTTTTCCGACGGCATTTTCGTTCAATGATGTGAATCTAGGGACCTCTCAGGTTACTCTACGGTTGCGAAAATCGAAGACCGATCAATGAGGTAGGGGTTTGTGCATCACATTGTATAGGTCGGCTGATCCTGTCATTTTCCCAGTGCTGCAGATGGGTGACTATATAGGAATTCGTCCTCCCCTTTCAGGCCCCCTTTTCAGGCACAGCGGGGGTGCATTTCTGACTCGGTACCAGTTTACTGAGGTGCTTCAGGCAATCCTGGTCCATCTAGGTTTGCCCGCCAGAAGCTTCAGTTCCCACTCCTTCCGCATAGGAGCCGCCACGACAGCAGCTGCTGCATGGTTGCCTGAGCAAGGGATAAGGGCAATAGGTAGGTGGCACTCAAGGGCTTACCAATATTATGTCAGGAATCATTTATATTAACAAAATATTTTCTTATTTCTTCAGGACTTCCTTGGGTGGCATTGGATAAAGCTGAGGTGTGGATGGTCGGGCACAGCTTTGTGCGGCATGCAGCACAAGCGGCACAGAGATCCCGTTGGGGCCCACCGCTCGGGCTTTATGGTCAAGCCACCATTAAATGGACTGGCCAAGGTGGGATGCATTGGGGGAAACTTCTGTCCACCTTGAGCCAAACCAGAACCCCTTCACCGCACATAATTCTCATTCACCTCAGGGAGAATGACATACCGGGAGCAAAGGGTGTGCAATTAGTGATAGAGATGGAACAGGAGTTGTTGAAATTACGGCATCAATTCCCTGGGGTGCTTATAGGCTGGACAAAGCTAATACCGAGAATTAAATGGGAGAGGGCTCAGCATCCAGGAAAGGTAGACAGGGTGCGAAGGCAAATATATAGGGAAATAAGTAAGTTGTCAGTTCCAACCAATTTCTCCTCCCCCCTCTCTCTCCTTCCATACCTTTGAGGCTCACTCCGTGCACCTCTACTCCCCCCTCCATCTACGTGTTGCTGTCATCTACCGTCCCCCTGGTCCTCTCTCTTCCTTTCTTTCTGACTTTGAGTCCTGGCTCACTTTCTTCCTCTCTGTTGATATCCCCACTCTCATCCTTGGTGACTTCAACATTCATGTTGATGACCCATCTCAGCCCTCAGTCTCTCGCTTCCTCTCCCTAGCCTCCTCCTTCAACCTCCACCTTTGGACCAACTCCCCCACCCATACTAATGGCCATTCTCTTGATCTTGTCCTCTCTAGAAACTGCTCTGTCGCTGATCTCTCCTTCGATCCTCATCCTATATCAGACCACTTCCTTGCCTCTTTCAACATTTCCCACTGTCCCCCCTCCTCTTCCCCTTCTCTACGCCCCTTCCGTGACCTTCAAGCTATTGATCCCCTGGACTTTGCCTCCTCTCTCTCTCCCCTTCTTCCTACAGTCTTCTCTTCCTCCTCCCCTGACTCCGCTGTCTCTGCTCTCAACGCCTCTCTCTCCTCCACACTTGACTCCCATGCCCCTCTCTCTTCCCGCCCTGCCTTCTCCCACAACCCCCGTCCTTGGCTCACCCCTAGTATCCGCCACCTCCGTTCTTGCACTCGTGCTGCTGAACGACTCTGGCGCAAATCCCATTCTCACGCTGACTTCCTTCACTTCAAATTCTGTCTCTCCACCCTTACTTCTGCTATCTCCCTTGCTAGACAACACTACTATGCCTCCCGCATTGAGTCCTGTTCTCGGGACCCTCGCCGCCTGTTCTCTACCTTTGACTCCCTCCTCAAGCCTCCCTGTCCTCCCCCTCCTTCTTCCCTTTCTGCTCAGGATCTTGCCTCCTTCTTCACCTCCAAGATAGACAAGATCCGCCTCGACATCGCTTCCCACTCCTCTCTTCCCACTCCCACCCCTCTCCCTCCTCCCCCTCCTTCTCTCATGTCCTCCTTCTCCCCTGCCTCCCTTAAGGAAATCTCCTCTCTGCTCTCCTCCTCCAACCCTTCCACTTGCCCCCTTGATCCCATTCCTTCCCGCCTCCTCACCTCCATTACTCCCACTGTCGCCCCTTCCTTCCTGCACATCATCAACCTCTCCCTCTCTACTGGCTCTTTCCCTTCTGCCTTCAAACATGCCACAGTCTCTCCTATTCTCAAAAAGTCCACTCTTGACCCCTCTGACCCTTCTAGCTATCGTCCTGTCTCACTCCTTCCTTTTGCTTCCAAGCTGCTTGAACGTGTTGTCTACTCCCGCTGCCTTGACTTCCTATCCTCCAACTCCTCCCTTGACCCCCTCCAATCTGGCTTCCGCCCCCTTCATTCTACTGAAACTGCTCTCGCTAAGATCACCAACGATCTTCTGGTGGCTAAATCTAAACGTCTCTATTCCATTCTTGTCCTCCTTGATCTCTCTGCTGCCTTCGATACTGTTGACCACTCACTCTTGCTGGATTCCCTTCACTCCCTTGGCTTTTGTGGCTCTGTCCATAACTGGTTCTCCTCCTACCTCTCTGACCGCTCCTTTAATGTGTCTCTCTCCAACTCCACCTCCTCCTCCTTCCCCCTCTCAGTTGGTGTTCCTCAAGGCTCTGTTCTTGGCCCTCTCCTCTTCTCGATCTATACCTCATCCTTAGGCAAACTCATTGCCTCCCATGGCTTCCAATACCACCTCTATGCTGATGACACTCAACTCTATCTCTCTACTCCCTCTCTCTCTCCCTCTGTTCAAGCTCGTCTCATCAACTGTCTCTCTGACATCTCTACCTGGATGTCTCAACGTCAACTCAAACTCAACATGGCTAAAACTGAACTCCTTATCTTCCCCCCTCATCCTTCCTCTCCTTCCTCACTGTCAATAACTATTGATGGAGTCACCATCCTGCCTGTCCCCCAAGCCCGTAGCCTAGGCTTCATCTTTGACTCACCCCTTTCTTTTAAACCCTACATTGACTCTGTTGCTAAATCCTGTCGCTTCTCCCTCCATAACATTGCTAAGATTCGCCCTTTTCTCTCTGTCTCGTCTGCCAAAACTCTTGTTCATGCTCTGGTCATCTCTCGCCTCGATTACTGTAACCTCCTTCTCACTGGCCTTCCCCGGTCTCACCTTTCTCCCCTCATCTCTGTCCAAAACTCTGCTGCCAGGGTCATCTACCTCGCCAGTCGCTTCGACCATGTGCAGCCCCTCCTCTCTTCGCTTCACTGGCTTCCCCTTCCTGAACGAATCCTGCACAAGCTCCTAGTCTTCACCTATAAAGCTCTTCACAACCTTGCTCCCCCCTACCTCTCTGCACTTATCGCCCTCCATACTCCAGCCCGTGCACTTCGCTCCTCCTCTGTCCCTTCTCTCACCCTTCCACGCCTTCCCTGCTCCCCTAAGCGCCTTCGTCCCTTCTCACTTGCTGCCCCCCATGCCTGGAACTCCCTCCCTGTCCACATCCGCCTTGCCCCCTCCCTTCATACCTTCAAATCTCTCCTTAAAACTCACCTCTTTCGCTCTGCTCTGTCTGACTCTTTATCCTGCTGAGCCACTATTCCTATACCTACGATCGGTTTACCCTTATCCTTGCAACATGGACCTGCCTGCTGTCATTCTCATCGTAACCAAGCCAAGTACGTGCACTTGAGACCTCGCATCTTCATGAATGTTAGACCCCTTGTCTCTCCCTCTGTTCCCCTTCCTAAGTCTCTCCCCCAGCTCCTGTCTCTCAGATTGTAAGCCCTAGGGGCAGGGACCGTGTCTATTTTATTACTTTGTAAAGTGTCAGGTACACTGCTTGTGCTATATAAATGTTTGTTAATAATAATAATAATAATAATAATAATAATAATAAAGTAAGTGGTGGTTAGGATTGGGAGGCGTGTGTGTAGGCTTGTGCGTAGGGGGTATTAGACACACCCAGATGGAGTTGTATTTGGAGGATGGGGTGCACTTGTCACCTTATGGCATGGCTATGTACCTGACTGTAGTGAGGGATTTTCTAAGGGATTATCAATAGGTCTAGGCAGTGGGGAGCCGGGGTGTTTGGGGAACCAACTCCCCCTTGGTGGCAAGGGTCCAGTATGCTGTTTTAATAGACAGGTTTTGAATATCAACGAAATAGGGATCATCTCCTTATAAGATGGGGAGGCCAGGCCTGGTGTAATGCAGGGACAGCATGCACCTGGCATGGCAGCCCTGGGATTGGGTGGATGCTGTTGCGGTAAGGACACATACATCTCATGCACACCTGATCCTTACTCCTGCCCGCCTAGGGCATGTCCCCTTTGGCCTTTGCAGAGTGCTGATCGAAGGGGAGACGTGGCATGGAACTTTGGGCTGTAACCAGAGGGTACATCCGGGACAGTGCCTTCTCAGCTGATTGGCAAGCAAGTGGCTTGTTGCATACTGGACCCAAATTGCCTAGTGCAATTCCCACCGGCCTTAGATTATGTTTGTTAATAAAGAGTGCGGCCAGTTTATATCCAAACTACTGTCTCTATGTCTCATTCCAGGATGCGCTGACAATTATCTATAGTATTTTGCAATGGTTTATTTGCAACAGTAGTAGAGATGCTGCAGTGTTACCAGCTGTAAAGCTAACCACTCGTGTCAGTGGCAAACATGCAGTGTGTTATGTCCATTCAAGCCCTGCTATGTGTTTGCTACCCAATTGCTCCCCATTGTTCACCTGTAAATGTAGTGCTAACATCGGGCAAAAGTGGCTAGAAGCAGGGTGTGGGGGAGGTCACCAGAAGGGAGGGATGAGGCTTACCTGAAGCCCAGGAATGGTGGTGGTGGTGGCAGGAACAGTAGTGATGGCAGCCTTGGGAGTGGTGATGGGAACAGTGGCAGGAGCAGCAGTGGCATGAGGATCAGCAGTGGCAGCACTGGCTCGCCACTGCCACCGCAACTGCCACCACACCCACTGCCGCCTCTTCTAATAAGTCCCCTGCTTCCTGTCATACCAGTAATCAGGTAGCTACTGCATGTTCAAGCAACTGCCTGATAGCTGCTACATCTAACTGGTCAACCAGCTACACAGCCAGGATTTCCAGCATGGTATGAATTTTCCCCATAACTTTTCATACGGATGCCCCCCCCCCACCCCCCGCACACATGGGAGTGGGGGGTTCTCGTGTGAACACTGTAGCAGTGCGGGGGGGATGGGTAGGTGTCCGTGGGAATAACGCAGGCGGTGGGTGGAGGTGCGTGCGTGCACGCTCCCACGCTCCACCCACCTCACCCATGCACGGAGCAACGGATGCCAGTGCCCGATGCTCCATGTGTGGAGGTGGGTGGGGGTCCATGGGAATGCACCCCCACACACCACCCACACACCACGCTGCCCACCCATCCCTACACCCACCATGGCTGGTGTGAAAAAGGCCTGGGATTATACCAGTTAATATAACACCTAAAGTGTCACCCTGTGGTTCTCCTGGAAAGACATTTCCAACTCATTTGTGGCTGGTCACAAAAGTGTCATCAGCCATTTCTCCCTGACTCAAACAACCAAAGTTGTTCATGAGTTTCTCATGAAGATATTTATTTTTCGTAGGTAGGTAAGTGAAGGTTTATGGTGCATAGCAGAAGGCAGGTCACGTTGCACCAAATAAGGAGTGAGAACCAGGAAGGCAAAAACAATCCAGTTATATGTAACATAAAAAACACAGTAAAAACTGGAGCATCCCCACTTAAAAGGAACTCAACAAAGGTGGAACTAGCCAATAGCCTTAAAAAATTGTAAAAAGAGCACCCAGATCTGCCTCGTCACCAAGAAGCTGAATCCGCAGGGTTAGCTCAACTCAAGCACATAGCTATAATGGGGAACAGGAGGGGGCCTATACTGGAGAAGGGAGCCTCTACTCCTTCAGCAGCTGCATCCCCTGGTGACTGGCATGGGAGTGGGGAAGGCCCCATTCCATCTTCTGCACCAGGGTCCATTTCCAGCCTAGCTATTCTCCTGGCACAACTACATTAAAACACAAGGCATCACTAAAATGGGGGCAGTCAAGTAAAACATGTCCATTAGCAACACATGGCAGTGTCCGCACAGCTTCCCCATTTCCCCTACCCAGAGACAGTGCTGGTGACTGGAGAACCTTGTTTATAATACGCAGCGTATGGAGTGTTGTGTCAAATGGGAGCTTTAGAAATGAATGACACTGTCTTTTTAGATGAACTAGCAGGCAACTTTATTCTTGCAGCTCACAGTACAACACAGCCTAGCTAACTGCTAGCTATCTCTAGACCACCCCCATACTCCTGTTCCAATGTAAAACCTGGCACTGCCTAGGCAGGATCCATCATCACTAACAAAGGGCATTTCTACATACTGGCCAGGATCATTGAATGGATCCTTCACAAACACTACACAGAGGCAGGGCCAGTCTCACCACAGGGTGAACCAGGGCGACCGCCCTGGGTCTCACTATTTTCACTACTTCTGGACTCCCCAACCACAAGTTGCTCCTGTTTTCACCAGGGCAGGGTGTGGGATTCCACTCCCTTCCAGTGAGGCCCCAAACATGACCACCACTAAGTAGGGATGGGCGAACGCAGTTCGGAAGTTCGGAGTTCAGCCCAAACTCTGCCTGTTCGGATGTCTGAACACGAACAGACCAAACCGAACTCAATTCCGAACATCGAAATGACCAAACAGTTCGGTCAGTTTGGATCGCGTTCGAGTGAGTTCGGGTGGCAAAAAAGTGTGACTGGAAGGCAAAACGTGACAGGGAGAGGAAGTCAGCTGAGGAGCAGACTTCCAGGCACCAGGGGTGGAGAGGCTTGGAGTAGCAGCCAGCCTGCTGAATCACCATTCCTTTTCACCTCAGACCACTGGCTTCGCAATCTGCAATTGGCCATGGGCTAGGCTGCACGGAGCCAATGGGGCTTGCGGTGAGGCAGGCGCAGCAAGAAACAAAACTGATTGCCTCCCCCCTTCCCAACACCTTCTGAGCTAGTCACTGTTCCTGAACAGCAGGCGTTTCAGAAGGCTCCCTCTCCCAGCAGTTTTGTTCTCCTCAGTCCACTGCAATCCTCCTCCTATTTCACCCATCCAACCCATCTACCT
>QEPC01007237.1:3959265-4003688 GCA_003113815.1 Sphenodon punctatus
TGGCACAGCACATCTTTGGGTTAATAACTACGCTACATGGGGTGGCAGGTGCTGCTGGTAGGGATCGACAAGCTGTATGAGATTCTGCCACCTGCCAGCCAGAACTTCAGCACATAGGGATAAAAGATTGGACGGGTCAAGCGAAGCTTGTAACAAGAAATACAACAACTTTTATTCAAACTATTTAAACAACAACAACAAGAACAAAGCAACAACAACAACATTCTGAAAACAAAAGCAAACATTGAAAGGAAACGTATAAATTAAACTATTAGTCTCTGTCCCCCGGGACTTGGGGGAAAGGCAACAGCCATTGGGGCGCAGCACAGGGCTGAGGGGCGGCCACCCGGGACTCCTGTTGGTCATAGCCGTGGGCCACGGCAAACTCCACGGCCCCTTCCAAGGCCTGATGCCACCTGGAGAGAGCCTGGTGGTATAGTTCCAGGCATTCCATCTCAGTGGAGACGTACTGGCTGTACGCCTCCACCTTCTTCTTCTCCGCCTGGAACTGCTCGACCAGGCAGTTCTCCATGGTGG
The DNA here is from genome assembly GCA_003113815.1 of Sphenodon punctatus. Lineage (NCBI taxonomy): Eukaryota > Metazoa > Chordata > Lepidosauria > Sphenodontia > Sphenodontidae > Sphenodon > Sphenodon punctatus. The sequence goes on from QEPC01007237.1 coordinate 3,959,803, forward strand.
CTGCTGCAGGCCAACCATGAAGTCCCGGGTGGGCCTCTCAAACTTGACCTGAAAGGCCTTGACCTCATCAGACTCCTGGGGCCCGGGGGTCTCCACATCGGGACTGGGGTGGGTGGAAGGAAGGGCTTAAATGCTGTCTTTTTTGGGTTGCCTCCCCCCCCCCCTTCTTCTGGTGCTGAGGCTCCATGGCAGCCACACCAGAGTTGTCCTCCTGCCACCTCACTCTCCTGCCATGCATTCGCTTGATGTGGGCAATGAGCCCCGATGTGGTCCCCTCTTTTTGCAGCTGGAATCTTTTCTGGCAGATCTAAAAAGAGCATAAAAAATAGGAACATAAGAAGTGCCATACTGTGTCAGACCAATGATCTGTCAAGCCCTGCCTGCATTCTGTCTCCACAAGTGGGTGGACTTGGAGGCCAGTCTCTCTGTGCAGGGGACTTCCATTCCTAACAGGTCATAGGGCAATTAATTCCCTGTTGTTCCAGTCCCCGTGCCTTACCTTGCATGTGGCGATTCCATCGCCCTTGTCATAAAACCTCCAGACATCCGACCTTGTCCACCGAATGTCTGGGGATGTCACCGGTGACCTCAGCCTAGGGGTCTTCCTTGGCCTGGCAGTGGCACCAGCACTGGGGCCGGCATCCAATTCCTCTCTGAAATGGGAACACATTAAGAACACCAAAGTAATATCATGCATTTATGATGATGCCTTTAGTCGGCCCTCCTTGGGGTGCTTGGGATGGCAATGGAGAGACTCTGTCTGGCCATGCAAAGGCTCTGCAGAGGATGCCCCCAAAGTGGCGGGGTCACAAGGAGGTGGTGGGACCACAAGTGAGGAGGTGGAAGCAGGGCCACCAGGGGCCCACACTTTGTCCTGGGTCCTGCAAATTCTAAGACTGGCCCTGCAGAGAGGACAAATTACTTTTTGTATCAGGGAATCAATAAGCACAAAAGTGGGCCTTGCCTGTGCCCCAGTATGTCAGTGCTGAAATCCTGCCCCACATTATTAATTATTAATTAATTATTATTATTATTACAACTTTTTTATCCTGCCCCTCCTGCTCCAGGCAGTTCGGGGCAGCTTACAACATAATAGACGAATAACACAATTAAAACACATTAAAAAGGCAGGCACAACAAACCCTCCTCCCTCCCTAACCCACTCCCCACCCCATCTCCCTCACCAAAAGCCAGGTGGAACAGCCAGATTTTACACATATGATGGAAGGAGGGGCGATCCATGGCCACCTGGGCCTCCACCGGGAGGGAGTTCCACAGCCTAGGTGCGGCCACCAAGAATGCCCTCTCCATAGTGGCCCCCCAGACCACATGGGGGACCTCAAGAAGGGCGCTCCCAGCAGACTGCAGAGGCTACTCCAGAGCACGAAGAGCAAGGTGGTCCCACAGGTAAGTCAGGCCAAGGCCATATAGGGCTTTATAGGTCAAAACCAATACCTTGAATCGGGCCCAGAAGACTACAGGCAGCCAGGTTAGAGCCTGGATCACCGGTGTAATGTGCTCATGGCGACCTGTCTCCGTAAGGAGATGGGCCTCTGCATTCTGCACTAGCTGCAGTCTCTAGACCATCACCATAGGTAGCCTCACATAGAGCGCATTGCAATAGGCCAATCTCAAGGTAATGAAAGCATGGGTGGTGGTGGCCAGGTCACTATCTGAAACATGACCAAAGCCGTTGCATGAGATGTAATTAGCAAATCGCACTCCTCGTCACAGCCCCCACCTGGGAATCCAGGCGGAGCTGCGGATCAAGGAGCACACCCAGACTACAGATCTGAAATACCAGCAGAGGGTGGATCCCATCAATGATCCACTGCCCTCTCCACTACCATCACCTCCATCTTGTCGGGATTAAACTTCAGTCGGCTCACCCTCATCCAATCCCCAACAGCCCCCAGACATCGAGTAAGCACCGAGACGTCTTGGTCGGATGAAAACGAGAGGTAGAGTTGGGTGTCATCAGCATATTGATGACACCACACCCCATACTGTTTCACAATCTCACCGAGTGACTGCATATACACGGTGAACAAGAGCACGGGCAGAATAGAACCTTGTGGGACACCACATGTGAGGACCGTGGAGATGAAGAACAATCCCCAAGCACCACACGCTGAGTCATCCCAGCTAGGAAAGAGCGGAACCAGTCAAGAATGATCCCACCCACTCCAGCTCAATCCCGCAAGCAACTCACCAACATCTCATGGTCAGTGGTATCAAAAGCAGCCAACAGATTATTAATTATTATTATTATTATTATAAGAATAGAATAAATTTATTCGGCACGGGCTTTCGCCATGGCCCACAAAAAAACATATAACAGCAATTCAAAATGTACATACACACAAATTGATAACAATAATAATGATAAAAAACAATAATAATAATAATATACTTCTCTTAATAATTTATAATCCAATAGGAAAATAACCTCTACTGGTACGATTGATCTATCGATCAGATAGATAGATAGATAGATAGATAGATAGATAGATAGTCTCATAATTCCAATAATCACCCTTATCCAACCTATAATAGTACTAAAACACATACATAAATAAATCTTTTGACATACAAATTGATTGATTATTATTATAAGCATTTATATAGCGCCAGCGATGTACCTGGCACTTTACAAAAAACAAGATAGACACGGTCCCTGCCCGAGAGCTTACAATCTAAAGACAGGGGGAGGGGAGACAGGGAAGGGGGAACAGAGGGAGAGACAAGGGGTGCAACATTCATGAGGATGCGAGAACTCAGGTACACGTTCTTGACTTGGTTACAGTAAATTGGGAGTTTACAGATAACAGGTGGGGGATAATCCTGGGTGGGGATGATAATAATAATATTTTATTGTTTAGCCAAGGCCATAACAATTAGACATAAATAAAACTATTAAATACAATAATAAAACAATTCACAACTCTTGTATGCAATAACCCTCAAGAAAATATACATAAGTCAAAACCATGCCTAACAGCAATCAATTCGATTAATTCAAATAATTTTATTAATTCAGTTGATTCAACCAACCTTCCCACCCTCTTAAATCTCTTGAGAATCAAGATGTGCACACCTGATTCGGATAGCTGCCCAGCAGAATTTAGCCAGCTCCCTGGATAGGTCTGAATCAATTGGTTGCAATAGTCTCCGCAAAACACTACCAGGGGGGCCTCCATCCATAAGGTATCCCCCCAGGTACTTATATCTAAGCCCATCAAAGGCAGGGCAATGCAAGATGATATGCACGGGGGTATCTACCTCCGGTGGGGATGATTAGCAGGAATTAGGAAGGGTGGAGCGGAAGAGGTGGGTTTTGAGGAGGGACTTGAAGGTGTGGAGGGTGGGGGCAAGTTGGACGAAGGCAGGGAGGGAGTTCCAGGCATGCGGGGCAGAAAGGGAGAAGGGACAAAGGTGGTTGGGGGAGCAGGGGAGGATCAGGGAGGGAATAGAAAAGGAGCGGAGTGCTCGAACAGGGTTCGGAGGGAGATCAGGGCAGAGATGTAGGGGGAGCGAGGTTGTGAAGGGCTTTGTAGGTGAAGACATGGAGATTGTACAGAATATGCTCAGGAAGCCAGGGAGAGAGGAGAGGAGCCAGTGGAGAGGGAGCCAGTGGAGAGAGGAGAGCAGCGGCTGCACATGGCCAAAGCAACAGGCTACGTGGATGATCCTGGCAACAGAGTTTTGAACAGAGATGAGGGAAGAAAGGTGAGAGCGGGGAAGGCCAGCAAGGAGGAGGTTACAATAGTCAAGGCGTGAGATGACTAGGGCATGAATGAGAGTTCTGGCAGAGGAGACAGACAGAAAAGGGCGGATCCCAGCAATGTTGTGGAGGGAGAAGCGGTAGGATTTGACAACAGAGTCAATGTGGGGTTTGAAGGTAAGGTGCGAGTCAAAGATGAAGCCCAAGCTACGGACGTGGGGGACAGGGAGGATGGAGACCCCGTCAATGGCAATTGACAGGGAAGAGGAAGGATTGGGAGGGAAGATCAGGAGTTCAGTTTTTGCCATGTTCAGTTTGAGTTGGTGTTGAGACATCCAGGCGGAAATATCAGAGACAGTGAGACAAGCTTGAACAGAGGAGGAGAGGAAAGGAGTGGAGAGATAGCGTTGAGTGTCATCAGCGTGTAGGTGGTATTGGAACCCGTGGGAGGCAATGAGTTGGTCTAGGGATAGAGTGTAAATAGAGAAGAGGAGAGGGCCAAGGACAGAGGCTTGGGGAACCCCGACCAAGAGGGGTAGGGAGGAGGAGGGGGAGGAGTTAGGAAGAGATAAATTGAAGGAGCAGTCAGAAAGGTAGGAGGAGAACCAGTCGAGAACAGAATCCCGGAATCCAAGGGAGTGAAGCAATTCAAGCAGGAGTGAGTGGTCAACAGTGTCGAAGGCAGAAGAGAGATCAAGGAGGACAAGTATGGAGTAAAGGCGGTTGGATTTAGCCATAAGAAGATCGTTGATGATCTTAGCAAGAGTGGTTTCAGTGGAATGAAGGGGGTGGAAGCCAAACTGGAGGGGGTCAAGGGAGGAGTTGGCAGAGAGGAGGTCAAGGCAGCGGGAGTAGACAACCCATTCAAGGAGTTTGGAAGCAAAAGGGAGGAGCGAGACAGGATGGTAATTAGAGGGTTCAGAGGGATCCAGAGTGGGCTTTTTGAGGATGTGGGAGACAGAGCCGGAGTCTTACTAGGGGGTTAACTGCTTGTAGATCTTTTAACTCAAAAGCAGTCATGTTAGAATCCCTGTTGGAACTGCGGACCACTTCGCTTACCCTGAAACCACCAAAATACATAATGGCATATATTGTTTGGAATTATTGTACCTCGTAGGCAGTGTAACAAATTTCGCTTAGGACCATTACTACTCTAGTCAAAATTGGGGATGTTATGGGTGCTCATAGTTTACGAGCTGTGGATTGCTCATGGGCCCATGCTTCTAGCATATGTTTTATATAAAACCCATTGTCGGGCGGCGGAAAACCCTTCAACTTGCTTACAAAATTGATGGCTGCAATCTTTCCGGCTATTGTGCCTCCTGCTAAGCCTCTTTTATGGAGGACTAAGCAAAATTGGAGGACTTCGGCTTCATCTATGGGAAACCCGATCGCCCATCCTTTACCTGCCCAGAATCTTTGGAATTTCATGAAGGCCCTACCATAAGCTGCCTGTGTTCGAAGAGCCAATGCCCCTTGTACGGTGGTCTGTACTTCTACCTCCCAAGGCTCCAGATTCCTTCCGGTAGCAGGTCCGGCTCTGAATAAGCCTCTGGGGCCAATTCCCGGAAACGGTCCATCTGGAATCGAGAAAGGGAATCCGCTATCCCGTTGTCGATTCCAGGTACGTGTTTTGCGATAAAAAGGATGTTATTTTTCAAACACGTCAGCACTAACGTCCGGACCAATTGCATGACCCTAGGTGATCGAGAGGAGAGTGAGTTGACGACGTGCACCACAGCAGAGTTATCACACCAAAAGACAACGGTCTTGTCGGCAAATTGCTGTGTCCATAAGAGCGCTGCTACTATTATGGGGAATAACTCTAAAAAGGTGAGGTCCCTGGTAACCCCGGTATGATGCCATTCCTCGGGCCATCGTGCATTGCACCAATGATTTCTGAAATATAAACCAAAACCTATACTACCAGCCGCGTCTGATTGAACTTGTAAGTCAGCTTGTAGAAGCAAAAGGCCTCTCCAAAAACTAACTCCATTGAATTGTTCAAGGAATGCTTTCCAAATGTCCAAATCCTGTCGCATTTCTCTGGTGACCCTTATTCTAAAATGAGGGGGCAATTCTCCTTTTAATTTCTCATATAACCATGATAAAAATGCCCACTCTGCAGGCGAAATTGAGACTTCCAATCAAAGACTGGAGGTTTCGGACCATGATCTTTCGATTCGAAAGGCATTCCCCGATCTTGCTCCTTATACTAACTAACTTTTCTTTGGGTAATCTTGAAGACATGGCCTCCGTATCCAATTCGATACCTAAGTAAGTGAGCTTGGTTGCTGGGCCTTCGGTTTTTTCTGGGGCCAAAGGGACACCCAGCTCAGCAGCAACGTTCTGGAATAATTGGAGGGCGGTGTTACATTCGCCCGTGCCAGGGGAGCCGATTATAAGAAAATCATCTAAGTATTTTGTAACTGCACCTCCATCCAACCTCCGAGTAAAGACCCACTTTACTAAAGTACTAAATCGTTCGAAAACCGAACAGGAAATTGAACAACCCATGGGCATAGCTCGGTCATAATAATACCCTGCCTGGAATTTAAAACCAAGGAGATGGAAGTTCTTAGGGTGCACTGGCAACAGGCGGAATGCTGATTTTACATCGCATTTTGCCAGTAATGCTCCCTTTCCTGCGGCGCGTACTTTAATCACCGCCTCGTCAAAAGACGCGTATTTAATGGTCGAGAGCTCCTTGGGTATGGCATCATTAACCGAGCTACCCCGAGGGTGGGATAAGTGATGGATTAGGTTAAATTCTTCTTTTGCTTTTTTGGGGACTATTCCCAATGGGGAAACTATGAATTTCCCCATGGGAGGGCGTACAAAGGGGGCCATGACCCTCCCTTCTTGAATTTCTTTATTGATCTTGGACTTCACCATGTCCTCCATCCCTATTGTTGATTTCAAGTTCCTTGCTTTAATTCCCTGACTCACCTGATACGCTGGTATAACGAAACCTTTCTTAAAACCTTTAACAATGTAACTAACCTCGGAACGATCTGGGTGGCGTTGCAACGCTCTTTCGAGTGCCTCTATTTTAATTGGGGTCGGGCCCTTTTGTAGTACGTGGCCCTGAAGGGGCGCTGGTACCCCCTTTTCCGGTTTCTCTCCCCGGGCCATAGCCCTTTTTTGACCCTTTCTGCCCTGACCTATAACAGTTAATGGCTGGGTGTCCTCCCCCACATCCGGAACAGGAGTGCCGGTACCTACAAAATTGGCGAGTGCATCGCCCTTTTCTGTTGTATTCACGGCAGGTGCCTCAGGTGCCTTGACCTCCCGCGTGGCTGTCTTCCCGAAAGGAATCATACCCCCATGCAACTCCACCTTGGACTAGGGGGTGTCCACTGTCAGCTCGGGGTGCTCTGGGGACATCCACCATACACTCTAGCCACAGGTCAGGGGCGTGTATATCCCAACGGATCCCGGGTGTGGTGGCGGCTCTATGGCGAAACGCCTCATCATAGCGCAACCAAGCGCCAACCGGTCCTGTTCCATAGGCATGCCGTACTATATCGGCGTACTTATGGAGCTCCAATGCCCAGCTGGGATCAGTTTGCAGGATTACCCCCATATATACGGCAAATGCGGTGGTCCAATTGGCCCAATTGCGGTCTGCTTTTGGACGCTTAAATTTTTCCTTATCTTTATCTTCATCGGGGTCGGAGTGATCAACTATTGGGTCACTGAATAATAAGGCGTAAATATCTATATATTCGCCTTTTAAGATTTTTTCCTTCACAGATGGCAGTAAATGCGCTCCAAATGGCGCAGCCACGCTGGGAATGGCTCCCCCTGGAGGCGGGGGTGGTAGGGTTCCTGTTTGTTCCTTTGGTGCCATCCCCAATGGTGGGGCCTGCCCACTAGTTGTCAACTACACAAGACAAGGTTGGTGTTGGCCCTAGGGGTTCGATAGGTTGGGTATCAGTTTGTGTATTTGGTTGACACTGGCTTCGATCGGGCCAGACCACAGTTGTGTGTGGCCCGTCGAACCTGCTGGTGGGGGAGGAGCCGGTGTTACCCATACCCAGCCCCCATTTAAATTCATTAATTGTGGGGCCGCTACGCCCTGACCAGGCCTTCCTTCCGGTATTACTGGGCCCCTAGGTGCCCCCGTCACTTGGCTTATACCATTCCCCCTTGTGATCGATCCTTGCCCCGGGGGGCTACCAACCCGTGTCCCGCTGGCCCTACCGCCCTCTACAGTAATGGTTTCACCGTGTGTGTTAGTGGAGGCCATTGTCCCGGTTCTTGAGGGGGTACCGCTTGTTCCGGCCGCTGCTGTTGTCCTTTGCGCGCGTAGTTCCTCCTCAATGGCCCGGATTCGCCTCCATATTTCTTCATCCCCGCGTTGCTCGTCGTGATTGGTTACCCCGACTCGCCGTCTACTCACTGGGGGGGGGGGGTCCGTCATCTTGAAGAGGCCTGGAAGGTAAAGAGGCCATGGACCCTGGTTTTTGCTCCGTTGAACTTGCTCTTGGTATTGAGCTAGGCCGGGCACACCCTCCACATCTATGGCTCCCTGGGGATACCTGCTCACCCAATCATGGTGACCGCCCTGATTTTGTACTTGTCTCTCAGTGGCCATGCCCCCTGTGTGGCTTGTTCCTGGGGTGTGTTCCTCTGCCCCTTGGTCTTCCCATATCAGGCCGCTACCACTTGCCAGGGGGGGTGCCGGGTTGGTACCTCGGCCCCTTTCTTGCACTTGTTGTTGGCCCTGGTAAGGGCTATCAACATATTGAGTGTCCCTGTATCGGGCAGGTGGGCCCACTACTCACCTCTCCCAGCCGCCAGAGGGGCGAGAGGCCACCTCGATCCCTTGTTGTGTGCTGAGGCCGCTCGTGCCCTCCCCTGGGGCCATCTCCGATGGCCCGCTTTCATTTATATTAAGTGGAGGGCCAGCTGTATACTCCTCCCTCTTGCTCTGGCCCCGGGGGGGAGGGGGGTCCCCCCCTTCCCCCCATGGAGATTGAGCCAGCCTACACAGTCCCCAAGGGGTGGGGGCGCCACTCCCCTTGTCCCCATTTCAGGACTTTGACTACTGGGGGCCCGAGCCCTCAACAGGGCCTCGCACTCCCGTAACCGCTCCATCAGGGCGGCACGGGTTGGAATGGGCTCACCCCCATCCTCGGCAGCTTCCATTCGGGCCCCTTGTCCCTCGTCGTCTTGGCGCGGCGGGGGGGTCTTTTTCTTTTTGCCCCCGGCCTTCTGATTTGCTCGCCCCATATCCTTTTCTTAAGTTGGGCTTTTGCTGGAAGCAGAGTGGAGCAGCAGCAATGAGATCTTGCTGCTGCTTCTCTGCCCTCCGCTTCTGGAATGGCCGCTCCACGTGGCAAACGGAGGAACGCCCCTCCTAAAAGGGGCATGTCCTCATGGTCCACGAGGCGCGCGTTGCGCTGCCTCGTTGTCAGGACGGTTGCTGCGGCAACCACAGGAAAGCGCGTGAACGGGGCTCTCTAACAGCCTCGCCCCGCCGGCCCGTTTGCTCTGCGTCTCTCCCCATCCGGGGAAGGGGACGCAACAATCACCCCGTCGCCGCCATTTTGGCGGCGAAGGGGACATCTCACAGATCTCACACCCCTCCCAGAGGGACCATATCTCCCCCACCTCATCATGACCCCAATGGCTGCAGCCCACCCACCCCCAGTCGGACTCCACAACCACCACCAGCTGCTCTGCCTGCATGGGGCAGTGTGAGGCCTGTAGCTAAGAGGATGGGTGGAAGGGCACTGCCTCCCTGTCAATCCTTTCCCCCCACCCCCTCCAAGAAATAAGATACGTTCTAGGTTTTCCCCTCAGTTTCTTTACTCTGAAGAAATCACCTTCCTTGTCACGTAGTGTGTCCCACCTCCACCTTCCCTGGGCCAATGTCCTAGCTATGGACCTGGCCAGTGCAATAGTAACAAACTTCATCATTGTGATTAGAAAGAATAATCTCTCCCACTCACAGAGGAGGAGACCCTTTGCACTGGATAAAGCTTATCGTATGACTGGCAAAGCCTAATGTTTGGTTAAGGAGTTCAAAGGTTAATACACAACAGATGGGCGAGTCGCATATTTCTAGAGAGAGCTGATCTACTGAGAAACGTCAGGCCTGAAAGCTGGAACAGAAAAAAGAAAAACCTATCAATGATTTCTCTGCATTTGCAATTGCTTGCAGTCAAACCGAGCCGCCGTGCATGCCCCCCCAAATGTAGAGCGCAAAGGGATTCTGAGAGCAAATGGCTCTCTTCCACCCCACTTTCCAACCCACCAATGTCAGATCCTCCCACATAGCTTGCAAATATCAAAGCTGCTTAGGTGCAAAATATATTATAGACAGCAAAGTCGTAGTAAAAGTTGTATTAATGGTTTCATTAATACAGTAATAGTGTTGTTAGGATTTCAGAAATTCACTCGTCTGCACAGTAGGCAAGTAGGTCGTTTGAGGTGTTGCAGTGGCAAGGTCTGTATAGAGACAGGATGGTCAGTGAATATGCCTGCCGTGTAAGTGTGACATCTCGGCATGTAAGGGAATTTTGTGTCAAGAACATTAGGTCACAGTGCAACAATGCAATTTTGGATCACAAAGTGGTGAAATGAGTTTTAGGAGTTTGCGCCCCTTCCGCGATTCTTCAGCAATTCTGCAACAGTGACATGCAGAGAAAGGATTGTGACACATGCACCACTAATTGGAATTTGTAGCACCGTAAATACTTGGATTCAATTTGGTTTGCAACAATAGTTCAAGATAATCCAAAAGCAACTTTAAAACTAAAGCTAAGGTCCCATCCTGCTATTTCTTGGATGCTCCTTTACTACCCCAGATTCCCATGGAAATAATAAGAGTTATCTTTATTTTTATTGTTGATGTTGTTCTTGCTAATAGGTCTAGCAAAGTTACATGCATGTGTAAGTATCTGAAAGATGGAGCTTTCACTTGCAACCTGTTCTGGAGAACAGACTATCTCTTAAAACGTCTTATGTGCTACTTCTGCCCATCAAAACAGATTCTAGCTCAAAACAGCAGTATCTTTTATTTTTTATTTATTTATTTAGTAAATTTCTATACCGCCCCATCCTGCACAGCAGCTCGGGGCGGTTAACAACAATAAAAACCATTTAAAACATTTAAAATACAATTATAAAACATATCAGTAAAACAGGGTGGTATAAAAATAAATATACAGGTGGGGGATTAAAAATCACCCCCCCCCCCCCCCCAAAGGCCTGGGCAAACAGCCAGGTCTTACAGTTCCGCCGAAATGTCAAAAGGCTTGGGGCCAGGCGAGCTTCCTCCGGAAGGGAGTTCCACAGCCGCGGCCCTACCACCGAGAATGCCCGCTCCATCGTGGCCCCCCGCTTAACACGGGGGACCTCCAGGAGGGCACCCCCGGCAGACCGCAGGAGTCGTTCCGGGGCGCGAAGGGCGAGGCGGTCCCTAAGGTAAGAGGGGCCAAGGCCGTATAGGGCTTTGTAGATCATTACTCATCTTGCTCTCTGGTGGAATCATTTTTTGTGAAAGCTCAAAATGCTATACAAATTTCAATGAATTAAACTTCCAAGTACCTTGGGGATCGGGGTACAATAGGCCAGTAATTGACCATGGGGAAACTGACAGAAATTAAGTGGTTCGCCGAGTCAAACAGCAAGGTAGAGCTGGGGGCAAAACCCTGAAGTCCTGGTCCCAGCCCTCTCACTGGCTGCTTTTACACAAACCTGTTTTTAAAATCCCAGATTCTTAATCCTGGATTCCTGTTTACGTGGACATTTACAACTCGGAATAATCATAAATCTGGGATTTATTGTTGTTGTTATTTTATTAATAATTTATATAGCGCAAGCCGTGTACCTAGCACTGTACATTCAATAGTTCTAGACAGGTCCCTATCCCAATGGGCTTACAATCTAACAGACGCAAGGGAGGGGAAGGCAAGGGAGAGGTGAACATCAGAAGAGACAAGGATACATTCATGAGGTTGAAAAGTTGCAGGTGCACGTACTTAACTTAGTTACAGGGGAGAGATTCTGAGGGGCGAATTCACCGGGGGGACTAAGGGGACTTCAGCCCCCACCATTGGTCAGCTGTGGCTGACATCACACTTGACCCACCCCCCATGTTATCATTGGGGGCAGGGCTTACCATTCTGCTTCCACTCGCTGCCATGCTAGCTCACTGCATGGGGGGGGGGGCTGCAGGGGCACGTGGGGCAGCCTGGGGGCTGCAAGTACCAGCCCGGGCCCCACCGCGCCTCCTCCTCTCTGGCCTGTGCACAGGCGACAAGCACCCCTGCAACCTCTGTTTGCCCCACACACTCAAGCGGTGTTGCATGCAGCTGCTGGTGTCGCCGTTTCCCTGTGAGAAGTAGGCACCAGCAGCTGCACACTGAAGCACCGCTTGTGGAGGAACAAACAGAGGATGCAGGGGGGCTTGCTGCCCACACGCAGGCCAGAGAGGTCTCAGAGGCGCGGTGGGACCTGGGTCAATACTTGCAGCCCCCAGGCTGCCCGTCTGTGTCCGACACTCCACCCACACAAAATGGAGGTGGCCTGGCCGGCTGGAGTAGGGCCATCCTGGCCCTGAGGCAGCAGCAGGCAGCTTGGGAGAAGAGCGGAGCTGAGGAGGAGCAGCAGCAGCCCAGTCCAGCAGGTAGGCTGCCCAGTGCCCGGCCCCAGTAGCCACCAGCCCCTCCCCCAAAAACCCTATGCCCCCAACCTGTTCCCCCCCAAATCCTGGTGCCACAGCCTTACCCCCATTCCAGTCCAAAACCTGATGCTCCCAGCCTTCCCCCTAAACCCAGCCCCAATAGCCAGCCCCTCTGCCTTCCCCCCCAAACCCAGCCTCAATAGACCAGCGCCCTGCCTTCCCCCCTAAACCCAGTGCCCCCTGCCTTCCCCCCTAAACCCAGCCCCAATAGCCAGTCCCCTGCCTTCCGTCATGCCTTCTCTCCAATAGCCAGCTGTTAGTCTTGTGATTCTGGAGTTTTCAAAAGGCTGAAATAGTGATTCTTGTGATAGAATTGTGAGAATTTGTGCTTTCAGCTCCTGAGAGTTTGCTGTTAGTCTTGTGATTTTAGGTGTTTTCAAAAACGCTGGCAATGTGATCGGGGGGTGGAGGGCGGCACCAGCAAGCCTGCCAGGCAACAATGCTGGCCCTGGGGAGGAGGCATGGTGGGAGTTGTGCGGCAGGGCGGGGGGGAGGTGTGAGGTGGAGAGGGAATGGGTGGGTGCCACTGCTCAGTGTTACGGGGGTGGGAGTGAGATTTTAAAGGGCGTGTGATTTTTTTGGTGCGAGCACGCACCAATCATCTAAAAGCAGCCTAGGAACTGGAAAAGACCACATAAATGCACATCTGCATTTGGCCCATGGGCCTGAGGAGAAGCCCCAGGACTGTGTTGGTAACTGTCTCTTATACACATCTAGATGTGTATAAGAGACAGGTGATGGGGGGGTGGAGGGCGGCACCAGCAAGCCTGCCAGGCAACAATGCTGGCCCTGGGGAGGAGGCATGGTGGGAGTTGTGCGGCAGGGCGGGGGGGAGGTGTGAGGTGGAGAGGGAATGGGTGGGTGCCACTGCTCAGTGTTACGGGGGTGGGAGTGAGATTTTAAAGGGCGTGTGATTTTTTTGGTGCGAGCACGCACCAATCATCTAAAAGCAGCCTAGGAACTGGAAAAGACCACATAAATGCACATCTGCATTTGGCCCATGGGCCTGAGGAGAAGCCCCAGGACTGTATTGGTAGAGCCAGTGAGTTGGGAGGACAGTGTGTCTGTGTCTGACCAAGGGTGAAGCTGCCATGGTGCTTGCTTGGAAGGGGGCGGGGTTAGAGGTGGGGCTGGAGGTGGGGCCTAATAATCTGGGCAGGGCAATTATAACTTTGACTTCAGCCCCCCCCATTCACATCACTTCTGGATCCACCCCTGAAGAGGATGCAATTTTACTCATGATGAGCTAGGGAAAGCCTGACAGAAGAGGTAGGGATCACAGTGTACATGGTTAATGTGGGTTTAGATTAACACGGATGACTGAAAATGCCCACGGTGTTTCACTGCTGAATTCCATCTTCTTCTCCCGCTATGATTTTTTGTTCCTCTTTAGAGATGTCTTTGAATGATCACAAGGCTAATCTATGCACCAGGTTTGGGGGATGAGATCTCAAAATGCTGATTTCCGGGCCACAGCCCCGGAAAGCGTTGACGACCATAGAGACGTCCCTGGGTAGAGAGGATGTTTGCTCTATCTACTAATCTCTACGCTCAGTTTGGATTTAAAGTTTACACGGATGTTAACCTGGGTTTATTTGAGGATGAAATAAACCCAGGTTCAACCTTAACCCAGATATTTTAAACTAGGGGTGAACTCACACAACTCTCCTAAACTCTGATGTCTGCAGGGTCCCGGCAGCTGTATAAACAGCCCTGCATGATCCCCAGATAGCTGTTGCGTGTGAATGAGGCACTCCGATTTCCAGCCCCACTTTAAACTCGGATCTGATATTTGCATCTGATGTATTAGTCTAATCTGAGCTTAAAGCGGGGCTGGAACTTGGAATGTCTCATGCAACAGCGATTTGGGGATCATCCAGGGCTGATTATATTGCAGAGTTAGCTTTCTGTTGAATAACACACAGAAGTTTCTTCAAAACAGAACTTTACCAAGAACTCAGAAGACATGCTTCCATACTGTACAGACTGCATGGGACAAGTTGGAGGACAGAGAGAAGAGAAGAGAGAAGACGAGGGGGGGGGGAAACCTATTTCATCCCCTGATCCTCCCCCTACTGGACAAGCTTGCAGGGCTTGCAATGGGCTTTTACTTGTGACTGTTGCACAATCCAACACCCTTTCTCAACAGTCACTAGTCAAACCCACTAGATTCATTCTTCTTAATAGCTTGCGATGACGTTCCCCTGCTAGTGGCTTCGTGAACACATCCGCTGTCATATCCTCTGTAGGACGGTATTGCAGATCGATGAGTCCTTGTTCCTGAGTCTTTCAGGAAATGGTAGTTTACATCAATGTGCTTGGTTCTGGGGTGGATTCTTTCTGTTTTCGCCAGCGCTATACATCCTTGGTTGTCTTCCAGGATCAGCGTGGGTCTGTCCAATTTTTGCCCTAGATCATTCAGAAGCTGTCACAACCAGATAACTTCTTGGCTGGCGTGTGCCGCTGCCAAGTTCTCGGCCTCCATCGAGGAAAGTATCACAGAGGCTGGTTTCCTACTGCACTAGCTGATGGGTCCGCCCCCAAGCAAAAATAGGTACCCACTGGTATATTTTCGGTCCGAATGGTCTCCTGCCCAATATGCGTCCACGTACCCTATCAGGTCTGACACAGAAGTTGCTGGGAGCCATAGCTTGAGGTGCACAGTCCCTTTCAGGTACCATAAGACCCTCTTCACTGCGTTCCAATCCCTTTGGGTTGGAGCTGAGACTTGTCTACCCAGTATACCTAAATGTCAGGCCTGGTGATTGTGGCAATGTACAAGAGCTTTCCTATCGCCCTTCTGTATTGCTTATTGTCTGGCAGCAATAAGCTCGGTTCTTTGATCCGAGCTGGTTTCCATAGGGGTATTTGCTGCCTTCGCACCCCCCATGCTGAAACTTTCTATCATCTCTTCTATTGCCTGTCTTTGGTTGAGAAGATAGCTTCCATCATCTTCTCTTTCAATTTGTATTCCAAGGTATGTTACCCAGGTCCTTAGTTTCAAAGTCTTGATTTAGAGCTCTCATTGTTCCGCACTCGTCCCCTTCTTGCTCAAAGCATACGATAAGGTCATTGACATAAATTAATACAAAGATCCACCTGCCCCTTAGTCTCTTTGTGTATAAGCAGGGATCTGCTTTGCTCCTGGTAAAATTTTCCCTCATGAGCACCTTGTTTATTTTAGTGTTTCATGCTCTAGCGGCCTGCTTAAGCCCATATATGCTTTTGTGCAGTTTGCATACAAGATCCGGCCTTTCAACGTCTGCAAACCCCGGTGGTTGGTCCATGTAAATATCTTCCTTCAACTCACCATTTAGGAACACTGTTTTCACGTCCATATGCTTGACTTGCATTCCTCTTCCGGCAGCTATACTTAACAATGTTCTGATTGTAGTGTGCGTAACTACAGGTGCAAGTGTTTCATCGTAGTCTTCTCTGTACTTCTGGGAGTATCCTTTCACGACAAGTTGAGCCTTGTACCGTTCAATATTTCCCTGCGCATTGTACTTTATTTTAAATGTCCATTTACAACCTATAGTCTTTCTCCCTGCAGACAGTGGAGTAAGTGTCCATATCGCGTTGTCCTGCATGGACTTTACTTCTTCTTCAGCCGCTCTTACCCATTTTTCTGCTTCCCCTTCTGACATCTGCGAGATGTCCTCACAGGATGCTGGCTCCGACAATTTACTGGTGCTGACTTTGTAGGACAGATGAATGGGGGGAATGCCTTTGTTAGACCTCGTTGACTGCCTTGGCTCAGGATCAGCAGCCGACTGTGTCTGTTCCTGTATTTCTGTTACCTTTGTGCCGATTTCAACTATTTGTTCAGAGGATTGCTCCCTTTCAGTGGTTTCGTCCGTGGTTAATTGTTCTCCTTAGCCTGGACCTTGGAGAGTCATCACACTGTCGCTTGAGTTTTCCACAAACATCACACTGTTACTAACGGTTATTCTGTCTGTGTGTGGATCCAGGATCCTGTAGTCTTTGGAATGCTCACTGTATTCTACGAGGATGGCTTCCACTGCTCTGTTTTGCAGCTTGGTACACTTCTCCTCTGGGATATATATGTAAGTCTTACTTCCAAATACTCTGATGTGGCCCACACTGATGTGGCTCTGATGTTTTTGACCATGCCACAGTTCATATGGAGTTTTCCTCATTGTTCTAAAATACAGCCGATTTTGTAGGTAGGTAGCAGCAACTGCTGCTTCGGCCCAGTATCTTTCTGGTAGTCCAGAGTCTGTTAACACGCATCTAACCATTTCGGTTAGCATTCTGTTTTTCCTTTCAGCTATTCTGTTCTGCTCAGGTGTATATGGCACTGTCTTTTGGTGCTCAGTTCCATGGAGTCTCAAGAAGTCCTCTACTTCCTTTCCTGTTAACTCACCTCCATTGTCAGTCTGCAGTGTCTTTGGTCTGTGCAGGAACTTGTTGCTCGTCATACTCACATAGTCCTGAAGTTTGTTGAATACTTCATCTTTACTCTTCATGACATACGTGATCGTGTACCTTGAATAGTCGTCAATGAAAGTTACCATATACTGGTTACCTCCTGGCATGGGAACCTTCATTGGGCCGCAGACATCGCTGCGTACAAGATGAAGCGGTTTCGTGGCTCTATTCTGACGTGTAGCCCTCGTGGCTTTGACTTTGATGCAGCAGTCGCATTTCATGATCACAGGTCACATTGATACCTTAAGGTCTTTGGTCAACTGCTGTCTGTGCATTTCCTTGATGCTGTCTGGGTGTCTATGTCCCATGCATCTATGCCACAGGTGGATGCAGTCATCATGTGGCTTGTGCGCAGTGAGCTTCGCCTGTCCTTTCACTGTGCTCAGATGGTACAGGTGCTCATCTGCAGTGGCTCTGGCCAGTACTTTTGTCCCACTTTGAATTGTGCATTCGTCTCCCTGTAAATGAATGGTGAGCCCCCTTGCTGCCAGGCGCCTCACGGACAGGAGTCCCCCTTCTAAGTTGGGGACATAGAGCACATCTTTCATGGGTATAGTCAGTGTGTCTCCCTGTGACTGGTTGCAGTACAGGAATCCTTGTTCAATTCCTTCCGCGGTGATGCTTCTCCCATCTGCAAGGTAGATCCTTTCTTTACTGCTCAGATCCAGCCCTGTGAAGAATCCGTTATCACTAGTCATGTGGCTCATTGCCTCAGAGTCTACACACCAATTTTGGGATGAGCTGTCTTGCGTTGCTCTGAAGCACCCACCCCCTTGTTGAGTGACTGTGTTGCTGTTTGTGACTTTAGCCCTCTGTGTAGGTGTTCGTGGAGACTGTTTCTGCTGTTCTGCTTTCCATATATAGCAGTCTTTCTTTAAATGTCCCTCCTTTTTGCATCTGAAGCATATTCTGGTTTCCCTCTTAGGAGCTTTGTCTGAGGTTTTCAGTGCAGTCTCATTATCCTGCTTTAGATCATTCTGCAGGTTCTCCTTTCTGCACTGGAATTCATCTGCAAGTCTACCTTTAACGAATTCCAGCTTCAGTTCAACCTCTGGCCTTGTCTCCAGGGCACTGTAAGATTCAGGCAGGCTGCAGAAGAGTAGGGCTACCACATGGCTGTCCTTTATATCTTATCTTCTTCAATGTCACGCAGCTGTGCCACTACTTCCAACATGGCATTTATATGCTCCTACATTTCACTTTCTTTGCCAAGCCTTATTTTGTATAGTTTCCTCGGTAGAAGCCGTTTGCTATTCAGGCTAGTTCTCTCATGCAAGTTTTGCAATGCAATCCAAATGCCTCTTGCTGTGGTCTCACTTCTTATATGGATTAGCTGGTCATCTTCTACCAATAAACTTATTGTAGCCTTTGCTAACCTGTCCTTTTTATCCCATTCCTCGTGATTTGCTGCTGGTCTGTTCGTGGTAATCACCTCCCATAGATCATCTTTAGACAGCAGCATTTCCACTTAAACTTCCACAATTGGTAGTTTACATTGTTCAGCTTTCCTACTAAAAGTCTGAGCTCTGAGCTGCTTGCCATACTTGCTTCCCTCCCTTTCCCCTTCTGGGATTTAGGCTTTCTTACTCACAGTCAGTAGGCCTCTGTGTCTGGGAGTTTTCTTTCACAGTCTGAACTCCTTCTGGGCTGCTTCTAGTCTTCAAAATTGCCTTGAAGATGTCCTGGGCCCATAACCTATTGCAGAGTTAGCTTTCTGATGAATACCACACAACAGAAGTTTCTTCAAAACAGAACTTTACTAAGAACTCAGAAGACATGCTTCCATACTGTACAGACTGCATGGGACAAGTTGGAGGACAGAGAGAGGAGAAGAGAGGAGACGGGGGGGGGGGACTGTTTCATCTTCTGACCCTCCCCCTACTGGACAAGCCCCATATTAAGCTTGCAGGGCTTGCAATGGGCTTTTACTTGTGACTGTTGCACAATCCAACAGATTATACAGCTTCCAGGGCCCTGCAGACATTGGAGTTAACAGAGTTATGTTAGAGTTCACTCTAGGATTAGATTTTTATGCGGACATTTAAACCTGTGTTGAGAGAAGTTATTTCAGATGTGTGCATGTAAAGACAGCCACTGTCTCCTTCTCCAGCTTACTTGACAACTAGAAACTAGTAGTCCGGGCTCTCGGCTTTCCTCCCTCACAAAAGTCCTAACCTACTCAGCTCATTCCCCTTTCCAAGCTGGGAATAGAACCTAGGAGTCCTGACTGAGTTTGATACATTTTTAGAGTATAGGTCCATAAATAGTTATAAGTCAAGTTGATTAGAAGGGATGAGAACTCTGACTGTCAGGGGCATGGGAACAAATAGCAGGAAATGGATCACTCCACTATGGCTCGTTGCTCACTTGTCTGAAGTGATTGAACCTGACCACTGTTGGAAACAGCATACTGGGCTAGATCGGACCACTGATCTGACTAAGGATCGTATGTCCTTATGAATGCAGCCTACCCAGCTGTACCTAGTAGAACTCCATAAATTAGCGAGATGCTGATGAAATGCAAGGTGTTTGTGGCACAAAGTCAGGTGAGAATACGGCCTCTTGTATCACAGGCTGTGATGATAAAAAAATGGCCATTCAGAAATCACTTCTCAGTGAGGCATTTTATGGATCAGAGCTGGTTCTGCAAACACAGAGAACAGATTCGGTTTCCCAATGAATCCGGTCACTCCCAAAGACTGATGCAAAACCGCATCGCAATGACTTTGAGCTCAGCTTCATTATTGCACAAAAGAGGCACTGAGCCCTTCGGTTGCACCTCCCTCCCCTACCCCCACAGCAGCACTCATATAAGGTTTCATCAGCTGCTATCTCATATTCAGGATAATTCCGATCCGTGGGGGGCAAGGAGAGGTAATGCTCCTTCGAGAAATATTAGATGTCTGCATTAGCGAGTGGACTGCAAACCTTGGAAGCCTCATAGCAGCGACGAATAGACAGGAAATCCATTTTCTTTCAGCGATTACAGGAGAGGGGCTTCTGTCTGGCTTGAGCCTGCCGGGTGCTGCTGACTGTAAGGGGATCTCTGCACTGCGCTATCAGCTTTCAGGCTGTATTTGTGAGTTATGATGGGGCAGTATCCATTGCGGCACTGGGTGCAGGGCAGGTGCCTGTTGAGCCACACAGCTTCCTCTCCTCGCAAAGGGCCACATTGTTTTAATTTAGCCATAAAGGGGTGGCTTTTATTCAGGCCCAAACACGCCCCCCCCCCCTTTTCCCTCTCTCTCTCTCCTTACAGGCGCAAGAGCAGCTGGTTGTCTGAGAGACCCTTTGGGAACAGATTGTAAAGGCAGATAATAGGGGGTGAGTCAGAGAGACGAGGGTGACTTCATGCCATGGAGACTCATGTTTCGAACTTTCCATTTCAAGAGGCGGCTGGGTATTAGGGCCGATCTCACTCACCTCAGCCATGGGTCCCTGGCTTACAATCAGGAATCCTGTTCAATTTTACACATTTTTTGTTTTTTTTTTCATTTAGCCAAGTGGATTCTTGCATCCCAAATTCCCATAATGGGATTGCAGGCCATTCAGGGTTCCACAGAATTATTACTTGGGACTGGATATGAGCACCCTGATGTTTAAGATGCTCAGTGGCCCAGCGGATGAAAGAGACAGAGCTTCCTCAGGCTAATCCCAAACTGTGGAATGAACTCCAAGAACACCACTTAGATCTGTCACACACTCACACCACCTTTTGCTCCGAGTGTAACTTCTTTGACCTCTGGTTGCTACCTCACTAGCAAGCAAAGGAGGCCAGGCACACACATTGGAGGTAAACAGGCAGAAACTCTCTATTGAATTATTCACAAATCACCAAAGGTATCCAGTCAAAATGGACTACCGCTCCCATTGCCCATGGGTGAGAATCCATAACTGGTGCACTTGGGATATGCCTGCTTCCTGCCAGCTGAAGGCTTATAAACCTCATTCCTAGTGCAAAAACTGGAATTCTCAGTTTGAAAGACAAGGGAGCAGGACTTCCCCCTTGAACCTCCATGCTCATTGACATGAGGAGAGAGGTGGAAGAGGGTGTGGTTTCACACACACTCCTGGCTCCTGCCTGGCTCTGCCCTGCCCCTCCTGAGGGTCATTATGACCACAGTGTAGGCCACAGAAGCTGATGTGCCTTAACCACATCAGCCAAATGAGCCACATGGTTTGGGATGGGTGGGCCCCTTTCTGGTGTGACAATGCCACTTTTCCAAGTGTCATGATGTCACAACCTGCTGCACCTTTATTTAATTTAATTTAATTAATTAATTAATAATATTTTTATAACACCCCCTGCCCAATGGCAGCCCGGGGCAGTGTACATATCAAATATAAAAATATAAAACACATAATAAAAATTACATTAAAATCTTCAGTGAAAGGTCTGGGCCCAATAGCCTTACAAAAAAAACCCCACCCATTTATCCATCCTCCTATGCCTGGCAAAACAGCCAGGTCTTTCATTTTCTACAGAAGGAAGGAAGATCAGGGGAGAGGTGAATCTCTACTGGGGAGTGGGGGGGGGAATTCCAGAGCTGTGGCACAGCCACCAAGAACGCCTGCTTAAAAATGTGGCCATCCGGGAAACAAAGGGTACCCCTAGGCGGACATCCCCGGCTGATCGCAGAGGTTGATCCAGGACACAAGGGATGAGGTGGTCCTGCAGGTAAGTGGGGTCCAAGCCATATAGGGCTTTAAAGGTAATAACTAACACCTTGAATCGGACCCAGAAGACTACAGGCAGCCAGTGCAGAGATCGGAGCACCGGTGTTATGTGCTCCCAGCAGCTCATTCCCGTAGGGAGGCTAGCCATTGCATTCTGCACCAGCTGCAGCCTCTGGGTCATCACCAGAGTTAGCCCCACGTCGAATGGGTTGCAGTAGTCTAATCTTGAGGTGATTAATGCATGGATAATGGTGGCAAGATCAGAACCCGAGATATAAGATCAAAGGCTTCAGACCAGGTGTAATTTACCAAATACACTCCTCGCCGCAGCTGCCACCTGATTATCCAGGCAGAGCTCTGAATTAAGGAGAACTCCAAGGCTCCAAACCTGCGGAACCAAGGAGGGACACACCCCATCAATGATGGGGCCTCCAACTCCCTCATTCTTACCCACCAACATCACCTCCATCTTGTCGGGATTCAGTTTCAGACGGTTCGTCCTCATCCAATCATCCACTGTAGCCAGGCATCGGGTTAACACCGAGACTGCTGGGCCTAGTCGGATGAAAATGAGAGATACAGCTGGGTGTCATCAGCATAAAGTCCTGGGGGACTTTAATATCCACACTGACACCAATCTTGGAGGAGCGAGGCATGAGTTCATGGCCTCCATGACAACCATGGGCCTGTCCCAAATCATCTGTGGCCCCACACATGAGGAGGGACATACACTGGATTTGGTTTTCTGCACCGGCCTTGAGGCGGGGGGTCAGTTAGTAGGAGTTAAGGCTGTAGAGCCTTTGTCATGGTCTGACCATTACCTCCTTAAGACGTGCATCCTGGCGCATGATAGCCCCCGGCAGGGTGCAGGACCTATTAGATCGGTCCGCCCCCGGAGACTTATGGAACCGGATCGGTTCCGGAATGCTCTGGGGGAGTTTCCCCTGGACCTTGACACCCGCTCTGTCGATGATCTCGTAGCCTTCTGGAACACCTTGTTGGCCGAGACCATAGACAGGGTGGCTCCCAGGCGTCCGCTGCCCTCTCGAGTCTCCCGCAGGTCTCCTTGGTTTACTGAGGGTCTGCGGTGTTTGAAGCGGGAGAGCAGGCGGTTAGAGCGACGGTGGCGCCGGACTCGCGACCAGTATGATCGATCGCAGCATAAGAGCAGTTTAAAGGCTTATGCTGTGGCGGTGCAGGCAGCAAAGAAGCAGTTCTTTGCTGCTCTTATTGCATCTGCAAAGTCACGTCCAGCGGAGCTTTTCCGGGTGGTGAAAGGCTTGGTCAGTCCTGCCTGTCTCCGCCTGGACCTGGAGCAATCCAGTGACCGCTGTGACCAGTTTATCGAGTACTTTGTAGATAAGATCGCTCGCATCCGCCACGATTTCGGCACCACAGTTATTGCAGAGGATCATCTTGGGGCTATGGATGCCCCGTCCTGTCCTGTTTTGTGGGATCGGTTTCAGATGGTGTCGCCTGCCGATGTGGATTCCTTGTTGGGATCTGTTCGTGCCACTACTTGTGAGCAAGATCCATGCCCGTCCTGGCTGGTGAAAGCCAGCCAGGAGACGTTACGGCCGTTGTTGGCTGGGGTGGTTGGTGCCTCCCTTCGGGAGGGCAGGGTGCCTGACTGCCTAAAAGAGGCTGTGGTTAGACCCCTGCTCAAGAAACCATCTCTTGACGCTGATGCTCCTGCCAGTTATCGGCCGGTCTCTAATCTTCCCTTTTTAGGGAAGATTATTGAACGGGCTGTGGCACGACAGCTCCAGGAGCATCTGGACCACATCGGTTTCCTTGATCCCTCCCAGTCTGGGTTTCGGCCTGGGTATGGTACGGAGACGGCATTGGTGGCCTTGGTTGACGATCTCCGTCTGGCGTTGGACCAGGGTCGTCAGACCTTACTGGTCCTGCTAGACCTTTCGGCTGCATTCGACACAGTCGATCATGAGGTGTTGGTGACTCGCCTGCGGGACCGTGCTGGAATTGGCGGAACGGTCTTGGACTGGTTTCGTTCATTCCTGGCCGGGAGAACTCACCGGGTGGTCTTGGGGGAGTGTACGTCTTCCCCCCGGGACCTCACGTGTGGAGTCCCGCAGGGTGCCATTCTGTCCCCCCTCTTGTTTAACATCTATATGCAGCCGTTAGGGGAGATCGTGAGGGGGTTTCAGGGCATGCAGTGTCATCAGTATGCTGATGACACTCAGCTCTACCTCTCCTTTTCCACCGACCCAGGCCATGCAGTCTCCTTATTTTCCCAGTGCCTGTCAGCTGTGGGGGCTTGGATGAGGTTGAGCCATCTGCAACTGAATCCTGACAAGACGGAGGTGATGTTGGTGGGCGAGGGCTTGGGGAGCCTGGGGGTGGTTGAATCTCCTCTTGTTGGGGGGGTTCGCCCCCCCATGGTGTCTCAAGTGCGGAGTCTGGGTGTGCTCCTTGATTCGCGGCTCAGCTTGGAATCTCAGGTTGTGGCCGTGGCGGGGAGTGCGTTTCGGCAGTTACATCTTGTCCGGCGGCTTCGGCCGTATCTCTCAGACTCCGACCTCGCCACTGTCATCCATGCCTTCATCACCTCGAGGCTGGATTACTGCAACGCGCTCTACGTGGGGCTGCCCGAGAAGCTGGTCCGGAGGTTGCAGCTGGTGCAGAATGCCGCGGCCCGTCTCCTGACGGGGGCGGGTCGCAGGGAGCACATGACACCAGTGCTCCGGGCTCTGCACTGGCTGCCTATAAAGCACCGGGCCAGGTTCAAGGTGCTGGTTTTAACCTTTAAAGCCCTTCACGGCCTAGGCCCTGCCTATCTGCGGGATCGCCTCACTCCCCATGTACCCGTGCGACCCTTGAGATCGTCCGTGGGAGCCTTTTTGGAGGTTCCCCGGGCGAGGCGGGTGGCCACTGATGTTAGATCTTTTTCGGTGGTCGCCCCTGTGCTGTGGAATTCGCTTCCAGAGGAGGCTCGGCTGGCGCCCACTCTCCTGCTGTTTCGGCGTATATGTAAGACCTGGCTGTTCCGTCAGGCTTTTGGCGGGGGGTAGGGGTGGGGTGGGGCTGGGGATAGGGATGGGGTTTTTCCCCATGTAGGGTATTTTAAATTGTTTTAAAATTTTATTATTGTTTTAAATGAAATGTTGTTCGCCGCCCCGGGCTGCCCTGTGGGCAGGAGGGGCGGGATATAAATTTAAAAATAAATAAATAAATAAAATAAATATTGATGACACCAAACTTCAAATCCTCTCACGATCTCGCCCAAAGGCTGCACATACACGTTGAACAGGAGAGGAAATAGAATAGATTCCTGCGGGACTCCACACATGAGGGCCTGGGAGGAAGATGTACAATCCCCCAGTACCACACGCTGAAAACTCCCGGGCAGGAACACGCGGAACCATTCAAGAACAGTCCCATCCACCCCAGCATGGTCCCGCTGACAGGTCACCAACATCTCATGATCAACCGTGTCAAATGCTGCTGATAGATCTAACAAAATCAGAAGAGTGGATCGACCCTGATCCAACTCTTGGTGCAGATCATCAACCAAGGCCACAAGCAGTCTCAGTGCCGTATCCTGGATAAAAGCCAGACTGCGAGGGATCAAGGAAACAGATGTGGTCCGGATGCCCCTGGAGCTGCTGGGCCACTGCCTGCTCAATAACCTTCCCTAAAAAGGGACGGTTAGAGACTGGCTAATAGCTGGCAAGGGTGTCAATTTCAAGAGATTAGGGGTGTGCACCAGGAACCTATGTTGTTTTTCATTTTCGTTTTTGTGTTTTATTATTAAAAACTGTTGTTTTCGTTACTGTTAACAAAATTTCATTATTGATGATATTATCAGTACTAGTAATGATTTCGAGAGACAACAAAGATTTTGTTTTTGGTATCGCTTCCGTTGTGAGCTGCCATCAGTGGCAGAAGTGCCAGAAGACACCTGCCCCAGACTTCTCAGAAGTTGAACTCCTTCCTCCCTTTCTCATTATAATGCAGTAGTAATAAGTGCACAATGGCAATATGAAAAATTACTAATATATAGTCTAACCTACACTTAATAACCTATACTATGTAATATAGGTATCTAAGTATCTATATCAATAAACTTCTATCTGCTATCTGTTCTATCTATCCTATTCCTATCCTATAATGCTAATATATATAATTTAAAAGCCTAGTATCTACTAATATCTATATAATATCTAATCACTCTATCTATATACAACTAATATATCTGTCTATATGTACAGGGGGAGACAGACAGGGGAAGGGAAAAGGTAAAATAAAGGGTATAAGGAAAGGTAAGGTATAACACTGGGGGCTGGGGAAGTTTTTAGTGCAAGCACCAGAGTTCTGTAAATGCAACCTGACACAGCAAGAGCTAACACAGAACAAGAGGCAAACAGGCTGGCCCTGCAACATAAAGGGTTGCAGTGCCCTCCCTAGAGCCCCATGATTGGTTCTGGGAGGCAGGAGGCACTGAGCAATCACAGGATGCCATTCAACTGCCTGGGAACTGCTTGCACTGCTCATTGACCAACGATTACATCCATTAGGTCCTTCCCCTCACATCACAGGTCCAGTTCAAGAGTTCAGCACTGTTTCTGGCTCCAAGGTGTCTGCTCCCTCCTACCCTCTCCACATTTTCCCTCCAAAAAGCACCTGCCAGGCAATAATGAAATCAATAATGATTGTCGTTATTATTGATGTTGTTATTATTTATCTTCGCTATCGTTATTGCAATAACAATAACAAAAATGAGAATGTCGTTATCGTTATCAATATAACAAAAACAAAGTGCACACCCCTACAAGGGATGGTTTCTTGAGCAAGGGTCGTACCACAGCTTTCTTCAGGCACCCTGTGACCCTGTCCTCCATAAAGGAGGCATTGATAACCCCTGCCAGCAATGACCCCAACATCTCCTGGCTGGCAAAAGCCAGCCAGGATGGGCAAGGATCAAGTTCACAAGTTGTGGCCCTCACAGCCCCCAGTAACTCCACCACATCAGCAGATGATACCTGCTGAAATTGATCCCACAAAATCAATAACTTTAGAACCACTGCAGTAAATACGGCATCAAAATCGTGCTAAATATGAGCGATTTTGTCCTCAAAATAGTCAGTAAACTTGTCACAACGAGCACTGGAAGATTCCAGTTCCAGGCAGAAAGAGGCTGGACTGACCAGCCCCTTCACCACTAGGAAAAGCTCAGCTGGATGTGACTTTAAAGGTAAGTAAGTATTTATTTAGCTTAAGCTCTCGCTATAGCCTTAAAACATTACAAAATTGTACCAACATCCATCAATAAAACACATAAATAAAACATAAATAACACAACACCTTCGAGAATAATAATGATAAACACAATAATCATGATAATCATCATCATAATCTTCGTCCACAAATCGAAGGAGCCTTCCTGGCCCTAGAAAAGCTACATAAAACTATCAATCTAAATAATTTAAATATACTCAAACTAGGAGTGAAGATAAGGAATCCAACCTCTGCCAAATTCGAACTCTTGTTTTCTCTGCCAAACCCAGAAATGAGGCTATTGCCGTCAACTCTTCCTTCTCAGACAGAGATAGAAGGAATAAATAAGTGGCTTCGTTATCAAAATCCATACCCTTTTTTAGTAGCTTTCACAGCCAAGTTGCCCTCAAGGCTTTATAATATGGACATGTCAGCAAGAGGTGGTCTGTGGATTCCACCTCAGCTAATGAACACGTACATAGGCGTTTATTGTATTCCACCCACTCCAGCCTACCTTCTGTAACTGCTGAGTGTATGAGCTGAAAGCAAAGGTAAGTATATAGTCTACGTAAACGTGGATTTGCAAGCTTGTCCAAGTACTTCTCGGACTTAACAGTGTTCTTAAGCTGTTGTAAGCGACTTTACAGATGATATGATGGTAGCAAAGAAACTCCTCTTTGCTGCCCACATAGCCATGGCATAGGCTTTTAATGCAGCTCTATCCCGCAAACAGTCAGATTCAGTACAAGTATGACACCACTGTCACTCTAACCGTCTCCCCTCCTGCTTCATCCGACACAGGTCATCTGTAAACCACAGAGTCCTGCATCACCTATGCTCAAGGAGCAGACTCCTGGGAGCCGTTCAGTTGATGGCCGCCGCTAACAAGGTGTTTCAAAGCACAACAAGGTCATCAAGTGATCGGTCCTCAAGATTGGAGGGTATATTTATTATATTTTATTTATTTATTAATATATTTTTATCCTACCTCTTCTGCTCACAGCAGCTCAAGGCGACCAACATCAACAAATGTCCCCCAGAGCATTCCAGAATCGATTCGGTTCCATAATTCTCTAGAGGCTAACCATACGAACCAGATTCGCACCTTGCTGGAGGCAGACATGCACCGGGAGACTGGCGCGTGGGAGATAATGGTCGGTCCATGACAAGGGAACAGATGACACCTCCCCCACTAACAGATCCCCCCCCGCCTCAAGGGCAGTGCAAAATACCAAATCCAGAGTTTGCCCCCCCGCCCCCCCTGCCTCGTGAGTCGGGCCAGAAACTACCAGAGACTGGCCCATAGTTGCCGCGGCGGCCATGAACTCTTGCTCTGCCCCCATAACACTGGCGTCAGCGTGAATACTGAAATCCCACAAGACCACAAGCCTCGGGGATCGCAATACCACCTCCGACACCGGATCGACTAGAGCAAGTAGGGAAGCTGCTGTACAGGAAGGTGCACGGTATACCAGCAGCAATCCTAATTTATGTGCCAAATCAACAACGAGATGGAGGCTCTCTATACCGGATGGAGTTCACACTGGATATCTCCTTATGAACCAGTTCTCCTTAAAAACAATGGCTACACTGCCCCTTCGTCCCTCTGACCGTGGCTAATGCTGTACGGAGTACCCAGCTGGAACAAGGTCAGCCAGGATAGGCCCTGACTCCGTGTCCACCCAGGTATCCATGATACATGTCAGGTCGGCCTCCTGGTCCAGGATCAGATCCCAGACTGTAAAGGACTTATTAACGTCCGACCCAGAATTCAACAGCAACAGCACATGGCCAGGGGTCCCTCCATCTTCACCCACCATCCCACCTGACCTGGGGGCAACGAGGGGGACAGGCACTAAGCACCTCGCCCCCCTCAGAGATCATAAATACCCTCCAGAGGGACCATATCTCCCCCGGCCCATCCAACCTCTCTAGCCGCGGCCTCCTCTCCAGGCAGCCTCTCCCTGGTCCACCCCTCCTCCCATGGCTGAATCATCAGGCTGGTGAGGGGGACTCCCACCCTCCCCCCAAAAAACCACACACCCCTTTCACAGGGCGGTGTTTCCCACCCCCTCTACCAGGTCCACCCCCACCCCCAGGGTGGCCATAGCCCACTAACCCATTCCCCACCCCCTCTTCTCACCAGGAAGCCAGGCCATCCCCCACAGTACCCACCCCCTACCCCAACATAAACCCAGTCCCCACAATTAAGCAGCCTCGCCCTACCACCAGATACCTCTCATTTAAATAACCTTGCATTGCCTCAGCAGCAATGACTAAAACATCAACAGCCAGTCACCTCATAAACTCTCCGGATGGACCAGGTAGATTCCTCGCTATCAAACTAGAAGCTAAACCCCACACTTTGATCCCTTTCTCTGTCTCCAGTTACCAGCCTCATATTCCATAATCAAGGGGAATAGTTATGGAGCCCACAAGCCTGGGGGATCCCAGACTCCCTTGGTGTCGCTGCATCTCCTGCTTCTGGGAAAGTGAGGGGATAGGATTCCATCTTCTGCACCAGGGCCCATTCCAACCTAGCTACACTCCGCTCATAATGGAGTGTCACAAAGATACTAAGAGAGTTCTCACTGAATTTGGCACCTGGATCAGTCTGCAAGGTTGGGCTGGGGTCTTTGACAAAACCTGGGTACTGTGAATTGCCAAGGGCTGTTGTTCCGCCTTAGCAGAACCGTGACTGGGTGTCAAGAAAGCATCTTGCCTTGGTCTGAAATTTTTCAAACAAAACTGACAGCCTTGGGAAAGCATGGGGGAAAATAGTGGGAACATTCCTGCTTTTCCAAAATATTTTTTAATATACTGAATTACAAAAAAAATCAGAATTTTTCTTTCATTTTTTAATTTTCTTTTTCAAAAACCTAAATGTACCCAAATTCCCTACCTCATTCAAATGTTCAGAAACAACAACAGGGGTTTGTTGTTGTTTTAAACTATTTCTGTTTTGAAAACCTGAAGAAAAAAAAACATTCACTCTCTTTTCATGAGCCAGGATCACCCCTTTCAGCAGGTGAAGTGTCCCTTGTTTCATCTGACTTCTGAATGCACCTTTTGGTTCTAAAGTCAAAGTCCATCCCAAGCCATGCAGCCCATTGAATTAGCATGGCTAAGGCATATTCGTTTCTGTGGCCTATGGCACAAAAGGGAGTGATGTGGAACCACATGGGATCACCTTTGACTTCCCTAACCCAAGCGATCAGGTACCCATTTACACCTGAGTGATTTGGAGGCAACCATCCAGCATGAGACCAAGTATGACTTGAACCCACAACTTTCAGGAATGTACATGACTTAATCACTCAGCCACCACATCTCCCTTTCATTTCTCCCGGCCTGGGAATTCAGAGAAAGGCCATAACATTCAAGGCATCCAGTCACAGGAGCTAGGATTATAAGTATAGGTTTAGAAGGGATCAAAGCCTTCCCAGTTTAGGCCGTAAGTCAGCCTCTATGTAACAGGCTGTATGGTAATATCCCTCTGAAACCTCAGGTACTGGCCAGGCCACCGTTAGAGAGGTGATACTGGATAATAGGAATGGGACTCCTGGGCAAATTTCAGATTAATTTTTTTCAGATTTGGTTCTCCCAGAATTTCGGTTCTCAATTCAGTTTCGGATTTGGTTTTTGGTTTGGTTTGAGGTTTTTTGCACTGATTTTGGGGAGGGGAGCTACATTGGGGGGAAAAACAGGAATCAATGCAAAAAACCCAAATCACCCGAAACCCAATCAAGAACCGAAATTTTGAGAGAACCAAATTGGCCATTTTCAGGTTGGTTCAGTTCTAACCGAATTCAAAATTCCCATCCCTACTGGATAAGATGGTGGAGTCTGATCCAGTCTGCGGGTAGAGTGGAGCACTGAAGCTTGCCAGTAAAGCAAATCTTATTAGGAAAGCTAATTGAGCTCGTAATTTACCATGTCAAGTGGGACTGTGGAGTATGAGAAGTAGGAAGCTAGCATCACGGTCCCTTTCCCCATTGGATAAGCTGGGCTTCCCTTCCATGGAGTTGGCTCGGGTGCTGATATCTGTCAGGTCTCGTTACTCAGAAAGTCTTCTTATGAGCAGTATTTAATTCACTGCACACATGGGTCTAACCACGGCCAGTTGGTAGCAACAAATGAGATCCATGATCTAAGGCTCCATTTATCACATTTACACCTAGATACTTGCTTCGATTCTGGCATGCCAAGACCATAGGAACTTCTGATGTGTTCACAGCAGATCAAGATAAGACCTTTCCTTTGGCAATAGGCAGTTCAGTTTCCAACATCAGCTGTCTCAGAGAGACAGAGCTTAGACGGGCATCATTTTAGTTAGGCTGCAAATACAGATGGTCTGTGACTTAGGGCACTTTTAGACGTGTCTCCAGTCCCGCGAACTTATCTGCTTTCAGCAACCTCGCATGGGTGGAGTTTAGACGTGTCTCCCCGCACCAGAAGTCACTCAGCCACCATTAGAAACAGCGGCACCAGGCGACTCGCAGATTCTTTTGAAAACTGGATGTGTGAAACCAGTTTTCAACAGAATGCATGAGACGCCTGGTGCCACTATTTTCAATGGTGGCTGGGCAACCTCTGGTGTGGGGAGGCACGTCAAAACTCCATCCGCATGAGACCGCTGAATGCGGATTTTTAAGTCTGCGAGACTGGAGGCACATCTAAAAGTGCCTTTAGTCTGGCTTACATCTAAACTGGGTCTAGATAGATGACCTATGTGCACTCTCATATGCAGCATTCATGCGTCTGTATTTGGCCAGGAGGATGCTTTCACGGTTATCTACATGTTCCAGAGTGGAACGTGGGGAATGAAGGGTCAGAGAAAAGTAACTATCAGGGGCAGCTTTTGTAGTAAGTCTGTTCTGAGCTACCTCCTTAGGAAGGGAGCCCCTGCTGGGTCAGGCCTGTGATGGGTGTTCTCACAGGATCAGGTTTGTCATGAGGAGTTGTTTCAGGATTGAACCTGCAAAGGTAAGTCCTGACAGGATCAGGTCAGCACTGAGGAGCCGATGTCGGATCAGAACCACAGAGGTACATTCCCACAGGATCGGGTCAACCGTGATGCCAGGCTCAACCAGGAACTCTTTATGACTGTGGGCATTGTTGGCGGGGAGAGAGTGGGCACTGGGCTTAGTCAGGTCCAAGGCGAGAGTCAGCCAAGAGTTCAGTCCGGAGCAAGCATTGTTCAAGGGGGAGCCAGGCAGGTCCAGAGTCCATGCAGGGTCAAGCTGAGAGATCCGTCCAAAAGACAATGGGGGGGAAGGAGAGAAGGGAGCAGATGCACAAGCAGGGGTTAGGTCGCAAGGGGCTGGGCTAGGAAAACTGGGCTGAGGGTTGCAGAGATCACAAGCCAAAGCAAGTAATGTGGCCAGCTAGAAGCATTCAGCTGCTCGGAGGAGCCCAGCACATAGTCTGACTTTTAAAACCAGCTAGGTGTCCCCAGGACCAATGGGAGAACAGCTTAGTTACCTCAGCCAGGCCTATGTGCTAGTGATAATCAGGGTTCCTAGTTTTCTCTTCCAAAAAATTGGAAATTCCCTGGAAAAAAACCAATATTCTCTGATTAAAAACACCAAAATCTGCGGGTTTTGGCTGTTAAAATTAGAAACTGTTCATTTTTTGGTGACAGTTTGATGCACTGGTTGCCACTGTCACTCAAATAACAAAATAAAACAATATTCCACACCAGCCAGCCCTGGCACGGAGCCCAAGTCTCTCCCTCTGCAGGTGTGTGTGGGGGTGCCACTCCAACTCCCTCCTCCCCACCAGCCCGGGCACAGACCCCAACATACCTCTGCCTCGCTAAAAGCCAGATGCAGCTATGTTCTCGCACCAGATCTCCTCTCTCGGATGCAGGCGCACACCAGAACCTCCACAGAGCTTCCATCTCCTTTAAATTTCAACTGCCACTACAGCTGCCAGTGAGTTTTTGCAGGCAGACATTTCTCAGAAAAACCCACAATTCCATGTTTTTCTCTGGGAAAACAGAAACACATTTTTCTCTGGTATAACAGGAATTGCGCTTTTCTCCGTTTTTCTTTGCTCAACGGAAAACTATGGTGATAATAGGGCTATTGGCATGGTGGGGTGAGAGCTTGTGGGATCAGCACAGGGAGGAGCCCTAACAGATACAACTAGAGGCCCACCAACAGGCAGGACAGGATGTGGCACAGGGGGAAATCCCCTGCCACTCAACCCAGCAGCCAAGGGTTTGAGGCTTGGTCTTAACAGTAGCAGCCAGTTCTCAAAATACAGCATTGTTTACTCTAATGGGATTTGTGCCAGTGCAGCACTTTGAAAATCAGGGGCTAAGTGACTTGCCCAAGGTCACACAAGGAAGTCTGTGGCAGAACAAGGAATTGAGCCCCAGGATCTAGTTCTGACCATCTGTACTGGAAGCTGTTTATCTTTCCAATTGAAAATAAAACAGCTAAGACAGCCGTGTCTCCTTGCTGGAAATTTTCAAGGGAGCGTGATTACATCAGGAAAAACAGCAAAGACACATTTAATTTGTACAGAGGTTTTGCAAAGAGAGGTAAGTAAAGAGATCAGGGAGTGGGGGCGGACTCTAAGTTGAGATTTATTCTGACACCTGTGAGCATCTCCAGTCTTACATGTAGACCAACCTCCACAATTGTTCGTGAGCCCAAATCTTGTGACCAGGAAAACTACATGCCTTGGAAAATAAGCGTCTTTATGACCCACAAGGCTCAGAGAGTCAGCTCTCCCTGCCAGTGGTGGGTTTTGTTACAAAGTGCTCTTTAAATATCATCACTTTTTAATGTCTCTAAGAAAGGGGAAATAAGGAATAGGATGAGAAGCCTCCTACCTTCCAGGGAAAGACTTCGTAGACATGCATCTCCCTCTTGTTTATTTGTAAGAGGGAAGGCAGACACAACTGCTGTATGTTTTACATTACGCCAAATAAGGACTTGTGGCATTCCTGTCTGCACTTGAGACATGTTTATACTGTTGGGTTCCATTACGAATCTGTTTAATATCCTGTGAATGTCGAGAGTCCTCCAAACGCTCCAGGCAGGAAGCCTTTAATGCACACACAGGGAAGGAGTTTCCAACCATTCAAAACTTTAGATAAATAAGCACTATAATATATATATATTAAAAATTATCCTATAGCAAGAATTAAATTCTTCCTTCTTGGAAGGTATTTTCATAGCCAGCACGGTTTGGCTATGAAAAACTGTCCAGGCTCTCTCTACTCCCAGGCTCATCAGAAAATGAGGCTCAGCAAATAAAAGGCCCTAATTCTAGTCTCACTTATTGATATTACTGTGGCGAGTGACTCCTAGCCATGGTCCTGTCTAGGATATCATTTTCAGGAGAGGGCATGAGAACTACAAATACAACCATCAAATGTTGTATATTTTTCATGAATGAACTCTGGAAGGAGCTTGTTTTTATGAATGAAATGAAATGACTTGAACTGCTACAGTCGCCTACCAAGTGATTGTTATCCTATACAGAGCAAGGGAAATAGGGAGTGGTTATTCACCCCTTCACATAATACTGCAACTAGGAGGACACCCTATGAAATTGATTTATTTAAGGCAAATAAAAGGAAATATTTTTTCACTTAATGAAGAATTTACCTGTGGTACTTGTTGCCAAAGGATATTGTGAAGGCCAATAGCAAAATTAGTTTCAAAGGGGGATTGGATAAATTCTTAGAGATTAGGTCCATAAATGGTGATTAGTCCAGTTGATCAGGGGATGAGGTATCATCAAGTAAGTGGGGATTATGGCACAGCAGTAACAGGGTCACAATGCACCAAACACATGGCTAAAAGTGAGGAGGTGGAAAATAAAAACTACAAGGTACATCAGTTAAGAATCACAATAAGAAACAGAACATGTCACAAGAAGAAATGCAAAGAGAATGGAACCAGACAACAACCTTTTTAAAAAGTAAGAAGAGCAGTCAAATTGGCCTTATCACCAAAAACAGAGAACAAGACTTCTTGAGTGTTGGTGGCTGGAAGTTAAGGGTGCAGCTATTGTAGAGAGAGGTAGTACAGCTGCACCAGGGCCCATGAGTGAGGGCAGGGGGCACACTCTCTGGTGCAGCTGTATCCCCAGCTGCTAGGGGACAGACCAGGAGCCCCTTTCCATTGCTGACGCACCGAAGGAGACAGGACACAGTGCTGGGTTTAAATGGCTGCACTCTTTATTAACTAGATTACAATCAGAATTAGGTGGGGGTAAATCGCCTAGTGCGATGTGGGTCCAGTACTTAACCTTAAACATTGGACAGTAACCCCAACATTAACCAGGGGTGGTTTCAATGTACCTTCGATTGCCACCCCTCAGACAATCACACGTCTCCCCCTCAAGAGGCCCCATCCGACCGTGAGGGGGTCCACTCCTTCAAATGCGAGTAGGGATAAGGATGCCTGCCGACGGGGGGACCATACTTGTCCCTACCGCCGTCACACGACACCCCTCCCAGGGAGGCTGCCCCACCACTTGCCATCCCCTGCTTTCCGGCAGGTGGGCCTCTCCATCTCTTAAGGAGATGACTCTAAATTATAACCCCTCTAACTTACAGTACTGGACCCCTGAAAGAGTGCGACAATGATAAATAAGCACAACACCACCCCCAGTAACTAAGGGGTAACAATTAGCCAAATATCATGCACTGTAAGGAAGGCGAAAAACCCTTGTTCAGGCCTGATTGGGTTAATCAGAAAAAATCCTTCCCGGTCCCCAAATGGCAGCCGGTGATGACCCGCAGTGCAAGAGGGGAGGGTGGGGTGGGTGCCATCCTGATGCAGCTCCTAGACCCGAATGAGGCTAGGGCTGCAATTAAACGGCTCGTAGACCCCGCCCGACAAGCAGGGGCCACGTGCATACTTTGGCGAATAGGAGCACAGCCTGGGTCACCTAGCAACCCAGGCTGCGCTCCTAACTCCAGGCGCACAGTTTGTTTTTCCGCCTCGGGGCCCGACTTGGCCTCCCACAGTGGGAAACGCTGCCCCCTCCTTAGGCGGGCTCACCAAACCCCACAGCCCCCACCCCTGTGTGGGGGGAGGGGACGGAGGCAATCTTCTGCACCTGGGTCTATTCCACCCTAGCTATGCCCTTACTAGGAATGAACAGCAGGAAACAAATGGATGACACCACTATAACCTGTTGTTCTGAACATCTCTAAAGCAACCAAAATTAGTTGTTGGAGATTTGGAGTAATAATAAGAAGTGCCAACAGGAATTCTCCTATGCATGTGTATTGTGGAACAGATATAATCAGGGCCACAGGCCAAATGCGGGTCCGCGATTCACGGATTTCCCACCAAATCCCCCTCCCCCCGCAGAATCTCCTGTTCCGCTTCTCCCAGTGCAGAATTTACAGCCTGCCCTGAGGAGACGTGGGGCAGAAGATTCCATGGGGGCAGGGGGATGACAAAATCCTTGGGGCTTCCCCCCTGCCCTGGCCAGGCTGCGTTGGGAGGGGGGACTGCCAAGGCTTGCCTTCTCCCCCCCAAACCTGGTAAATCAACTGGCTTGGTAGTGACTGCAACTGCGGCAGCAGCAGCTCCTTTCAACATGCTTCCCATCCAGCTCCTGGCCACTTCCTGGCCTCTCCCACATGGCCTCTCAGGGTGGCACAGCCGGATGACATAATCTGGCTGCACTGCTCTGGGAGGCCCCATTGGGAGGGGCCAGGGAACAGCCAAGAGCCAGATGGGGTGCACACTGAAAGGAGCTGCTGCCAGATCAGTTGAATTAGCTCCAGGTGCATCTAGATAGCCTTGGTTTCCTGGACACTTTTCAAACTGGGTTCCGCCCCGGCTATGGCACCAAGACGGCGTTGGTGGCCTTGGTCGACAATCTCCACCGAGAGATGGATGCAGGACGTTCAACATTTCTTGTCCTGCTAGATCTCTCGGCCACTTCTGATACCATGGACTGTTGTTGAGACGGCTGTGTGACCTGGGGGGGCTGGATGGGACCATTTTTGAGTGGTTCCATTCATTCCTCTCGGGGAGAAGCCAGCGGGTAGTGTTGGGAGCTGAAACATCTTGCCTCCTCGTTTTGTCCTGCGGTGTTCCGCAGGGTTCCATTCTGTCTCCATTATTATTTAATGTTTATATGCAGCCCTTGGGGGAGGTTGTGAGAGGGTTCGGGGTGCGGTGTCACCAATATGCTGATGATACTCAGCTGTACCTCTCTTTTTCAGCTGACCCAAGACCCTGCTGTCTCGGTGCTATCCCAGTGTTTGGGGGCCATGGCGGAACAGAGCAGACTGAAGCTCAACCCCGATAAGACGGATGTGATGGTGGTGGGGAGAGCGAGGGAGGTGTCGGCCCCCCTTATTGGGTGGGGTTCACCCTCCTGTAGCTCAACAGGTCCGGAGTCTGGAGGTGGTGCTGGATGCAGATCTCCGCCTGGAGCAGCAGGTAGAGGGGGTGGTGAAGGCTGCCTTCTGCCAGCTATATCTGGTGCGGAGGCTGCGTCCGTACGTCTCTGGCCCGGACCTGGCCTCCCTCGTCCATGCCTTCGTCACCTTGAGGCTGGACTACTGCAATGCGCTCTACGTGAGGCTGCCCTTGTTCCTGGTTCGGAGGCTGCAGCTAGTGCAGAATGCGGCAGCACACCTCCTTTCGGGGACGGGTCGCTGGGACCACATAACACCTGTGCTCCGGGCTCTGCACTGGCTGCCAATAGCGTGCTGAGCCAGGTTCAAGATGTTGGTGTTGATTTATAAGGCCCTTCACGGTCTCGGCCCCTCATACCTCAGAGATCGCCTTGCCCTCCGCACCCCAGAGTGACTCCTTCGGTCTGCCAGGGGTGCCTTCTTGGAGGTCCCCCATATTAAGCGGGGGGCCACAATGGAGAGGGCATTCTCGGTGGCCGGACCACGCCTTTGGAATTCCCACCCGGAGGAAGCTCGCCTGGCCCCGAGCCTTTTAACATTCCGGCACGTTTGTAAAACGTGGCTGTTCGCCCAGACCTTTGGGAAGGGTGGGAGGGTGGGTTGATGGGTTTTTATCACCCTACCCTTCCTTATTATTTTTTTGTAAATTTCTGTCCTCCCTGTTTTTATAAGATTTTTATGATTGTTTTAATATTTTTTAAATTGTTTTAATGGAAAATTGTTAGCCACCCAAGCTGTTTGCAGGAGGAGCAGGATATAAACATATTAAACAAAAATAAAATAAAAATAAATAAATTAGCAGACTGGGGAGGGGAGGCAATCCCTGGCAGCCCCCCCACCCAATGCAGCCTGGCCTGGGGGTGAGAGGAGCCCCTGCGCTGGATGCACCAGGCTGTGGAGGGGGAGGGGAGCAAGCACCTCTTCACCTCCACCCAACACAGCTGTGCCCAGCACCCTGGTTATAATAAACATCAGTTCAGCATAGAGGTATCTCTGAAGTAAGCGTTACTTCCCTGTTCTGCACTCTGTTGACAAACATGGGATCCTGGTGTTAGCAGGATAGGGAGAAAACTGCAGATTGTGTCCAGACTATGGCCAGGGGCTCTAAAAGTTCTGGAGATCTGCCTGTGACTGGAAACGGCTGCCTTGGGCCATATGGAAGAATTTGATGTTAGCCAGCTTGCTTCCTGGGACTCCTATGCTCAAAGGCTATCCTGCTGTGGATGCAAATAAGATAGTGAATCCAGAACAGAAGCGTGCAGTCCTCTCAACAGTCTGTGGAGCAAAACCTCTATGATTGTGTTCGTTCCTCACTGCACCTGTGTTGCCAAGCACTAAGAACTATGATGAACTTACTACCCTGCTGAAAGCTCACCTTTGCCCAAATGCATCAGTCACCCTCCAAAAATTCCATTTTTTAAAGAGGGACCAACAAGAGAATGACGGCATCACAGATTATGTAGCTGCTCCCCAAAGACTTGCAGAGCTCTGTGAATTTGAGGACCTTCTGGATGGTTTACTGAGAGATCGTCTTGTTTGGGGGGTCATGATGAAGCAATCCAATGTCAGCTTCTCAGTCAGCCTAAACGGACCTTTGCCTCAGCTCAAGAAAAGGCCTTAGCTGCAGAAGCTGCGTCTCATAATATGAGGGAGATTCGCTGCACAGGCTCCACCGAAGTTCATTCTATTACTTCTGATCAAAGGTCAGAGCATCAGGGGGAGGTTCTTCAGGCTTCAGCCCTATCAACCTCATCAGTCAAGACCTCCTACTCACATGCCTGTGTTGGGTGTGGGGAGGGAGGCAACATAAGCGGAGTGAGTGCAGATTCAGAGATGCAGCATGCCTGCAAAGAGATGGGCCACATACAGTGAGTCTGCTGAATGAAGGTTAGTTCCGGAAAGCAAAGGAGGTATGACAAGCCTGGTTATTCCCAAACCACTCATAAGCTTGATGTTTCCCCTGAAAAT
Source organism: Sphenodon punctatus (assembly GCA_003113815.1). Taxonomy (NCBI): domain Eukaryota; kingdom Metazoa; phylum Chordata; class Lepidosauria; order Sphenodontia; family Sphenodontidae; genus Sphenodon; species Sphenodon punctatus. Next base: position 3,998,968 of record QEPC01007237.1, read on the forward strand.
GAGGTGCAAAAACTGTATTGTGTTCAGACTGTTTAAGACAATGTGCATCCCAGCTCTGAAATTATAGTGTCTGCGTTAATTAACAGTCAGAAACATAAAATGGAAATTGACTTGGGATCGGTTGTGTCTATCATTGATGAAGTTATGTTCCATAAATAGTTTCCTCTTCACCCTCCCAAGCTATTGCATCCATTGTGTCACCGACACCTTTGTGATTATAATGGACAGGATGTTGAAAATGTGGGAAGCTGCAATGTAAAGTCTTCTATAGATCTGTGGAGGACTGCCTAGCCCTTATAATCCACGCAGGTCATCATGAAAGCCTTCTGGGGAAAAATTGGCTCACACAATTGGGAATCAGTTTCCAAGGAGTACATAACATCAACCAAAACAGACAGAGTCAAGTTGTGGAGGAGTTCCCACTTGTCTTCTTCAAGGAATTGGGAGCTTATAAGGTTATGGCAGTGACTTGACAGACGGATCCTTCAATTTCACCCATCTGTAAGAAGGCTAGGAATGTGCCTTTCATGTTGTGCCCAAAGATTAATGCAGAGCTCAATCAGCTGCTTGCTAAAGGTGTCATAGAGCCAGTCACACATACAAGATGGGCCACATCAATTGTTCCTGTCTTAAAACCAAATAGAAACATTTGTATTTGTGGAGACTATAAATGTACTGTAAACAAGGCACTTCAACAGGATCCATACCTTGTGCCTACTATCAACCAATTGTTAGCCACTCTGGCAGAAGGAACGATCTTTGCCAAACTTGACCTCGCCCAAGCTTAACAACAATTTAGCATAATTCTGCAGATGCCCAAACAATCATCACACATCAAGGAGCTTTTTGTGTCAAGCGCCTTCAGTTTGGAATCTCGTTAGCCCCAGGAATCGTCCCGAGATTAATAGAAACCCTACTTGCTGATGTGCCTTATTTTTATGATATTTTAATCATGGGGTCTTCTGAAGAGCAACTCACTGAGCAGCTCAGGGAGGTCTTACACAGATTTGAGCAATCAGGCATCCAAGTCAAGAAGGAAAAGTGTCAACTTGAAGCTACTTGTGTTACCTCCCTCGAGTACAAAATTGATGCCATCAGCATTCATTTAACAGAAGGCAATACACAATGTCCCTACTCCAAAATCCAGACAAAGAATTCCTAGGCTTACTCAAATGTGTATCATATCTTCTTGAAAGATAAGACTACTGTGGCTGAACTTCTCCATTGGCTGCTTGATAAGGGAGCCCCATCGAAATGGGCTTCCCAACATGAAGAAGCATTTCAAAACTCAAAAAAACTGCTGACTTCTGATTCTGCTTCTCCACTATGATAAGCAGAGGCCACTGGCCCTTACATGCAATACATCACCATATGGAATTGGAACCGTTCTCAGCCATACCTTACCTGATGGCAATTGTGGACCAAGGGACATTTGATCCGTATGTGGATGAGGCCGAGGTGAGTTTGATACTCCAGAGTCTCAAACATGGTAAAGCACCTGGCAGCGACTTTAAGTTGCAGAGGCCCTACAAGTGTCCTTGGACCGGTAGTCTCCTCTATTGGTCATTTTTTTTACCCAAATTAATAAAACTATGAGGATACCACCTGAATGGGGCATGTCTATTATAGTCCCGATATTTAAGAAGGGCAATCCTAAAGATCCGGCTTGTTATCACCGTAGTAGTCTTCTTCCAGTTGTAGGGAAGGTATACTCTAGATTGCTCCTCCGTCACTTGGAAACCTGGGCTTATGGCCATAATATTATCCCTCAGGAGCAGGCGGGCTTCCGGAAAAACTCCTCCACCCTTGATAACTGTTTTGTGATCTCCCATTTAATGGCTAAATATATGAAGATCAGGACAGGAAGGCTCTTCTTTGCATTTATTGATTTTTGCAAAGCCTTTGACTCTGTCCCAAGGTCCAAATTGTGGCACAAGTTGCATAAATTGGGCATAGATGAACATCTTTTGACTCTTCTTATATATATTCATGCCAACAATTTCGTGAAGATCAAGTTGGGATTGTCAGGGAAACTCTCTAGACCAATTCGTATTATGCGAGGGGTCAGACAGGGCTGTGTCCTGACCCCTATTTTATTCAATCTTTATCTAAGTGATCTTATCATGTATCTGTTGCCATCTGCGGGCCATCCTCCTAAGATCAAGGACAGACCATTGCCCGTGTTGCTGTATACGGACAACATTGTTCTAATTTCGCAAACCAAAAAAAGGGCTGTGTAACCAGCTGGAGAGTTTGGTAACTTATTGTGCAGAGAACGAGCTGGAAATTAACCTGCAGAAATCAATAATCATGGTGTTAGGTAGTGTTAGCCAGCACCCCTGGTCCCCCCCAGAATGGATGTACACACACCCCTTTGTGGTGATAGCCAACATCTTGGACCCAGGGGTCGGCAAAGCCCCCAGGGGTAACCAAGGGCAAGGAGGCTTGGGGAAAAGATAGTCCCCCCACACTGGATGCAAGAGGAGGGGGGGCATGGAAAATAAGAATTGGGCCCAACCACACTAACTCCTAGCCAAAAGGGACCACTCATGGAAAAATACCAGCCTAAGGTTGAGAAAAAGACTGGAAGGGAGAGCCCTCGGAGTAAAGAATGGAATCATTAAGGAGAGGGGGATCACCCTGTTGTGACAAAGGACTGGTAGTCATGACTCAGAGCAGCAACATCCTATCTCCAAATTCCCCAAGAGAAATCAGACACACACTTATTGTATCCTGAAGTCTGTCATTAGCCCTTCCTTCCCTCCCTTCACTTTTTGTTTACAGTTTCCCTGTGTGTCAAAGAGATCTTTTGCATATCTTGGAGTCACCTTTGTAATGAAAGCAAAAGTTGTGAATTCTCCCCTCATTAACCCATTGAGTACCCCCAACGACCCTTCGTAGCCTCCCAAAACCCTTTGTCCAGCATCCAATAACTGCCCTTTGTTTACCCCTCAACCTCTGAGAAACTCTTGGGACCCAGACACATGCAAGTTACCCTGTGCGTGTCTGAGTTCAGGGATCTCCCAGACTTTGGTCTGCCCCTTCTCCTTCCTCCATTCCCTGAACTCCGCTGGATCCATGGACCGCCTGTCCCATCTCAACAGGCAAGGAAAGGTAACCATAGGTCCAGCCTTTCCCAGATACTTGGGGAAGTTCTCTCTCTCTCTCTCTCTCTCTCACTCTCGTTCACGTTCTCTCACTCCCCATCGCTGAGCCGACACCGGAACACCACCACCCCTCCTCCTCCTCCTACCGTACTTTCATTTTCCCCGCAAGCTGCTTGTGCTTTCCCCTTTTAAATCACACCAGCCAGACCGGGGCTGTGTTTCTCTGTTTTGTGTGTGTGTGAAATAAACCGGTTGCAGTTTTTTATTAAACACTTGTCTCTCTCTCTTTCTGTAATTTGGGGAGGGTAACGTAAACTGTCTGCAGTGTGTATGTTCCTCAGACTGATCCTCTGAACACGTGGAGACCCCGGTTTAAGAAATTGGGCTAATTCCCCCCCGAAGTTTAAGGAACGGTGGATATTGAGGTGCATTGCCCCCGGTAGCCATGAGTGGGAGGGGGTCTCCTGTTAACAGACTGGTGGAGATCGCGGGCAGTCATGTGGTAATCCAGACAGGACAGGTGGATTGACCATGGAGGCGTGCGTAGCTAGTAAGCCAAAACCCCCAAACTTTTATTCTTTTCTTTCTCTGTGTCTCCTTTCTCTTCTCTGGACCTGTGGGTTTAAAGATTCGGGGTCTCGGTTGTTGGGGATGAATTGTCTGGGCAGTGGGTTGTGGAATTAATAGAGACTTGTGGTCCCACCCGTGTGTAAGCGGGTGGTCTTGAATTAATAGAGACTTGTGGTGCCACCTGTGTGTAAGCAGGTGGTCTTAAATTAATAGAGACTTGTGGTCCCACCCGGGAGTGTGCGGGTGGTTTGAATTGGGAGCAAAATGTTAGGACAGTTGTGGTCTCAGGAGGTGCTGGCGTAGCCCTGGGAATATTGGGGTCTCTCACCTGTAATGTCGGGTGGGGGGGCATTCGAACTTATTGGTCTGGGAGTGGCCTGGATCACCTTGTGTCTGGGGATCCTAGGCGAAAGCTATTGCCGAGCAAGTGGGCCCACTGATTCAGGAAACTGCCATTTCTTGGATGGCGAGTTTGGAGATCTATCCCACTGCAGATGGGATAGATCTGACACAATTGGCCCAGGCGAGCACATCACCTACAGATGTGCATGTCCTGGAAGCGGGGCTCAGTATGGCTGACATCCATGGTGGCAACTGTGGTGAATGGATGAAGGTGGTACTGCGAGCCATGCTCCCAGGACAGAGCCCAAAGAGGCAGTTTTTTCTGAAGACACAGGCTCCTGGGGAGCAGCTGGAGGCTTATGTGGCTCGTAAGAAGCTATTGGGGACCTTAGCGGAGATGGTGGTTCCAGGGCAAAGGGACGGGAGGCGAGTCATGCAGTACGATGCTAGTGATTTCATAGAGGCTGTATATGCAGTAGTGGTGGGACCCCGGACCCATTACCGGTTACTGGTTCTACGAAAACCGGATTCCCGGATTAAATCCAGTAACCGGTACCGGTTTTATTTCATTGGTTTCAATGGGGCGCTGTGTCCCCATTGAAACCAATGAAATATTAATTCCCTCCCCCTCCCAGGCTGCGCGGGTGGAAGGGGGGACACCCCCCACCCACCCTGCCCAGCCTGGCTTTTTGTTTTAAAAAA
>QEPC01007237.1:4004275-4047226 GCA_003113815.1 Sphenodon punctatus
TTTTTTTACATTGCAGCCATTTTTAAATGGCTGCAATGTAAAAAAATCCGGTACCCTGAAATCCGGTACCGGGTCCGGATTACCGGGCCGAATCCGATAATGCCGGTACGCCCGATACCGGCATTATCGGATACCGGATTCTACCGGTTTCCCACCCCTAATATGCAGGACTTGACCCCCCGATCAAAATGGCAATGGGAAGGATGGATCTGTCACAGGTTACCTGGGATGAGGTATCCATGGGTATCCAGCAGGTGGCAGATCTGATGAGGGGGTGGGGGGAACCAAACGGACCACTCGCAATCAGCAGTTAGAGCCGTTTCAGGCGGTTATGCTTATGAATAGCAGCTCCCACTCCTCAGCTTCCCCTATGCCAACCGTGAACCCTCCACCCAACCCCTACCCACAAAAAGGGAAATTATGGTAGCAACCCACCCCCTAGAGTCAGCAATTGGGAGCCTTCCTATCGGGCATATGTGTGGGGAGAGTTGAAATCCTATGGGGTGGATATGAGTCAGTATCATCTCCAGCCTCTGCAGGTTTTAATAAAGGCTGCAACAGAAATAAGGAAACAGCGGGGGCAGGGGTTTAGTCAAGTTCCCTCCCAGCCAGTAGAGGCCATGGGGTCTGAGGACCCAGACAATAGAAGTAGGACCCCAGAGCAGGAGCAAGTGTTGCAGGAGGGCCACACTATCTGCTAGGGCTGCCCGATTCCCAAGGGTCCCCCCGAGGTAATTGCAAAACTACACCCCAATAGATGGGGGAGACCCAATGTAAAGGCCAGCATTGGGAATCTGGGAACTCTGGCCCAGCTCTTGGTAGACACGGGGGCCTCTGTCAACATCTTGGAGCCAGACTGGGTCAACGCAGGGGAGCCCTCTGCTAAAACTGTGGCGCTCAGCGGTTATGGTGGGGAAACTCAGGAAGCCTCAGTATGGAAAAAGGTTCCCTTTGAATTAGGCAAACTGAAGGGAACAATTGAAAGTTGTGTCCATAAAGGAAAAGAAAAGGGAATCATTGGGGCTCCATTTTTGAAGGAGTCCCAGTTAACAGTAGACCTAGCTGACGGGGTACTGTGGCAAGTCCCAGGGGGTCCTTCCAAGGTTTCCACCATACATCACTGCACAGCCCTTAAGGCACCTCTTCCCATTCTCCTTTTGACCAATGATCCATGGACCCAGGAATTTACTGAGGTATGGATTAAGGACAAGGCAGAGTGCGGGAAGGTAGAGGAGGAGGTGCTCATCGATGGGGAAAATCTCCCCCTCCCCCTGCAAAAGCAATGCAAGTATCCGGCAGAGGCTGAAGAGGGAATTCAAGCCACAATAGATGGCCTGTTAGGGCAAGGAGTCATTGTAAAGATGCCGTCTGTCTGTAACTCCCCCATCTGGCCAGTTATTAAAGCAGATGGGGTGACTTACCGATGACTGTAGACTATTGGGCTCTAAATACAGTGACTCCTCCTTTTGCTCCAGTGGTAGCTAAATACAACGAGATAGTAGCAGCGATATCCGTGGGGGCCCCCTGGTACTCTGTCATTGATTTGGCAAACGCTTTCTTTGCAATCCCTCTCCATCCAGCCTGTTGGTACAAGTTTGTTTTTACATACAGGAATCAACAGTACAGTTTTACCAGAACTCCCCAAGGTTTCCATTCATCCCCCAGCATTTGTCACTCTGTGGTGTCAAAGATGTGGGATAAATTGAAGCCGGAATCAAGAGGGTGTGTCTTATCGTACGTAGATGACATCCTGGTGCATTCCCCAAACAGGAACCGGACTGCAGAAGTAACTAGGGAGGTACTCGTCATAATTCAAGAGACCGGGTTCAAGGTTAACAGAGCCAAAGCATAGCTTGTGCAAAAGGAGGTGAAATTATTGGGGATCAGTTTGGGAGAAGAGGGAAGGTCCTCAGATACCCAGAGGGTAGAAGTGATTGCTAAATTACATGCACCCACAGATCTGCATTCCCTCAGAGTCATACTGGGCACCCTGAACTTTTCCAGGGACTTTATAGAGTTCTTCGCAGACAAGGCAAGACCTCTCTACAAGCTCCTGAAAAAGGGACGGGCATGGGATTGGGACCCCGATCAACAAGAAGCATTGGCAACTCTTAAAATGGATTTGGCACAAGCCCCAGCACTGGCTCACCCTGATCCCAAACTTCCCTTCTTCATACAATTGGCAGCAACAGAGACTCGCATAGGGGCCACTCTCAATCAGCAGCAAATGGGGAAGCAGCGTGTAGTAGCCTACGCCTCTAGGCTGCTTGATGAGGTGGAACAAAGGTTTCTCCCCTGTGAAAAGGCATGCCTGACCTGGGTCTGGGCTCTGAAGCATTGGAAGTACATAATTGGGGGGTCTAAGGTAATAGTTCAAACCCCCCATTCACCCCTGACATACATCATCTCAGGCAAGATTCAGGATGGGCAGGTGAGTAGCCCCAGAACAGCACAATGGACCCTTGCATTGGCGGGCAGGGGAGTGGGGTTCAGTAGGGAACAGAAGGAAACCCCTGCTCCCTATGGTCTACTTGTAGAAGGGGAAGAGCACGTGTACCCACTCCCAGAGCCCCAGCACACAGAATGGCCAGTATAGTGGAGAAAAAGTCTGGAGGAGGCAACAGAACAGGGGCTTACAGAGTGGTATACGGATGGGTCCTCTTTTTATATACAGGGAAAACCTAAAACTGGCTGGGCAGATGTACGGGTGTTGGATGGGTGCATGCTACAGAGATCAGCGCGTCCCCATTCCTCCCAGGCAGTGGAAGTTCAGGCTGTCTTGGCAGTTCTGGAGTTCGAGCCTCGGGAGATCTCCCTAGCCATTTACACAGACTCCGATTGGACTGCACATGCAGCCACTGTGTGGCTTCCAATCTGGCTAGGGAGAAACATTACTGCCTCTGATGGGAGGCCAGTAGCCCATTCAGATAAATGGAAACGGGTGGCAGAACTAGTAAAAGTCAGAACTGGCGTGACTTGCTGGACATTCTAGGAAACCTACGGACGTGGCTTTCTGGAATGGTCATGTGGATCAATTGGCAAAGGAAGCTGCCACCCATAGTGAGCTTCCCGACCCTGCAGAAGAGCCCTCCCAGGAAATGTCACTAGCCCCAGTCACCACCAGAGCCCAAACCCTAGGAATAGGAGTCACTACCCTAAACCTGGGGACTCTACAGCAAGGGGACAGAGAAATAGAGGATTTGGCTACCAAAGGGAAGGACAGTACAGGAAAGTATACCATCACCAAAGACGACAATGTCTGGTGGGCCTTCGACCCCGGGGGCAATAAGCATTGGATAGTCCCGGGGAAGGCACGGGGGGACCTGATCTAGTATGTCCACAGACAAGGACACCGGGGCAAACAGGCTACCCTGGAAAGGGTTAAGGAAATGGGATGGTGGCCCCAAATGAAAGCTGATGTTGAGCAGTGGTGTGATAATTGTCTGTCTTGCACGATGGTAAATGCAGACCGCCAGGTTACAAAGGCCCCCATTCAACATCAGCGCATTGAAGGTCCTTGGGCTAGGATCCAAATAGATTATATAGGTCCCCTCCCCACCAACGAGAGGCAACAAATACGTTTGGTGATCGTGGATGCATTTAGCAAATGTTTGGAAGCCCTCCCTTGCAAAAACAATACCGTCTCAACCACTGCCGAAATGCTTTTCAACATTGTCCTGTCCCGGTGGGGAGTCCCTTACTGCATCGACTCAGACATGGGCCCCACTTTGTGGGGGAGGTGATGCAGGAACTACGTACAGCCTTGGGGATCAAACAATAATTCCACATAGCCGGACATCCCATTTCTTCCGGTTAGTAGAGAGGACTAATAGCACCCTTAAGGAAGTTTTAAAGAAACAGATTAGTCCCGCTGGCAAAAATTGGGATGAGAAACTCCCAATAATCTTGATGGCATTGAGGAGTTCAAAGGCAGTACATGGGTTCACTCCCTTCCAGGTCATGACAGGGAGACAAATGCGCATGCCCGAGAACTGGTGATTCGGAACCGAGCTTCCAAGTTCTTGGGAAAACAAAGCTGTCACTGATGAGCGGGTGCAATCCTTGGTGGAAGAAATAGCAAAGGTCCACAAGCAAACCACCATCAGCCTTGGGATAGCGCAGAAGGATGTAGATAAACGGCTGGGCTGGAACAAAAGGCCCATTGTGTGGAATGTGGGGCAGGCAGTAATGTATCGAAAGTTTTCTGCCCCAAAACATTTTTTAACACACAAATGGGAGGGTCCTGCCAGGATAGTCAACAGAATTAGCCCAGCCATCTATCAGGTGGAAATCCCAAGGGGGAAAGGAAACCAACCCTGAAGAAAGTATTTTCCCAGCTCCCAGCTCAAGGAGTGGGCAGGTAAACCTGTGGATCCCCCAGCGAGCCAGCCCCCAGATCCAGCTAGCTCTTCCACCCCTGATCAGTAGAAGAACTCTCAGCCTCATCACATGGCAGCCATGAATAGGAGGGTAAGGCCCAGGAGACCAATAGAAAAGATGTACCCCCACGACACACAACCGGAACGGCGTCTCAGTCAATCCAGCAATGAGACTAGCAACAAGGGTAAGCAACCTGATCATCAGGCAAACCTTTCAGTTCAGGTTTTGCTATAGCAAGACCGGAGGGCCACACAGAACTCTTGCTGGGGTGGCCACCTGGGAAGCCACGGGGGAGGGGGAGTTGTGGAGAGAGTAGTTGTAAAGTTTTACCACAACAGCTCCACTAGATGGGAACTGTTTATGAGAGAAGATCCCTACGTGATACAGTTCATCAGAGGCCAAGTTGTAATCAAAGGAAGGCCGGGGAACAGATATGCAGTCCTGGAAGGAAATCAGCCTCCATCCGCTCCCCTCCACCGAGGAATGTGGGAATCCGAGCCCCTTCTTGGATATGTCAGTGATGATGATTTTAAAAGTTCATAAAAAACTGTCCATCCCTTCGGTTTCCCCCCCCCCCTTTTTTTTTTTCTGAAGGAGGGACTTCCATGTCCTCAGTCTCTTTCCTTGTTCTCAGTTAACCCTCACTCCCCGGGCAAGAAGCTCCCCCCTCCCCGACTTTTATCTCATCAGGTAGATCCAGAAGCGAGCGGTGGTTGGGAAGAGTGTAGCTGTTGAACCCGTGCCAGGAAAGAAACCAACAAAAAGATCCACGAACCCCGTGAAAAGATGGGAAGGGTGTCACTCCAAAGCTTGGCACCAGGAATGGAGTTTGGGAACCCGGATGTTTACCGGAACCAGTCTGGAGCCTCTGCCTTCAGGGTACAGCTTCCCAGCCAAGACAGCCAGCAGCCCGTGACACAGCTCCATGGAAAAAGATCATGGGAAGCCACCCCCCCAATCTCGAGAGAACTTTCCTTCCCGGAGACGGCTACCAGGTGTTTTTCCGGTGGTACAGCACAAACTTTGAACTCATGTCTCAGTGAAGGCTTCTTGCCACCTAGAACTTTCTGCCTGGCGGTGAGCCCAAGAGCACTGGACTCTGGGAGCAGAAGAGCTTTCTCCACGCTCCTAGCCACACCGTAGTTGTCCCAGCTTGTTTGTTAAGTTGTTTCAGCTTCTTTTCACAGCTGAAAGTTATGGACCATCATGCCAAATAGGATACACCTGGATGGAATTGTCCCACTGAACGGAGCTCCTTGTTACAGGTACAGATTAGTAATTGGATTTTTATGGCCAGGGGTTTTTAGAGGGTTGGTAAATTAAAATTCGGAATAAGGGACCTAAAATTAAGAAGAGATCCATTCCTCTAAGCATGCAGGATCTCTCAAGAAAACTAGTAAGCCATGGTCAAGACTCGCATGTAAGTAAAACTAGATTAACCTGTGGTAATACCTTTGATTCCTCCGGACCCCCCCGGAGGAAACCCAGGTGACTCTAGCCAGAATGTAGATGTAACAAGCAGCTCCCAGGTGTACCTATGTATATAATGTTTGTTGATTTTTATTATAATTGTATTGATTATTGTGTGTTTAACTTTAAGTATCCTGGTCTGAACTATCTCGTGTTTTCCTTCTTCTTCCTGTTCCTTTCCACTCCCCTCCATTGGTTGACCTAGAGTGCTCCACCCCCACCGCCTCGTGGTAGGTTGACCCAACCCCATACCTTCCCACAATAATGAAGGGGAAGGGGATCTTGCTGAACTAGGGTTCTAGGTATCAATGTCCTAAGAAGAGACTCCAACAGACCACATTGGTCATAGATCTTCCGGCGGCTGGTGTTCTTACATGTTGTGACCCAACGTATTGGGCTAGGTAGGCTACGATTCAGGTGTGGCCCATCCCATATTGTGGGGACCATTTTAATGAGATTAAAAGGTCCCCAATGGGGGGAATTGTTAGCCAGGACCCCTTGTCCCCCCCGAACGGATGTCCCCCCCCCCCTTTGTGGTGATAGCCAACATCTTGGACCCAGGGGTTGGCAAAGCCCGCAGGGGTAACTAAGGTCAAGGAGGATTGGGGAAAAGATAGTCCCCCCCACACTGGATGCAAGAGGAGGGGGGGCATGGAAAATAAGGATCGGGCCCAATCACCCTAACTCCTAGCCAAAAGGGACCACTCATGGAAAATACCAGCCTAAGGTTGAGAAAAAGACTGGAAGGGAGAGCCCTCGGAGTAAAGAATGGAGTCATTAAGGAAAGGGGGCTCACCCTGTTGTGACAAAGGACTGGTAGTCATGACTCAGAGCAGCAACATCCTATCTCCGAATTCCCCAAGAGAAACCAGACATACACTTATTGTATCCTGAAGTCTGTCATTAGGCCTTCCTTCCCTCCCTTCACTTTTTGTTTGTCAAAGAGATCTTTTGCATATCTTGGTGTCACCTTTGTAATGGAAGCAAAAGTTGTGATTTATCCCCCCTTTAACCCATTAAGTACCCCTAACAATCCTTCGTAACCTCCCAAAATCCTTTGTCTAGCATCCAATAACTGCCCATTGTATTCCCTTCAACCTCTGAGAAACTCTTGGGACCCAGATACGTGCAAGTTACTCTGTGCGTGTCTGAGTTGAGAGATCTCCCAGACTTTGGTCTGCCCCTTCTCCTTCCTCCATTCCCTGAACTCCACTGGATCTGTGGGCCGCCTGTCCCATCTCAACAGGCAAGGAAAGGTAACCATAGGTCCAGCCTTTCCCAGTCACTTGGGGAAGTCCTCTCTCTCTCTCTCTCTCTCGTTCGCGTTCTCTCACTCCCCATCGCTGAGCCGGAAGACCACCACCCCTCCTCCTTCTCCTACTGTACTTTCATTTTCCCCGCAAGCCGTTTTCCCCTTTTAAATCCCACCAGTCAGACCGGGGCTGTGTTTCTCTGTTTTGTGTGTGTGTGAAATAAACCAGTTGCAGTTTTTTATTAAACACTTGTCTCTTTCTCTTATTTGGGGAGGGTAACGTACATTTTCTATAGCATGTACATTCCTCAGACTGATCCTCTGAACACGTGGACACCCCGGTTTAAGAAATTGGGCTAATCCCCCCCCCCCGAAGTTTAAGGAACAGTGGATATTGGGGTGCATTGCCTCCGGTAGCCACGAGTGGGAGGGGGTCTCCTGTTAACAGTAGGAAGAAAGCCCCCAGGTATAAATGGATTATTATGGGAAAGGAATTCGCTCAGGTTAATTCATATGTGTACCTTGGTAGCGTACTTTCTGACAATGGTTTGTGGATGAAGCATAAGAAGTTAATTGCTTTAAAGGCGAGCCGCTAATGGGATCGCTCTGTTTTCCACAAGATCTCCTGGGGTTCATATTTCGACCATCCTCAGCGTTTTTAACACTAAGATCCAATCGTTATTGGTATTTGGCTCTGAGATTATGCCAGGCTCAGATTTCCAGGTTTTGGAGGTCCCCCAAAACAAATTCCTGAGGAAGTTAAGGGTTCCCCAGAGTGTCCCAGCAACGGTTATTAGGGCAGATACAGGCATTCTGGCAATTTAATTGCTTGGTACGACAAGCAGCCCTTTGGTATTGGGTGAAGGTGTCCAATCAGCCTGAGTCCTTGCTACCTGCTCTGTGCCTTAAGGAAGAATTGGAATTTGAGGGAGTTCCCTCGTATCCTTGGATTTCCCAAATAGTTATCTACTTGAGGCAGTTGGGGTTATCAGTATCCTCCTTCTGGGGAAAAAGTGTTGCCCTGCATAAAAATCTCATTAAACGATATCTCTAGGCAGGATATCTCTAGGCAGGATGACTTGGTGGCTATGTCCACCTGGAAGGTGGCACCATGCTTGCAATATTTCAAGGATTTGCATGGTTTTGAACCCTATTTTGACAGTTTTATCAGGCCTATGCTACGCAGAGCTCTTATGTTGCTGCGTTTCCAACTGTCTATCTCTGCCGTTGTTCAGGGAAGATACTCTAAGGTTCCATATGAAAACCACCTTTGTCCATGCGAGAACTGGGTAGTTGAGGATTTACAACATCTCCTCTTTGAGTGTTCCCTTTATGAGGATTTAAGACAGACTCATGGTTGGCCCCAATTTTGAGGAGAAGGGAATGCTTGCCAACCCACCAGAAAATTATAATATTGTTGTCCGATTGTGATGAGGCCACTATAAAGGCAATTGCCTTGTTTGCCTTTCTGGCAGCTAGGATTCGAGATGGAGTGGATTTGTAAGTTCTTGTCCCTCCTATTTGTGCTTTTTCCTATGTTTGACTTTCTGTATTTTCTTTTGTATTATTCATCTGCTTACCTGCTGTATTTGGCACACTTTTTGTGTATTTTTGTATCTTTGTTTACTTATTTTACTTCTCTTGGCTATGGCGAAAGCTGATGCCCAATAAATTATTATTATTATTATTATTATTACCTGATGGCATTGCATTTTACTCAAGGACAATGGTGTCAGCTGAGCAGAACCATGGTCAAATAGACAAGGAGGAACTTGCTATTGTTGCAGGAGTAAAGAAATTCCACAATGACATTTATGGCCATGCGTTTGAGATCCAAACCGACCACAAGCGGCTTCTTGGAATCTTTAATAAAGATAAGCTAACACCTATTTTATCTCCTTGTATGCTACGCTGAAGCAACATGATTATTGCATATGACCACACTTTAGTCTACAGACCTGGGAAATCAGTTGCTAATGCTGATGCACTAAGCTGGCTTCCACTACAGACACCGTATTGTGCGATTTCCCCCACCAGCTGAGGTCTTAATGTTGGAATCGATGCCAGAATCACCTCTCCAAGCTGACCAAATAACAAGGATGACTCTGCCAAAGACACAGTGCTGGCACATATTATTAACTAGGTGTGGAGTGGGTGGCCTTCAGAGAGATTCAAAGAAGAATTCAGACCATTTTTATCACGTCAACTGCTGCTGACCTCTGTTGTCACCCCACAGGGGTTGTTTACTGTGGGGAAATTATTTCTAAAGCTGGTCATCAAATCATCCTTACATCATTACATGAGGCACACCCAGGGATTGTGAGGCTGAAAGCATCAGCCAGGTCCTCTATCTGGTGGCCAGGAATGGACAATGACATCGAAAATGTTTTGAAGGAATGTAACGTGTCAGGCCACCTGCCACAACCCACCAGAGGCTCTAGTGTTTCCCCAGGAAATGACCAGGAAGCCATGGTCAGGGATTCAGATAGACTTTACAAGGCCCTTTCAGAGAAAGAACTTTTAAATTGTGGTGGTGTAAGCGGTGGGCGGGGGCGCTCCGATGCCGCCTCGTGAACCCTGAACCCCCGGTGACCTTGTTGCAGCCTCCACCGGCACTTGCCCCGCCACTGCTGGCGCTCCTGATGCCCGCAGCAGAGCTGCGGCCTGAGACCACGCCCCCCACCTTAGCACAGTGTGTGGGGCTTCCCCCGCTCCTGCTGCGGCACTCGGAGCATCTGCGGGCACGCACGGTGGCGGGGCATGCAGGGTAAAGAGCAGCGCCACCACGGAGGCAGCGCTGGTGATTTGGAGAATCCGGTCCCCCCCATTGCCTGAGCTAATCATGTGACCTAGTGAGCGAGTGAGACTGAGTATCTGTGGAGAATGTAACCATACAGCCCCGTGAGCATGAGCCTTCCCTGTACAACCTCTTTCCAAGCGTGAGTCAGTGAGTGAATCTGAGAAAGACTGTGCCGTGCGCGTGCTCCCTTCCTCCCCCTCCTCCTTCTGTTAGACCCTCTCTGTTCCTAGTGAGTGCCCCGTGGTCCTCTCCTGTGGGACCCCCATGCACCCCCTTCCCCGGTGGCCCCCACTGCCTGATCCCTACTTGGTCTCCCCAGTACGAATGAGCGAGTGCATCTTGGGGTAGGCCTTGGTTCCCAGGGTGGTTTGAAAACGTGCTCGGAGCAACTTTTCAAACTGTGCTCCAAAAATTCGGGCTAGGTGGAAATGTGCACGCTCACCACATTCACACCAACCTGGAAGTGCGGGGTTCTTTAAATCGCATGATGCCGCCGCCGCAGCTGTGCGATTTAAACACACGTCTGAATGAGCCCTTAGACAAATGTTTGCAACTCATGGAGTACCTGATATCATCATGTCAGACAACGGAGCTGCCTTGAATGCCATCACCTCAGAAGAGTTTCAAGACTTTGCCAAACATCACTTTATTCAAGCGGTCACCATTGCTCCACGTAGATTCCAAGGAAATGGGTTAGCTGAGAGAAAGGTGCAGTCAAAAAAGATGCCTTGAAAAGGATTGTAGGAGACTACTCAAAAAGGCTTGTAAGATTCCTCCTTGGTCAGCATGTAATACCTTGCCCAACTACGGGGGCTAGCCCAGAGGAACTTCTCATGAGTCATTTAAATTTAAAGCCATGTCTAGCCCGCCTTCACCCTGATCTTACTGAGGACTTACAGCACAAGAAAAAGCAAGAACTGGACTCTGCACTGACATCAAGGGTGCTACACTCTTTCTCGCCAAAAGAACCTGTATTTGCTCGAAACTATGGAATGGATCCACAATGGGTTGCCTCAAAGACCATTGGGTCATGGGGCCTGTGTCATATACTATCCAGATTGCTGATGGGCAGCTTTGGCATTGTCATGTAGACAAGCTGTGTGGACATTCTCCTCCAGATGATGCAACAACTGAGGAGTCCCAGTAAACACTGCCACCAGCACCTAACCTAAACTTACCAGAAGAATCAACACCAGAGCCTACCTGCCCAAATTCCCCAGCATCATTGCAAGAAGGAAAAAAAAACAGTTGATTCATCTGACCAACAGACGGGGCTGTCTTCTCATGAGTCCTCTCCCCTGCCAAGTGTCATGGCAAGACCACAGAAAAATTGATGTTGGTCACAGTGATGGGGTGATTACACTGTCTAGGGGAGAGGGGTATTCTGTCTGTGTCATGGGATTGGGGTCTTTCTACCCCACTCCAGGTTGTCTGTGATTCATTTTCCCCTAATTGCAGCTCCCACTGGATCAGCTCCCTCCAGATCTGATCCAGTCCACAATGGGGTAATTCTTTATGGTCATCTTTAACCTTAGAGTTTCCCACACATAAAACTGCTTACTAGGTTCGTCTGAGCTTGAAAGCCCAGAATTTCCCCAAACTGTGTCAGACCAATGTTAGGAATTCACTTAAACACATTAGGCTCAGTTAAAAGGAATTTAATGTGTAACTCATGAATAAAACACATAGTGCTAGATGCAGTACTTGAGCGCAGTAAATCAAATAAACATAACCAATAATGCATATCTACTTGAATTATGATTTCCTAACTATACTCTTACCCTAACTAGAGCCCAAAGAATATCCTAGTCCATTCTCAGCTGTGATGGTAAAGCTGGGCACAAGTCTTAGAAGTTTCAAAGAATCAAGTTCCTTACTCCATGCTGTCAGATTCCAGACCTTCCTGGCTGTTGGTTCCTCTTCCGTTGCAGATAGTAGAAGATGGTGCTCTCTCTCTTTCTTGTCCCACTCCTTAAATACTTTCTTGATGGTCTTTGTCTGGTTTCCAGCAGTTACTTCTCAGGTGAAGATGTGAGCTGAGTCACATAGGCATGGAGGTGTGAACTGGCAAATCAATGGCTGTTTGCCAGTTTCTCAAGGAGATGATAGACCTGGCTTCCTGATTACTCAGTTGCAATCATGTAATGACTTCTCAGTTCACACTACATGTAATGAGTTTTCAGTTCTCAGCTTATACTGCATACATGTTGCATTAATAATTTCCTGTACATACATGTTACATATGTGTTCTACCTGTATCCCATGATCCATCCCCCATCACAGTATGGAACTGTTGTTTTCAACAGCTCTACTTTGTGGCAGAGCTTGACTGTGTTGTAGCTGTTTTGCAACAGTTTTGCAACCCTGAGGATTGCTTATGGTTGAAAGTCTCAGAAGTCTCCAGACTACTACACACATGCTGAACATGTTCTCTCCTTTGGGGACCCTGAAACCTCATGGACCAGGCCACCGCAGGGTTTTTCTTCTTGAAGCACGGTTAGGTTAGTTGTTACAGAGTTGAAGTAATAATAAGAAGTGCCAACAGGAATTCTCATGTCTGTGTGTGTTATAGAAAAATTATAATAAACCTTATCAGTTCAACATGAGGAGTCCTTGAAATAAGCCTTACTTCCCTATTCTGTATCCCCTTTCTCTTTCTTTCTCCACAACTACAACCTTGCACCTAGGGACTCCAACTGAGATTAAAATTCCCTTGTTCTGGGTGCTTTGCAAAATACAGGGACATATGGATTAATGGATAGGCCCATACATCCCAGTTTCCTGTCTCCAGCAGTGGCAGCATACAGTAATTTAGATGAAAGTACTAGATCCCTACAGGAAACAGATGTGGGATAATCTTCCCCAAGGAAAGTCTTGTTTATTAGTCAGAGTTGAGTTTAGCCCTGAAGCAGGCAGCTTCCTAAAACTTGGCAGCATTAACTCTTCTAGCCAAGATATATTTGTCCTCATAGAGACATCCAAATCTCTTTTGAATCTTACAGATTCTTGACCTCAATCGAACCCTGTGGCAATGAGTTCCATAAGCTAATTACATGTTGTATGAAAAAGAAACACATAGCTAGAGACATCTCTTTCCTAAAGCACTTTGTCTAAATAAACATAGGCAGAAGTTGGGATGAAGGAACAGATTATTATCTTTGCCTTACAGATAGGCCCAGAAAACTTAGGCCCAGAAAAAACTAAAGTGACTTGTCCAAGTTCTATGGCAGAGCAGGGAACAGAACCGAGATCTCTGGAGTCTCTTTCTTCCCACTTCCTGCATCAAAAAGCCACACTTGCGCTGGTTCAATTGAGGAGTAACACCAGGGAAGAGAGTCAGAGACAGAATTAAGGCCAANAGACCGGAGGGCCACACAGAACTCTTGCTGGGGTGGCCACCTGGGAAGCCACGGGGGAGGGGGAGTTGTGGAGAGAGTAGTTGTAAAGTTTTACCACAACAGCTCCACTAGATGGGAACTGTTTATGAGAGAAGATCCCTACGTGATACAGTTCATCAGAGGCCAAGTTGTAATCAAAGGAAGGCCGGGGAACAGATATGCAGTCCTGGAAGGAAATCAGCCTCCATCCGCTCCCCTCCACCGAGGAATGTGGGAATCCGAGCCCCTTCTTGGATATGTCAGTGATGATGATTTTAAAAGTTCATAAAAAACTGTCCATCCCTTCGGTTTCCCCCCCCCCTTTTTTTTTTTCTGAAGGAGGGACTTCCATGTCCTCAGTCTCTTTCCTTGTTCTCAGTTAACCCTCACTCCCCGGGCAAGAAGCTCCCCCCTCCCCGACTTTTATCTCATCAGGTAGATCCAGAAGCGAGCGGTGGTTGGGAAGAGTGTAGCTGTTGAACCCGTGCCAGGAAAGAAACCAACAAAAAGATCCACGAACCCCGTGAAAAGATGGGAAGGGTGTCACTCCAAAGCTTGGCACCAGGAATGGAGTTTGGGAACCCGGATGTTTACCGGAACCAGTCTGGAGCCTCTGCCTTCAGGGTACAGCTTCCCAGCCAAGACAGCCAGCAGCCCGTGACACAGCTCCATGGAAAAAGATCATGGGAAGCCACCCCCCCAATCTCGAGAGAACTTTCCTTCCCGGAGACGGCTACCAGGTGTTTTTCCGGTGGTACAGCACAAACTTTGAACTCATGTCTCAGTGAAGGCTTCTTGCCACCTAGAACTTTCTGCCTGGCGGTGAGCCCAAGAGCACTGGACTCTGGGAGCAGAAGAGCTTTCTCCACGCTCCTAGCCACACCGTAGTTGTCCCAGCTTGTTTGTTAAGTTGTTTCAGCTTCTTTTCACAGCTGAAAGTTATGGACCATCATGCCAAATAGGATACACCTGGATGGAATTGTCCCACTGAACGGAGCTCCTTGTTACAGGTACAGATTAGTAATTGGATTTTTATGGCCAGGGGTTTTTAGAGGGTTGGTAAATTAAAATTCGGAATAAGGGACCTAAAATTAAGAAGAGATCCATTCCTCTAAGCATGCAGGATCTCTCAAGAAAACTAGTAAGCCATGGTCAAGACTCGCATGTAAGTAAAACTAGATTAACCTGTGGTAATACCTTTGATTCCTCCGGACCCCCCCGGAGGAAACCCAGGTGACTCTAGCCAGAATGTAGATGTAACAAGCAGCTCCCAGGTGTACCTATGTATATAATGTTTGTTGATTTTTATTATAATTGTATTGATTATTGTGTGTTTAACTTTAAGTATCCTGGTCTGAACTATCTCGTGTTTTCCTTCTTCTTCCTGTTCCTTTCCACTCCCCTCCATTGGTTGACCTAGAGTGCTCCACCCCCACCGCCTCGTGGTAGGTTGACCCAACCCCATACCTTCCCACAATAATGAAGGGGAAGGGGATCTTGCTGAACTAGGGTTCTAGGTATCAATGTCCTAAGAAGAGACTCCAACAGACCACATTGGTCATAGATCTTCCGGCGGCTGGTGTTCTTACATGTTGTGACCCAACGTATTGGGCTAGGTAGGCTACGATTCAGGTGTGGCCCATCCCATATTGTGGGGACCATTTTAATGAGATTAAAAGGTCCCCAATGGGGGGAATTGTTAGCCAGGACCCCTTGTCCCCCCCGAACGGATGTCCCCCCCCCCCTTTGTGGTGATAGCCAACATCTTGGACCCAGGGGTTGGCAAAGCCCGCAGGGGTAACTAAGGTCAAGGAGGATTGGGGAAAAGATAGTCCCCCCCACACTGGATGCAAGAGGAGGGGGGGCATGGAAAATAAGGATCGGGCCCAATCACCCTAACTCCTAGCCAAAAGGGACCACTCATGGAAAATACCAGCCTAAGGTTGAGAAAAAGACTGGAAGGGAGAGCCCTCGGAGTAAAGAATGGAGTCATTAAGGAAAGGGGGCTCACCCTGTTGTGACAAAGGACTGGTAGTCATGACTCAGAGCAGCAACATCCTATCTCCGAATTCCCCAAGAGAAACCAGACATACACTTATTGTATCCTGAAGTCTGTCATTAGGCCTTCCTTCCCTCCCTTCACTTTTTGTTTGTCAAAGAGATCTTTTGCATATCTTGGTGTCACCTTTGTAATGGAAGCAAAAGTTGTGATTTATCCCCCCTTTAACCCATTAAGTACCCCTAACAATCCTTCGTAACCTCCCAAAATCCTTTGTCTAGCATCCAATAACTGCCCATTGTATTCCCTTCAACCTCTGAGAAACTCTTGGGACCCAGATACGTGCAAGTTACTCTGTGCGTGTCTGAGTTGAGAGATCTCCCAGACTTTGGTCTGCCCCTTCTCCTTCCTCCATTCCCTGAACTCCACTGGATCTGTGGGCCGCCTGTCCCATCTCAACAGGCAAGGAAAGGTAACCATAGGTCCAGCCTTTCCCAGTCACTTGGGGAAGTCCTCTCTCTCTCTCTCTCTCTCGTTCGCGTTCTCTCACTCCCCATCGCTGAGCCGGAAGACCACCACCCCTCCTCCTTCTCCTACTGTACTTTCATTTTCCCCGCAAGCCGTTTTCCCCTTTTAAATCCCACCAGTCAGACCGGGGCTGTGTTTCTCTGTTTTGTGTGTGTGTGAAATAAACCAGTTGCAGTTTTTTATTAAACACTTGTCTCTTTCTCTTATTTGGGGAGGGTAACGTACATTTTCTATAGCATGTACATTCCTCAGACTGATCCTCTGAACACGTGGACACCCCGGTTTAAGAAATTGGGCTAATCCCCCCCCCCCGAAGTTTAAGGAACAGTGGATATTGGGGTGCATTGCCTCCGGTAGCCACGAGTGGGAGGGGGTCTCCTGTTAACAGTAGGAAGAAAGCCCCCAGGTATAAATGGATTATTATGGGAAAGGAATTCGCTCAGGTTAATTCATATGTGTACCTTGGTAGCGTACTTTCTGACAATGGTTTGTGGATGAAGCATAAGAAGTTAATTGCTTTAAAGGCGAGCCGCTAATGGGATCGCTCTGTTTTCCACAAGATCTCCTGGGGTTCATATTTCGACCATCCTCAGCGTTTTTAACACTAAGATCCAATCGTTATTGGTATTTGGCTCTGAGATTATGCCAGGCTCAGATTTCCAGGTTTTGGAGGTCCCCCAAAACAAATTCCTGAGGAAGTTAAGGGTTCCCCAGAGTGTCCCAGCAACGGTTATTAGGGCAGATACAGGCATTCTGGCAATTTAATTGCTTGGTACGACAAGCAGCCCTTTGGTATTGGGTGAAGGTGTCCAATCAGCCTGAGTCCTTGCTACCTGCTCTGTGCCTTAAGGAAGAATTGGAATTTGAGGGAGTTCCCTCGTATCCTTGGATTTCCCAAATAGTTATCTACTTGAGGCAGTTGGGGTTATCAGTATCCTCCTTCTGGGGAAAAAGTGTTGCCCTGCATAAAAATCTCATTAAACGATATCTCTAGGCAGGATATCTCTAGGCAGGATGACTTGGTGGCTATGTCCACCTGGAAGGTGGCACCATGCTTGCAATATTTCAAGGATTTGCATGGTTTTGAACCCTATTTTGACAGTTTTATCAGGCCTATGCTACGCAGAGCTCTTATGTTGCTGCGTTTCCAACTGTCTATCTCTGCCGTTGTTCAGGGAAGATACTCTAAGGTTCCATATGAAAACCACCTTTGTCCATGCGAGAACTGGGTAGTTGAGGATTTACAACATCTCCTCTTTGAGTGTTCCCTTTATGAGGATTTAAGACAGACTCATGGTTGGCCCCAATTTTGAGGAGAAGGGAATGCTTGCCAACCCACCAGAAAATTATAATATTGTTGTCCGATTGTGATGAGGCCACTATAAAGGCAATTGCCTTGTTTGCCTTTCTGGCAGCTAGGATTCGAGATGGAGTGGATTTGTAAGTTCTTGTCCCTCCTATTTGTGCTTTTTCCTATGTTTGACTTTCTGTATTTTCTTTTGTATTATTCATCTGCTTACCTGCTGTATTTGGCACACTTTTTGTGTATTTTTGTATCTTTGTTTACTTATTTTACTTCTCTTGGCTATGGCGAAAGCTGATGCCCAATAAATTATTATTATTATTATTATTATTACCTGATGGCATTGCATTTTACTCAAGGACAATGGTGTCAGCTGAGCAGAACCATGGTCAAATAGACAAGGAGGAACTTGCTATTGTTGCAGGAGTAAAGAAATTCCACAATGACATTTATGGCCATGCGTTTGAGATCCAAACCGACCACAAGCGGCTTCTTGGAATCTTTAATAAAGATAAGCTAACACCTATTTTATCTCCTTGTATGCTACGCTGAAGCAACATGATTATTGCATATGACCACACTTTAGTCTACAGACCTGGGAAATCAGTTGCTAATGCTGATGCACTAAGCTGGCTTCCACTACAGACACCGTATTGTGCGATTTCCCCCACCAGCTGAGGTCTTAATGTTGGAATCGATGCCAGAATCACCTCTCCAAGCTGACCAAATAACAAGGATGACTCTGCCAAAGACACAGTGCTGGCACATATTATTAACTAGGTGTGGAGTGGGTGGCCTTCAGAGAGATTCAAAGAAGAATTCAGACCATTTTTATCACGTCAACTGCTGCTGACCTCTGTTGTCACCCCACAGGGGTTGTTTACTGTGGGGAAATTATTTCTAAAGCTGGTCATCAAATCATCCTTACATCATTACATGAGGCACACCCAGGGATTGTGAGGCTGAAAGCATCAGCCAGGTCCTCTATCTGGTGGCCAGGAATGGACAATGACATCGAAAATGTTTTGAAGGAATGTAACGTGTCAGGCCACCTGCCACAACCCACCAGAGGCTCTAGTGTTTCCCCAGGAAATGACCAGGAAGCCATGGTCAGGGATTCAGATAGACTTTACAAGGCCCTTTCAGAGAAAGAACTTTTAAATTGTGGTGGTGTAAGCGGTGGGCGGGGGCGCTCCGATGCCGCCTCGTGAACCCTGAACCCCCGGTGACCTTGTTGCAGCCTCCACCGGCACTTGCCCCGCCACTGCTGGCGCTCCTGATGCCCGCAGCAGAGCTGCGGCCTGAGACCACGCCCCCCACCTTAGCACAGTGTGTGGGGCTTCCCCCGCTCCTGCTGCGGCACTCGGAGCATCTGCGGGCACGCACGGTGGCGGGGCATGCAGGGTAAAGAGCAGCGCCACCACGGAGGCAGCGCTGGTGATTTGGAGAATCCGGTCCCCCCCATTGCCTGAGCTAATCATGTGACCTAGTGAGCGAGTGAGACTGAGTATCTGTGGAGAATGTAACCATACAGCCCCGTGAGCATGAGCCTTCCCTGTACAACCTCTTTCCAAGCGTGAGTCAGTGAGTGAATCTGAGAAAGACTGTGCCGTGCGCGTGCTCCCTTCCTCCCCCTCCTCCTTCTGTTAGACCCTCTCTGTTCCTAGTGAGTGCCCCGTGGTCCTCTCCTGTGGGACCCCCATGCACCCCCTTCCCCGGTGGCCCCCACTGCCTGATCCCTACTTGGTCTCCCCAGTACGAATGAGCGAGTGCATCTTGGGGTAGGCCTTGGTTCCCTTGGAAATGTGCACGCTCACCACATTCACACCAACCTGGAAGTGCGGGGTTCTTTAAATCGCATGATGCCGCCGCCGCAGCTGTGCGATTTAAACACACGTCTGAATGAGCCCTTAGACAAATGTTTGCAACTCATGGAGTACCTGATATCATCATGTCAGACAACGGAGCTGCCTTGAATGCCATCAACTCAGAAGAGTTTCAAGACTTTGCCAAACATCACTTTATTCAAGCGGTCACCATTGCTCCACGTAGATTCCAAGGAAATGGGTTAGCTGAGAGAAAGGTGCAGTCAAAAAAGATGCCTTGAAAAGGATTGTAGGAGACTACTCAAAAAGGCTTGTAAGATTCCTCCTTGGTCAGCATGTAATACCTTGCCCAACTACGGGGGCTAGCCCAGAGGAACTTCTCATGAGTCATTTAAATTTAAAGCCATGTCTAGCCCGCCTTCACCCTGATCTTACTGAGGACTTACAGCACAAGAAAAAGCAAGAACTGGACTCTGCACTGACATCAAGGGTGCTACACTCTTTCTCGCCAAAAGAACCTGTATTTGCTCGAAACTATGGAATGGATCCACAATGGGTTGCCTCAAAGACCATTGGGTCATGGGGCCTGTGTCATATACTATCCAGATTGCTGATGGGCAGCTTTGGCATTGTCATGTAGACAAGCTGTGTGGACATTCTCCTCCAGATGATGCAACAACTGAGGAGTCCAAGTAAACACTGCCACCAGCACCTAACCTAAACTTACCAGAAGAATCAACACCAGAGCCTACCTGCCCAAATTCCCCAGCATCATTGCAAGAAGGAAAAAAAAACAGTTGATTCATCTGACCAACAGACGGGGCTGTCTTCTCATGAGTCCTCTCCCCTGCCAAGTGTCATGGCAAGACCACAGAAAAATTGATGTTGGTCACAGTGATGGGGTGATTACACTGTCTAGGGGAGAGGGGTATTCTGTCTGTGTCATGGGATTGGGGTCTTTCTACCCCACTCCAGGTTGTCTGTGATTCATTTTCCCCTAATTGCAGCTCCCACTGGATCAGCTCCCTCCAGATCTGATCCAGTCCACAATGGGGTAATTCTTTATGGTCATCTTTAACCTTAGAGTTTCCCACACATAAAACTGCTTACTAGGTTCGTCTGAGCTTGAAAGCCCAGAATTTCCCCAAACTGTGTCAGACCAATGTTAGGAATTCACTTAAACACATTAGGCTCAGTTAAAAGGAATTTAATGTGTAACTCATGAATAAAACACATAGTGCTAGATGCAGTACTTGAGCGCAGTAAATCAAATAAACATAACCAATAATGCATATCTACTTGAATTATGATTTCCTAACTATACTCTTACCCTAACTAGAGCCCAAAGAATATCCTAGTCCATTCTCAGCTGTGATGGTAAAGCTGGGCACAAGTCTTAGAAGTTTCAAAGAATCAAGTTCCTTACTCCATGCTGTCAGATTCCAGACCTTCCTGGCTGTTGGTTCCTCTTCCGTTGCAGATAGTAGAAGATGGTGCTCTCTCTCTTTCTTGTCCCACTCCTTAAATACTTTCTTGATGGTCTTTGTCTGGTTTCCAGCAGTTACTTCTCAGGTGAAGATGTGAGCTGAGTCACATAGGCATGGAGGTGTGAACTGGCAAATCAATGGCTGTTTGCCAGTTTCTCAAGGAGATGATAGACCTGGCTTCCTGATTACTCAGTTGCAATCATGTAATGACTTCTCAGTTCACACTACATGTAATGAGTTTTCAGTTCTCAGCTTATACTGCATACATGTTGCATTAATAATTTCCTGTACATACATGTTACATATGTGTTCTACCTGTATCCCATGATCCATCCCCCATCACAGTATGGAACTGTTGTTTTCAACAGCTCTACTTTGTGGCAGAGCTTGACTGTGTTGTAGCTGTTTTGCAACAGTTTTGCAACCCTGAGGATTGCTTATGGTTGAAAGTCTCAGAAGTCTCCAGACTACTACACACATGCTGAACATGTTCTCTCCTTTGGGGACCCTGAAACCTCATGGACCAGGCCACCGCAGGGTTTTTCTTCTTGAAGCACGGTTAGGTTAGTTGTTACAGAGTTGAAGTAATAATAAGAAGTGCCAACAGGAATTCTCATGTCTGTGTGTGTTATAGAAAAATTATAATAAACCTTATCAGTTCAACATGAGGAGTCCTTGAAATAAGCCTTACTTCCCTATTCTGTATCCCCTTTCTCTTTCTTTCTCCACAACTACAACCTTGCACCTAGGGACTCCAACTGAGATTAAAATTCCCTTGTTCTGGGTGCTTTGCAAAATACAGGGACATATGGATTAATGGATAGGCCCATACATCCCAGTTTCCTGTCTCCAGCAGTGGCAGCATACAGTAATTTAGATGAAAGTACTAGATCCCTACAGGAAACAGATTTGGGATAATCTTCCCCAAGGAAAGTCTTGTTTATTAGTCAGAGTTGAGTTTAGCCCTGAAGCAGGCAGCTTCCTAAAACTTGGCAGCATTAACTCTTCTAGCCAAGATATATTTGTCCTCATAGAGACATCCAAATCTCTTTTGAATCTTACAGATTCTTGACCTCAATCGAACCCTGTGGCAATGAGTTCCATAAGCTAATTACATGTTGTATGAAAAAGAAACACATAGCTAGAGACATCTCTTTCCTAAAGCACTTTGTCTAAATAAACATAGGCAGAAGTTGGGATGAAGGAACAGATTATTATCTTTGCCTTACAGATAGGCCCAGAAAACTTAGGCCCAGAAAAAACTAAAGTGACTTGTCCAAGTTCTATGGCAGAGCAGGGAACAGAACCGAGATCTCTGGAGTCTCTTTCTTCCCACTTCCTGCATCAAAAAGCCACACTTGCGCTGGTTCAATTGAGGAGTAACACCAGGGAAGAGAGTCAGAGACAGAATTAAGGCCAAGGTGTCCCATTGCATTGTCTGCTTTGTACTATGAGAAGTTCTAATCTCAGCCAGCAGCAAAATGGAACAAGCAGCCGGAGAGGAAACTAGGTGCGTGGGATGATCTAGAACTAAAGAAACCGCAGGTTTGAGGCCCCCGTGTTCCAAGGCCAGTTGAAAGCTGGTTTTCTGGAATTCTGTCCCAGATGTTCACAGGAGAGGTATGCTTTGCAATCTCTCACACATGCAAAGAATATAACACACTACTTGGAAAACAATGTTAGGCTAATAATGTTGGATTTGGATTCTGGACATTAATTCAAACATGAAAATTGGCAAGAAATTCACTTTCCCTGGAAGCTGCCTGGGCCAACTTGAATAGCATTATTTTAGGGAGAAAAATGAGCTCTTTTTTATTACCATCTTCCCTTCCTCAGAAATGTCACTGCCTCTCTCTGCCAGAACCAGGAGGAGAGGAAGCCAACAAGAAGGATGAGCTCATGGCATTTCGGGGTAAAGGATGTGCCAACATTGCTCTGCATGGAGATAAAGAGCAGGTGGCTTGCTAATGGCGAATGAACAGACACTACTTCATTAGTCAGGGGCAAAAAGAAGTGGTTGTTAGTGCAGAAAGCTGGCATTTTCCATGTAAGAAATTCTCCATTCTCGAGCTAAAGAGAATACCCAATATTGCCCAATTCAAATTATCTGCCAAAATGGATAACAGTCACTATTTATTTATTATTAATTAATTATTATTGCATATATTTATTCAGCCAGGCACTTGGCAAATGGGGATAGGATCTGGGATACTGTTTTTAATGGAAACTTCCATATTTTTACCTAATTTGTGTTTTGAATCAGTTTTATCGTTATGTATAAATGCTTTGTTACCCACCCTGAGACTTTGGGGAAGGGTGGGTGTAACATGGTTACAGTGATTTGCAGGGTAAGTACCCTGAGAATGGGCTAGTGGAATGGAGCATTGCTCCTTTAAGAGCCTGACACAGTGGAGCTAATGAGGCACCTGATGCACACCTGGGCTGGAATTCAATGAAAAGCCCAGAAGGAAGGCAGGTAGGGATAGTGAGTGAGTGGATCTAGCAGCATGGGTTGTACACTATACTGTACTAGCAGGAGAGCTCTGTACACCCTGGAGTGAGGACTACTGGAGAAAACCAGGAGTCTGCAGCAGCTGTTCCCAGTAAACCCAACTAGGAGACTGAGCTTGGATTATAAGTTGTGATCTATCCAGACTGGTGGGGGGTTGGCTTGGATGGGTAGAGCTGTTTGGGGAGGAAACCCCTGGAGATCCACCTGTTTGTGGAAGAAGTCCTAACCAGACAGACAGCCCTGGGACTGGCTGTAAGGGGTGAAGGGAGGGCAGCATACATAGAGCTAACCTGCCCAAGCCAAACAGGATTAAGACCCAAGGGGCTCAAGAGAGTATGGTGTGGAAGTGGGCCAGATAATTCCCCATACAAGGGTGCTGAGGGAGGATTGCACCCCAGGCCCTGTCATAGTGGGCTAGAAATCAAAATAAATAAAATAAATAAATATTTGGTTCCATCTTTGGGTGAAAACAATCACGATGGGGGCAAGCCAGATCCCTGGGCCACCCTGGGGAGAGCCACAGAAGCTGCCACTCCCAGAATAGGCATGCAGCATAGAACAAACAAACATACAGGTGGACAGCTGTCCCACTGTCCCCATGGCATGGGTGGGGCAGAGGAACTGAACACAAGCAAGCATCCATCCCCACCCCCTGCCATGCAGTACAGCCATGGCAAACTGTAGGCAAAAGAAACCACAGATGTTGCTTCTGCCCACCCTACACAGGACTCCAGAAAGTGGGGTGGAGGCCAGGGAAGCAGCCCCTGGCATCCCTGCCAACACACAGAGGTACCAGAGAGCCAGAGGAGTAACCAGTCACTACCCACGAAAAGCTGGCTGTAGGGAGCAAAGTGCATACTCTGTGGCAAGCAGAGGAATAAAGGGGAAAAGAAGGGAGAAATTAAAGCAGCTGCATGCAAGCCAAACAACCAATCCCCTGGCATGATGCCAGTCCAGTCCTTTCCAGCCTCTGCTAACAGGACGGGTCACGCTGGTAGCCCATAGCACAAAGGTCTAACAGGGTCCCAGCACCTGGGGGGTGGGGAACCCTGGTCTCTATGCATATAACCCCCCATTGATACATTACCTTCCAGTAGCCTCTTGCCAGTTTATGCTGTGCCATCATATAATGGGGGTCAAAAGCATCCGTGCACACCAGGATGACCTGCACCTCCAGCCGTGCCCAGACTTCATACAGGGTGGCATGGTTATTGTAACACTCGTAACAGACACATGGTGGAGGGAGTACTGTATCCCAAAGGAATGCTGCATGATGTCACGCAGGCTGTGGCCCTCCCTCTTCAGTGCCCTTTGGCAGCCCTCCATCTCCCACAGGTGGCAGTCCCATTGCCGCCTCTCCATCTGGCGTTCCCTGCGGGTCTTGGCCATGAAGTCCCTGTGCTGTGGAACCATTGGTGCTCCTTGGCCAGCCCCTGGATGGCATCCCAGATCTCATCCACCTACCACATGGTCTCCTCCATCAGGTTCTGTGCCAGATCTTCCCTGCACCACTGGGTCCATGCCCACAGGACCCAGTTCCACTGGGCACCTGCAGATGGTGGTGACAGATGGGGAACCAGAGGAGCACCAGGACACAGAGGCACTATGTGGGGATGGTATATGTGGCAAGCAGGTGGGAGGGCACCATGGTGGACTGGTGGGGGCTCGCATGCTGAACAGGTAGTCATGGAGGGTAGGGGAGACAGCGGGTGTCAAGGCATCAGGCACGGCGACTGGGGCCAAAACACCAGCTCGAGAATGTGGGAGTAGGTCAGCCCGAACCAATGGCTGTCTTTTCTGTCCGACTACAGGTCAGTGGGATGGGTGCTGGCAGGTAGTGGTGATCAAATTACCTTTACCACAACTTGGGTAAACTGTGCTGTGACAGGGCCTAAACAGTCCTCTGGAGGATTGCTCACTTAGTTCTAGGGAATTAGCTCCAGGCACCTGCCACAGTATACTAAGCCCTATAGTCTAGCTAACAGAGGCCAGAGTTCAGCCTTAATAGTCCAAGATAGCAAGTCCCCTCCAACATCCTGGGTGCACTAGCAAAAGGGTTAGGGGGCTCTGGCTTTCTTCTCCTCCCCTATAGCCAGTCCAGTCCACCAGCAAGGGGCTTCTCCCGCTAACTGTGTGGGTGCACAATAGACCAAAATAAACACAAGCCCCTCCTGGGTGCAAACCCGCCAGACTCCAGTCCATGAACTCCGCTCCTCCTCTGTCCCCTCTCTCGTCCTCCCACGCCTCCCCTAACCGCCTTCGTCCCTTCTCCCTAGCTGCCCCCACACCTGGAACTCCCTCCCTACCCACATCCACCTCGCCCCCTCCCTTCGTACCTTCGAATCCCTCCTCAAGACCCACCTCTTCCGCTCTGCCCTCCCCAGCTTCTTGCTCCCCTCACCTAACTCCTGCTGATACCCTCCATCCAGTACAATCTGTTATCTAAGGTCTGTGTACTCATATCCTCACCACATTGACCAACCAGCCATCATTCTTGATCTAACCAAGCCAAGCGCGTGCACCTGGGACCTCGCATCCTCATGAATGTTACACTCCTTGTCTCTCCCTCTGTTCCCCTTCCTTTGTCTCCCCCTCCCCCCCAGGTCTCTCAGATTGTAAGCCCTAGGGCAGGGACCACGACTATTCAATTACTTTGTAAAGCACCAGGTACATTGCTCGTGCTATATAAATGCTTGCTAATAATAATAAACCAAACAAGGATGGAGTCTGTTTGCGTGACTGTAGGATCTCCAGCCTCTTAGGCTCCTCACTGGATGTGTGCTGGTCTCCAGACTAGGTTCTTGCTGCTCAGCAAAGATCCACAGTTTAGCTTCTCGGGCAACCTCTTCAGTCTTAGGTTCCTAATCATAAGCCCAGAGCTGTTTCCCTTCTCTCCACCTGAGCACAATGAGCTCCCTCCTTTTATGCTCATGTGATTCTACACAGGTGTCCCTAGTGCAGTGCTGTCCCCTACTGTTACAGCAGCTGCACTCTTTAGCTCAGGCAAGGGCATGGTCCTAGGCCCGTGGTTGCATTTACACTACCTGCGCTTAACAAACTGTCATATATGCAGCAAGAACTTCTGGCAGCGTGCATCCCAGCACGGATGCTTGAATATTATTTATTTACATTTTTATCCCATTCATTCCATCAAGGCTCAGAGTGGATTACAATACATTAAAACATTTATAATGATACACAAAATAAACCCAAATATTAAAATGCCCAAATTAACACAAATAAAATCCCCTAACCCACAACACCCCAACCATATCCCTGTCTGCTAAATGTCTGGCCAAAGAAGATTGGGGCCCAGGCCCATATATATTTTGGGGTAGATGTGGGACACCCAAATTTATAACCTCAAATCAGCTCACATCCCTGAAAAACAAGCTGCCAACTTCTGCACCAGCTCCGGAGCTCCTGGGTGCTTTTGCAATGTCTTTCCTGCCCTTGCGACTTTCTAAGCAATTACCCTGGATACACTATGTGCAGGAGTGATGAGGGACAGGAGACATGGGACAATAGTCACTTATCCAGTTTGCCAGCTACCTGTATAAGAATCTGGTGTGTGTGTGTGTGTGTGTGTTACACACACTGCACTCTGCTCAGCCCCGGATCTGCCACCTTCAGACTGAACATATCCCAGCTGTAGCCATTCACATATGATGTCACATTTGCCAAACATCCTCTCTGGGGTTTTTCTCGCCGTGTAGAATTGCAGGCAAATGCAAACGACTAGAACTTGCAGACGGAGAGTAAATCAAGTGTTTAAGCTGTCTGCTGGTTTCCCATTTCTGGGCTGCAATAGGCTGTGCTCAGCTACGCACCACACCATGCCAGGAATTATGTCAGGAGAGCACACAATTATCTATTCACGTTGGGCCAGGGATTTTTCTTGTCTGTTCAAGTTGCCATTTTTTTAAAAAAAGGAAAATGATGCAAAGCACGTGCGGTGCCTTTCCTGCTTACATCCTTTGCCTTCAAAGGTAGGGGTGTGCAGACGGTTCCCCGTACATTTTGTTAACCCCTAAATAAAGGTTTTTGGGTATTCTCAAAGAAAACATTCGTTTTATTTTCTTGGGGTTTTTAAATTTAAAAATAATACATTAAAATAAAACAGTCACTGCACATGAACAAAATGAGCACGGGGACATGCTGCGCATGAGTAGCCCTTTTCCAAAATGGTGCCAATGCTGCTGGTGGCCATTTTGGAAAAGGGAGTGCATGTGCAGAATGGTCCGGTGGCCATTTTGCACACACACACACACACACAGTGATTTTAAAAAATAAATAAATTTAAATCTAAAACTTTTAAAACCACTGTGCATGCGCAAGACGGCCACTGGGCCAGTTCTGTGCATGCATGCTCTTTTCCAAAATGGTGCTGACGCTGCCAGTGCCTTTGGGGAAGAGACGTGCATGTGCAGAACAGCCCTGGCAGTCATTTTGCCCACAGGCAGTTGTGATATTTTAATTTATTTTTTTAATTGTTTATTTTCAAATGAAAACGGATGAAAGCAAATGACAATCATTAGCTTACTCGGCCATTTTCGTAACATTAGTTACGAACACAAATGGGGCTCCCTTCGTTTTCGTAACTAATAGAAAATGTTACGGATGCACACCCCTGGGGAAAGATCATTCTAAGATGGTTGCTGTGCTCCTACATGGAGCATGTTCTGAATGTCTTCCGGAGGCAGCGTAAGACCTTTTTATTCGGCCAGGCATTTAATGGGCAGGAATAGATCTGCTGGGGAGGAATTGGATGAGGGGGTGTGTTTAGCTTTTTCATTATGTATTTTATATTTTTATTTGTTTTGGGGTTTTTTTATGTATTTATTGTGAGCTGCCCTGGGTCTCAGGGGATCAGACAAGATATAAATCTAAATAAAATAATTAAATAAATAAATAAATCTATGATCAGGCTGCTTGAAAGTCAAGCAAAGCATCAGTAAATGGATGGAATGGGCTTTTCCTGAACTGCATGGGATGGAACATCAGCAAAAAAATACCCAACCCCTCTCCACAGAGATCCGTTCTGCACTCAGGGGCTCGCCTCCTGAGATGGGGTGCCCTTTGAATGAATCAATGCAGAGATCGTGCATGGTCCTTGGCTTCAACCCTTCCATAATCCCTGGGTCCAGAAGACGTGCAGTTACCAGAAGGCGGCCATATTCTCTCCAGCCCCAGTGAAATGATTTCAGAACAAACACAAGTCCCTTGCTTATGGATTATTATTGGAAACTACAAGCTCCCTTCAGTTTATTTATTATTATTAAGCAAACAGCAACAGGCAGCAAAAGGTATGACAATTGAAAGAATCTTCTGGGGTTTTGTGATTCAAACCCCAAGGCAGAAATCCGAGACACTGGGCCCACTGTAGTAGATCAGAATTCACCGGCAGGCAGCCGGGGTGGTTCTTCAGGTGGGGGAAGTTTCAGGACTGGGTCTTTTCCTGGCGGTGGCAGCTCCCAGCAGACAGGGGAGGTTTCCTGACCGGAGCCTCTCCTGACAGCTTCCAGTGGGAGACAGGATTTTCCTGACTGGAACTTAGGGCATCTGAGAACATGGGGCCAGAGGGTGTAGGTTCCTGTTGCCCCTGCATAAGGGGCATTGAACCATCCCCTGTCCTTGAGCGCATGACCGCATCACCACTCACTTCTACTGCGGTCACTCTTTCAGTGCTTGGGGGGCAGAGGCTTGATCCAGGGCTGGCCTTACCACAGGCCCCGCTCTTTCAGGGGGCCCCACAGTGGCCTCTATTTTCACCAGGACAAGTTGTGGGGGCACCACTCCCTTTCAGTGGGGCCACAAACATGACCACCTTCAGGGCACCACAGAGGTTGCCCCCAAGGGGGAGGGGCCAACAGGGCCCCCGCATTTATCTTTGCCCTGGGCCCCACAAATCCTAAGACCAGCCTTGGCTGGATCCACAGGCCAGATCCAAACATTGGAAAGGGTCAGAAAAAAAAAAAAAAAAAAACAGTCACAGCAGGCCAGATTTGATCTACCAGCCAGTGGTTCCCTAGCAAAGCAAAGCAAAGCATCCCCCCACCAGCAGCACCTCTCCTTTCCCTCTCCTCATTACCACCGGCACCTGCTCCAAGGTCTCTCTGACTTCATGTGTTATGGCTGTTCAGGATGGGGGGAAATGCAATCTGGGGTCTGCAGTTAATTGGGGTCAGGCAGGGATGATTTATGATCTGAGGAATGTACTAACTCCCAATGCTGTCATATGAACAACAGCGTCTCTTGGGACATTGGGCTCTGCAGACTGTGGAGCCAAAGGATGGATCGGGATGTCCAAGTCTGTAGAGAGCAATGCACCCCTCAGTTTGGGCTGTCAGTCAGCTAAACCTCAAGCTTTGATTTACATCAATTCGGAGGGAGTGGGGGAGAGAGGAAGCGCTGCTATTGCTGTCGCTGCCAGGAACAGACCCTCGCCAGGAAAATTTCAACTGTCTGGAATCCAACAGGAAAAAAGCAGCTTGGAAATTTCAGAGGAAGCTGCTGGGATTTGTGCCGGGTGCGGGCGGGAGCCGGCCTCTGTTTGTCTTCTCTCAGCTGGCTCATGTTAGCGAGCAGGGTTCGCCAAGGAAAAGCGTCAAACGGTTTTTCCATCACTCAGGAACCTTGAGCTCAGTCCCGAAGCAGCATGCTGCATCGCGTGACCCACGACCCCAAGCTGCAGGCGCCTTCAGCAGGTTTCCCCGGGCCTTTCTCTGGAGAGCTTAAAATCAGCAGCTTTGTTCTCTCGGCAAGACGCAGGGGGAAATTGTATTTTTATATTTATATATATAAACTAGAGAGACAGATTACAGACAAGCGCCTCTATTTTCTAATCCAGGACCCTTTAAAATTATTTGGAAGTTAAGTACAACATGAAAATAGATCAATTCAAATTCATTTTAATTTCCTCTTTAAATATAAACCCACTCCCTCTTCCCTAACACTGCACAAAAGCTTTGCTCCAGGCTACAGCAGGATATAGGGGGCTTAGAGGCAAGCATGTCTTTGGGCCCCTTCATTTAACAGCAAAGCTAACTGAATAACTCAGAAGTATGCCAGGGGCTAACAGGCAGACCTACAGACCTGTCAAGACTCCTGCACTGAGTGGGAGACTAAAAGCATTTGCACTACTTCCCCTGCTTGTGGCTGTGTAAACAATTATCCACCACCCCTTCATGCCTGCAGGGTACTGGGGGGGTGGAAAAGAAGCCTGGCAGGGGCAGTCAGAACTACTAATGACTGCTGGTTGATTAGACTGAGAGCTCTGAGCAACAGCAAGCAGTAATACATCCCATGGGTCTTTTCTGGGCTCTCAGATCTACCTAGGAGAAGGAAAAACAATGGGCATTTTTACACACACGTTAAAGTTCTGGATTTTTCAATCTTCTGTGTTTATAAGTCCACAAGTAAGTTTCAGACATTTTTCACACACACACTGCCCTGAGCCAGTTCCTGGATGCATTCTTCACACAAACACTGCCCTGAGGCAGCCTAAAGTAGCCGCAGCTGTAGATATGACAGGCTGCCATGGAAACCAAATGACCACAGTTGCCTGGAGCAAAGCAGTACCAGGAGAACTTTTTACACACAAAAGTTCTGGGAGAAGTTCTACGGAGAAGTTCAAAGATCCGGATGTTTAAGATCTGGGTGTGTGATTTAGACACACAGAAAGTTCAAGATGTAACAGCAAACATCCAGGAGAAATGTGTGTGTAAAAACACCCATTGTCACCTTTAACAGCAACAGTAACTATGCACACACACACTCCCTCCTTTATAATGCACTATTATTGTGATTCCTTTATTTATTTATTTTCCTTTTTAGAACCAAAGCAAAACATTTCAACCAACCCTCAATTCACTGGGCTATGAGAGAATCTACACAATCTCATTTATCAGAAAATCCCAAAGTGAATGTATGTAAACAACTGTTTAGTGTCATTGTAATCCTCATAAAACACTGAGTACCTTACAATGATATAAGGGAATTACACATAAAAATTAATGTTAACATTCATGTCCCTAGTAATGCGAATGACAGAACTGATCCTGAGTCAGACACGCTCGATTAAACAAATCAACATCGACAGGACAAACCACTGTGTGACCAAGCAGAATGGGAGGGAGGTGCACAAATATTTTAC
The DNA here is from genome assembly GCA_003113815.1 of Sphenodon punctatus. NCBI lineage: Eukaryota > Metazoa > Chordata > Lepidosauria > Sphenodontia > Sphenodontidae > Sphenodon > Sphenodon punctatus. Next base: position 4,035,365 of record QEPC01007237.1, read on the forward strand.
CTGGCAGGTGAGAAACAGAAAGAGGAGACAGGACACAAAAATTCATCCGAAGCACAACTTTCACAAGTTGTTTTGATTAAATACATATGCTAGTTTTTATCAGTTTTTGCCCCAGGTAAAAAGTCTCAGGCCGCTCTAGAAATAAAAGACCAAGAACCATCAGATGAAGAAGCAGGAATTTGCCACAGCATATTTCCCAACAGTCCCTATTTAAGAGGGGCAGCCTTCTTTGGATGCTGAATCCCACTGTCCTTCTTTTAGGGAGGTGAAGTCGGTATTTACGCCTCCCAGGAAAAGCGTTAGAGAAGACAACGAAGATTATGATATGACAAAAAATTAAGCAGAATAATAAAAAGGAAAGCTTCTGTCCCTCTATATGCACTGAGAATGCTGGGAGCGGTGTGTGGGGAGAGGGTGTAAAAATGCATGAGGAGGTGGAGCTTATATGCAGAGGGGGCATGTCTTGTTCCTCTGGCCGCTTAAAATATTGGGAGGAATGCCACGGCATATCTCCCAACAGTGCCCAAGAGGAGAGGGAGAAAGGGGAGGCAGGGCAGAAGCCTGTATTTTAGGCTTGAAACCCCATCCTACTCTGAAGTCACTTCCTGTCAGAGGTAAGATTACCAGAAGCTTCTTCTTCCACCTTTAAAACTTCATCTGAGCAGATTTTCCATAAAGTGCTATTTTGGCAGAGAGGAAAAGGCAGCCAACACATCCCCTATAGCCTTGGGCAATGTTCCCCAAATTAGACTACAGCCAGCACTGCGAGTTTGAATCACACTTCCACCCATTGTGCTTTCCTCTAAACCACTCCCTCTAATCAACAAACTACTCTGCAAGGAAAAGGACCTGTGAGCTTCTGCCTCATTTCATAAATAAGTTTACAGAGAGGTGACGCAAGAAAGAGAACCCATGGGTTTCACAGAGGAGACACACACACACCCAAGATGGCACTGGCCAGGTGTCTCTTGCCACCATTCCAGCCAACTAACACAGGGGCAAGTGTTACGTTTGGCCTGTCTAAACATGGGTTTTGCTACAGAGGGTATTTTTAGACGAGATGCTACCCCACAATGGCCACCCAGGAGCCACAGAGCCTACCACCTGTCTGAAGGTGGAGCGGGGGGGATGGGTGCTCCTGTGAGCCATGGAGCACCCACTCATGGCCATGCATGGAGCCATGCCAGGAAATCTGGACTGCTTTGTGCGGTGCCAGCCAAATAGCTCTGTGGCAATAGGTGGCTGCAGAGTCCCTGCCTGTATGAACTAGGGTGGCCAGCCACACCAGTAGACCGGTCCACCACTGGTAGGCACTGTGGGCGGGGGACATGGCCTTTGCAAGTCACAGGAACTGGGCCGGGAGTGCTCGGGCGCCCAGGTTCCCCAGCGCTCACGCTAAGGACATATCCATTTCAAAGGCTAGCCCAGCATGCTTCCCGCTCCTCCATGGTTTGTGGCAGCGGGAGTATGTGGTGGCTTGCCTCCATGGCCAGGGAAGCCACGCTGGGAGCTGCCCATTTGAATCCCACCCCATGCATTCCACCTGAATGGGGAACTCCGCGGCAGTTCCACTCACCGGCTACGGACACGCACACACACACACACACACACCCATCGCCTTGCTCGTTTAAAAACACCCAGAGATGACACACGTTTGCCACCCAGAACATACCCAGGGAACTCAGAGACGTAACTAGGTCGGAATGGAGCCTCATGCAGCAGATGGAGCGCTCTTTCTCCCTGAATCAGGGGACACAGTTTCACCAGGTACACGTAGGTAGTGCGGGAGCCCCAGGCTCATACCCGTCCCCTGCTCCAAGGCTCATGGGCCCCAGTGCAGCTACACCATCTTTCCCTATTACAGCTATGCCCTTGGGGGAAACTTGTGAGGATACCCATGGAGCAGCCCATGACTCAGTGCAGACTTAATGCCGATTCTCTCGCCACCTCCCTGATCAATATCACCCTGGGCAGCAACAACAAAACTTCCACCCAGTACAGAAGAAGTTTCAGTCCTAGTGCCTGAGCTTCCTGCTGGGAGCCCTCAGAGGCTTTTGTATGTGGCTGTAGCAAACCTCCCAGCCTAGGACAGACAACCCCCGAGCCACAAAAACACAAACAAGTTGATTTCCCTGGTGGGTAACACATGGTGACACCCACTATGGTTTAAATCAGACATGTGGGTGGTGCAGCCCGGCCTAAGGCAGGAAACAGTGGCTGGCCACCCCTCCCTAGGTCAGGGAAGGGCACTGAACTAACATGCTCACAGCCAGAGAGCCATCCCACCACCTGCATGCCCCAGGTAGGGCAGGGAGCTCAACAAATGTGTGGGCAGCCAGCTCCACCCCCGCCCCCCTCCCAGTGTCCTGCCCCCTGCCATGACAGACCACCATGGCATCGGGCCATGGCCGGGATGGTAGGGCCAAACAAATGTGGTATCCCTTCCGAGGACGCAGTCCGGGACAGACCTGGGCCAACATCTTCTGGCGGGTGAACACATGTCAGTGGGTCCTAGGTCACAGCAGGTCACCATCACATCTGGTTTTACCATATAAGTGCAGTTTTACCATCCTAACAACTCTTAACTACCAAGCATTATGTAAAGTCCTTTCTCAGTGACTACACTGAAAAGGTCACTCAGCAGCTGTTCCTGTAGCTCAAGAAACAGAGCATTGAACAAGAAACCTTTCAAGAGTTCAACTCTGGCCTATGTGAAGCACTCTTATGTTATGTGTGTGAATGACTTCATTCTTCACATACCATTTTTTTTCCCCCAAAGAAGAAACTGTGTTTTTTTTAATTTCATCATCAACATTAGGCAATGGACCGTACTAAATTAGACAAATTAGACAATGGGTAATATTCAATTAAGCAATTTGACTATAAAAATGGAATATATTAATAAAGTCATGTCCATGAGCACATGTGGGAGGGCGGAGGGCTCCCTCCCAATCCTACCTCATGCTCTGTGTACAGCAGGGGACCCCAACTAGGGGAAATGGGAAAGAGACTCAGAGAGTGTCCTCTCTTTTGGCATGCCAAAATCTGGTAACCCCAGTCAGGAAAGCACATATTCCAACCACACTTGCTTCATGAAGAATATGAGGCCACGTTTAGACGAGCGGCCGGATGTAGCGTGTTGAAGAAAGCGCTTCCTGAAAAGCCGTGCGGGGTGCGTTTAGACGCACCGGAAGTAGCCGGCCACCATAGGAATCGCGGCTCGCATGGTCTTTTTGAAGCCGCATTTGGAAAACCCCACTATTGAGACTTTCCAAATGTGGCTTCATGATTCCAAATGTGACTTCACGAGCCACAATTCCTATGGCAGCCGGCTACTGCGTCTAAACACACCCCGCACGGCTTTTCAAGAAGTGCTTTCTTCAGTGTGCTACATCCGGCCGCTCATCTAAAAGCAGCCTCAGCTACACAGTTAGCACCCGACCCAGGGGGGGGGGGGGGGGAAGGGGAAGGGACCACAAGGGCCAATGGAAAAGGGAACGGGGAAAGGGGCTCAGGAACAGTGAGGGGCCGCTCATCTAAAAGCAGCCTCAGCTACACAGTTAGCACCCGACCCAGGGGGGGGGGGGGGTTCAGGGCAGGTGAAAACAGATTGTACTTGCTTCCACAGGAGAAAGATGAGTCCCCTTGGGCGTTTTTACATGTTCTAGTAACCACTCACAACTGAATTGTTACAGTAATGTGTAAGAACACAGCCACCACATTATACATCCACAGTGGCTACTTTGCTGCTACGATCAGGGCCGGACTTAGGATTTTAGTGCTCCTAGGCAATTCAGGCTGCCTCCTCCCTCCCTCTCTTCCCTGAGCTTTGGAGCACGCACGGGCTGCCGTCTGGGGCAGGGAGGGAGACAATTGCAGCACCCAGCACAGAAGCAGAGTCTGTTCCTCCACACTCAGCAGCACCACAGAGTGGGTTTGTGGGAGTTCGGGGGCGGAACGGGGCTTCTTCAGGTGAGATGATTCCCCCCTGCAGGCTGCATAAAGGTGGCCATACCTCCCCTTTAAAAGAGGATGCTTATGAAAAATACATGGTGCAGGGCTGCATTGGTTCCAGTGCAGCCCTGCACCGTGTATTTTTCATAAGCGTCCTCTTTTAAAGCGGAGGTATGGCCACCCTAAGGCTGCGGGTGGCACAGGTAAGGCAGTGCAGTTGCCACAGTGGGGGAAGGGGTGCGCCATGATTAGGCACAGGCACGGGATGAGAACAAAAGCCCCCGAATCTGCCACACACACCCAAAATCTGCCACCTTAGGCAGGTGTTTATGTTGCCTGCCCCTTTGTCTAGCCCTGGCTAATGTGCAGGCAAGGTACATAGTCTAACCTCGCAACTACTACGTGTAACTCCCCTGGGAGCACCTGGCAGTGCAGGTTAGAGAAGTGGCAGGGGGCCCTTTGCTGCTCCTGCTGCAGTGCTGCCCAGAATTACCTGGGGCTGGGAACAGCACAAGATCCAGGCTCCTGAACCTGCCTCCCCTCCATTGCTTCTTATGCTGCTGCTGTTTCTCATGCTTCACTGCTACCCCAGAGGCTGCACTTTCACGCACTTCCAGGTGCCCCACAGAATGCCGTCCACTGCAGGCTCTCCAGAGCAATGGTAGGGAGGGATCTGTCCCAATGGGCCCTGAACCCAGTGATCTTTAGGGCTCTGTGGGAGCTCTAGCCAGCTAACTAACTACTTCCTTAATACTGACTCCACCCCTCTCCCGGGCTGCAGCCAGGTCCTCTGGGAATACCAATAGCTGGGGGTCAGGTATTCATAAGCCAGCTGCCAATTGTTAAAGGGAGTGGGGTCATGGGAAGGGGGGGATTGTGGGAGCCCCACATTCTATTTTTGCCCTGGATCCCACAAATTCTGGTGGTTACTACACCCCCAGTCATGTTCCCAGGACTGCCCCTGACCCTCCAACTGCCCCGATTTTCCTAGGAATGTCGCAGACATGAATAAAAATTCCCAGGTGAGTCACTGCCCCAGCAGAATCCTGTTTTGCTGAGCCCGCCACGCTCAGTTGCGGTGGGGGTTTTTTCTCCTTGTGGCGGATCACCACCACCCTCTCCCGCCGCTCTGTACTATCCCTTAGGAAGCCTTGCCTTGCTGCAGTCTTCCCCCACCGCCGTGGCACTGCGGCTTCAGTTTCTGTCTCAGCAGCTGCCTAGTATTAGCAGCTGGCGGCGTGCAAATTCAAGCTGCAGCACCTTGGGCCCAGATAGGTGAGGGGGGAAGCAGCAGGGGAGGGAAGGCTTTCTAGGCAGGTGGGGCCTGCTGCCGCTCTGCACAGTTGGGGGTGCAGGGGTTGGAGTGGGCGGTGGGGCAGTATTAACTAATTATGGGATGGGGGCACAAATGGTTATCGGGTGGGGGCAGCATGAATTGATTATTTGAGACACAAATGAACTGGTTATGGGTGGGGGCAGCATGAATTGATGGGGGCACAAATGAACTGGTTATATATCTAGAAAAATGTCTTTTTGCATGGCATAATGTGCTTAATAGGCATCATTTTGGGGTGTCTTGTGTGTGATTGTGGCTTGGCCATTTGGAATTTAGTGCTCTGCATGCACGCTTTATTACTTGCTTTCTACATGTGGAATGCTTGTAGTTGGGATTGTGGGAAACACCCAGTTGTAAATCATCATTGAGGGTGCAATGAGCACAGACAACCTCCATTTTGAAGAAAAGCAAAAGTGCCTTTAAAGTTAATTCACATGCATACAAGTCAGGCAGCGCCCTCAGGCCGACCTGGGCAGCACCCCTAAAGCAGCACCCCTAGGCCCGCCAACGGCGGGAAACAAAGGCAAATGTTCCTATTTTCACCGGTGAAATGTTGGAGGGTATGCTACCCATGTTGTCAATTCTATACACATAGGGATGCAATCCTGTGGCCTGCGTAAGCTGACTGCAGGCGTGGTGCTCAGCCACACAGCTGGCACTCTGGTGCTAGGGTGGCCATACCGCCCCTTTAAAAGAGGCCGCTTATGAAAACTACATGGTGCAGGGCTGCACTGGAACCAATGCAGCCCTGCACCATGTAGTTTTCATAAGCGTCCTCTTTTAAAGGGGCGGTACGGCCACCCTATCTGGGGCGCATGCGTGCCGTGCACACCGCCAGTCATGCGGCGCAAAGGCGCAACCCATGCCAATGCAACCCCGCAAGCCGACACACCTTCCAGCCCAGGGGATGGAACAGGCATGGCTCCTGCTCCATCCCCCAGGGGGGGGGGGGGGGGGGGGGGGGGGGGGGGGGGAGGGGAGGTCACAACAGCAGGGGTCGCACCTTTGCCCCATGTAGCTTGCTACACGCGCGGCTCGCAGGCATTCTGGCCGTGCGCCTCACGTAGGCGCAGCTTACGCCAGTGACAGGATTGCATCCATTGTGTGAGTGGTGAATAAAGCCACCCATTTGTGATTCCAGCAGGTAAGGAAACCCCACAACAAGGCCACAGACATGTTCTGCTAGAAAGCATATGGCGCAGCTTTGGCATAGGTGCAACCAGATCACCATGGTTCACAGTTTCAAACTCTCATTCTGTGACTACTGCCCCTGTCTCCCCCATGCCCAGCTTGCAATGTCACTCATGGCTGCTCTGATATTAATCCCTCCACAAACACCTTTTTTCAGATTTGCCACCCTCTCTTCCCAGGACCAGAGTTCACTCTGATGTTCCCCCAGAGGCTGAGGACATGACCTGCCCTCGGACCGTGACACATACTCAGCAGATGCTACTCTGATAGCCACCTGGGTCAGACCACGCTGAGTTTGTCTCCCCTCCTGCAAGTTAGAGGCATGAGAGGTTTCTCTACAGCCCATCAGAATCCTAACCCACTGCAGCATCTATCCCCCTGGGCCATGGGGCAGTCAGGCTCACTGGGTCATTTCTATACAAGCTGGGTCAGAAGAAGAAAGCGACTGCAGCAACAAGGAGATTGCAGGCCGCTGTTTATACTTGGAAGAACTGGGAATCATGACTCCTGGGTTCCATTGCCACCCTTGAGAAGGGAGTGGGGTCTAGTGAGTTGCGGCTAGGAGTCAGGACTCCTAAGTTCTACACCCAGTTCTAGGAGGAGGGAGAGGGGCTGAGGGGGCAAGCCATCTTCCACAGATGGGCTCATTCCAGCCTAACTAAACCCCTTCAGCTGGTAACCTGGAAGCCAGGACTCCTGGGGTTTATTCCTAGCTTTAGGAGGGAAGTGGGAAGTCTAGTGAGTTAGAGCTGGGATCCAGAACTCTTGTGTTCTATTCTCATCACAGGGAGCAGAGTCTCTAGTGCAGGGGTGGGGAACTTCAGGCCCGGGGACCAAATGCAGCCCATGGGTAGCATTTATTTGACCCCTTTCCAGTTCCTGGCTTTGGCCTCTGGATGCAGTTTCTGCCTCCAAGTCACAAAACCCTGAGCTCAGGGAATGTACACAAGGATACAGGACAGATCCATGGCACAGATCTATGATCTCTGAGCGCATCCCTTAAGCACCCGCACTCCAATTTCTATGAAGCCCTCAGAGGCAGAGCTTGTACTAATTTTCAAAGTGGCCCCTGGAAGGGGCAAGACTCCCCATCCCTGGCCGAGTGGGTTAGAGCAGTTTGGGCTGGGAGCTAGTACTTAAGGGAATGACATCTAGTCAGATTAGATCTACTACAGGGGCTAGAAGCCAGGGCATCTTTGCTCTTTCCAAGTTCTGGGAAGAGGGGGCTGCCTAGCAAATTAGAGGTCGGAATGGAGCTTCCTCTTTATAAATCCCTATTCCCAAGCCTGGCTCATGGGACTTGGTGGCTGGGTGAAGAATTTGATGATGAATACGTTTGGCATTGCTCTGTGCTACCTGTACCTCTGCGCCCGGCCAGGCAGATGAGGTATTTATTCAGCTGTGCCTCTGCCTGGTCCTGGGGAGAGAGGATGTGTCCAAGCCTCATTAATCACTTACTTCTTCAGTGGAATAAACAGCAGTAGCTGCAGGAGGCTGTCTCTACAGCTGGAAGGGAGGCCCCAAGGAAAGGGCCCACAAGTGGAAAATGCTGCATGGGAGGGGATGGACAATGAAGGTGATCAGTTTCCTCTAGAATGGGCCTGAAGCAGAAAAGAGGGACCCATACGCACAGGCCTTCATCACCAGAGGGCAATGACCCCCAAGTAATTCATTCCTGATCAGCAGTGTTGCATTTCGAATGGGCTCTGGTGCAGAAGATAGGATGCCTCCCCCCACTTCCTGACTTCCCTTCCAGACGGAGAGCACCCAGCTGCACCAGGGTGGGAGAGTGGGCCCTTCCAGGCCCATGGGCCCCAGTGCAAATGTGCTACTTGTCCCTATTATAGCTACGCCCTTGAGTGAACTCATAGTGTTGAGCAGGACTTGGGGATGTCCTGCAATATATTCCTCAGCCATCTGCTTTGTGTGTCTGTGACCAGGATTTAGGCCGCTTTTAGACAAGACACATTTGAGCATGATTGTTAAGAAATGTGCTTGTTTTAATGCTCGTTTAAGCACCTAAGCTGTTTTAAATGTGTATTTGCCATGAACGTGTAAAAGCCCCAACCGTTTTGAATGTGGTTTTTAAATAATGCGCATTTTTTAAAACCGGTTTTGGCATCCCCCTCGATCATCAAAGTTGCTCAAAACCGGTTTTTAAAAATGCGCATTAAACGAGCATTAAAACGAGCTCGTGTTTAAACGAGCATTAAAACAAGTGCATTTTTTAACAATCATGCGCAAATGTGTCTCGTCTAAAAGCGGCCACTGACTCTGGCTGAAAACCTACTGAATTATTATATCGCCTAAGTTTTTTGACCAGTTCAGGGTTACCTTGATTTCAATTTGTCTTTTTTAAGCTCCTGTGATAACTCAGTTCTTTGTTTGTTTGTTTCTTCTGCCTCCTGGGGCATGTCCGGCATAGTCTCACAAAGTAGCCTTTGAGGCGGTGGATTTCTCAGATTAATTCTGTCCGACTTGGGGGCTGTTTCAGTGACAGAGTTATACTCATCACTACTATATTACAGTTCTGATTCATAAGATATGCATATCATTATACTCTGTTTTGCAGTGATTTAAATGACATCAAACATGAATTATTTACATATATGCATATTGGCATTATAGAAATATGCACTTCACACGATTATAGAGCTTCAGCAGAGGCGCTCTAGTTAATGAAGGCTTGCACTCTCTGTTAAAAATCACACAAATTCTACTCATTATAAAATTGAAATGAGTTATCCTATCAGTGTGAGATTTGGCAGGGGGGGAGCACATGGGTGAGGGATAAATCTGTCCAAAATTCAGACATATTGGATTAAAAACAGTTGCATTATGGAGGTTTCAAAATCATAGGCAGAACTCTTTTTTGTGTTTTTTGTGTCTGATTGCATTTGATCAGAATAAGTGCACTTAAAGCTATCAGGACAGAGGTGTAGAGGTGGGAGAAAATTCAAGTGTGCTTTGTAGTTGTTGCCTGGGTTTGGATTTAGAAAATCAGTTTATGTAGCTTAAAAGTCCTGAGGTTTAGAAGTTTTCATTTTATCTTATGGAGGTTTAAATAGTGAACTAATACAACACATGCTCAGTAGACTTTGGCAGGGTTAGAGGGTGGGCTGGTTCATCAAAGGAGGCGTACCCAAAGAGAATTTGTCACCGTAGGACATTTGTGGGAGTTGTTAGTCACCTCTGTGAAGGTTTTGAGCAGTTTCATGAAGAGAGGCACCAGTTTTTAAAGTCCCCTAAAGTCTCAGTATGACTCGTAAAATGTCATAAAGTGCCAGGAAATACTGAGAGTTTCTGGGAAATGCCAAAAAGCTGGAAGTTGGCGGACAAACAGGAAGTTTATTAAATCAGCAGGAAATGTCCATGAAACACCAGAAAGAAATGGCAACTCCATTCATTTTACATTAGGGTAGGGAGAGCGACAGGAGAGAGACTGACAGATAGAAAGATAGAGACAGAAACAGACAGCATAGATAGATGATGTGTGTCACGGGAGTGGCTCTAAGTAGTTAAGGCAGCTGCATCACTCCATTAAAATCACAAATATTCTACTCCTTATAAAATTGAGATAGTTTGTCCTGACTTTGAAATTGTCTATGGAGGATTGCTTGGGTTGGGGGTCTGGCTGTGTGTGTTTAAGGAAACTCCCCAAAAGGAAGGACTGGGCCCACCCCCTCCCCCGGCTCAGAGCCAGGCAGTCCCTTTATCAAGGACTCGGCCTTGGCCACCATCGTCCATGTCTTCCTAACCTTGTGGCTAGACTATTGCAATGCACTCTATGTGGGGCTGCCCTTGATGACTGCTCAGAAGCTGCAGTCGGTGCAGAATGTGGCAGCCTGTCTTCTATTGGGGGTAGGTCACCAGGAGCACATTACACCAGTGCTCCAGAGTCTGCCCTGGCTACCAATAGCTTTCCAGGCACAATTCAAGGTGCTGGTTTTAACCTGTAAAGCCCTTAACAGATTGGGCCCCAGGCATGCGAAAGTCTGTCTCTTCCTTTGTGTTCCATCACAGCCTCTGAGGTTGGCCGACGGCACCCTCTTGCAAGCATCAGCTGCCCATAAAGTTCATACAAGGAGGGTATGCCGAGAGGTGTGTCAGGAACGACGCTATTCCCCCCCCCCCCCAAAGACCAGAGACACACACCCCCCTTGGCATTACCCCACGAAACACAGGTCAAAGGGTGCAGGGGAACAGAAGGGGGAAAAGGAAAAAGAAAAAAAACGCCCCATGCAAAACCGGTCTAGTCGGAAGGAATAAGAATGAAACAAGGGAGGCTCCCGGGTAAACAATGGAGCAGCCAAAAGTAGGTGGCCTCCCTCTTTTGAGATGAGCCCTCCATGGCCACCCAAAACTCTGAGCAAGCAGTAGATCGATCGTTAGGTCGTTTGCTCCATGCCCGTTTAAAAATAGCCTTCTTCCTCTCTCTATAAAAACTCCCTTTTGCCCTCTGATTCATCCTGCCATGCCCCCCATTGAAATCCTCCAAAGCTTTGCTATAGAAACTCCTTTTGCCCTCTGGTTCATCCTGCCATGCCCCCATTGAAATCCTCCAAAGCTTTGTTTCCCCAAACACAGTGTGCAAAGGTTTCTTTTTCAGCCCTAGCATTCCTAAAGTGCTTTTAGGAACACCTTTTGTGCACCTTTGAGACCCCTTGCCCCACCTCTCAAAACTGTCCTTGCCCCCATGAGCAAATTGGGTCATTCTTGAACGCAAACACAAGCAGGTTACTCTGAGAGCTTGCCTCAAGGCTCTCTCCCAGACCATTACCCCCTTTTGGTCTGTCCAAGCTTCTTCCCCTCCCCCCTCTTCTCTCCTAACACTGCTGGATCTACTGGGTTACCTGTCCATTGTCAACAGGTTTGGATAGGTAATATTGCTTATTTCCCCCCTCCCTCTTGCAACGTCCACTTACACCAGAGAACCAGACCAGAGGGTTTTGCTTGTAAAATAGTGTGCATATGTCAATTGTGTTTGGGTGGGAGGGTACAGAACTTATTTGTATGTAATATACCCTCTGTAATATACCCCCCTATTCTCCTCCTCCCTCTTCCCTTTCTGCTCAGGAACTTGCTTCCTTCTTCACCTCCAAGATAGACAAGATCCGCCTCGACATCGCTTCCCACTCCTCTCCACTTCCTACTCCCTCCCCTCTTCCTCCTCTCCCTCTTTCTCTCCTGTCCTCCTTCCCTCCCACCTCCCTTGAGGAAATCTCCTTCCTGCTCTCCTCCTCCAACCCTTCCACTTGCCCCCTTGACCCCATCCCCTCCCGCCTCCTGACCTCCATTGTTCCCACTGTTGTCCCTCCCCTCCTGCGCATCATGGGCAGATTCACCGGGGGGACTAAGGGGACTTCAGCCCCCCCCCCCCC
>QEPC01007237.1:4049698-4068814 GCA_003113815.1 Sphenodon punctatus
TTGCCTTCCATGGCTTCCAATATCACCTCTACGCTGATGACACTCAACTCTCTCTCTCTACTCCCTCTCTTTCTCCATCTATTCAAGCTCACATCACCAGCTGTCTCTCTGACATCTCTACCTGGATGTCTCAACATCAACTCAAACTCAACATGGCTAAAACTGAACTCCTTATCTTCCCCCCTCATTCTTCCTCTCCCCTGTCGATCCTCATCGATGGGGTCACCATCCTTCCCGTTCCCCAAGCCCGTAGCTTAGGCTTCAACTTTGACTCACCCCTTTCTTTTAAACCCTACATCGACTCTGTTGCCAAATCCTGTCACTTCTCCCTCCATAACATTGCTAAGATTCACCCTTTTCTCTCTGTCTCCTCTGCCAAAACCCTTGTTCATGCTCTGGTCATCTCTCGCCTCAATTCGATTACTGTAACCTCCTTCTCACTGGCCTCCCCCACTCTCACCTTTCTCCCCTCATCTCTGTCCAAAACTTTGCTGCCAGGGTCATCCGCCTCACCCGTCACTTCGACCACGTGCAGCCCCTCCTCTCCTCTCTTCACTGGCTCCCCCTTGCTGAACGAATCCTGCACAAGCTCCTAGTCTTCACCTATAAAGCTCTTCACAACCTTGCTCCCCCCTGCCTCTCTGCGCTAATTTCCCTCCATACTCCAGTCTGTGAACTCCATTCCTCCTCTGTCCCCTCTCACGCCTCCCCTAACCGCCTTCGTCCCTTCTCCCTAGCTGCCCCTCACGCCTGGGACTCCCTGCCTGCCCACATCTGCCTTGCCCCCTTCCCTCGTACCTTCAAATCCCTCTTCAAGACCCACCTCTTCTGCTCTGCCCTCCCCGACTTCTTGCTCCCCTCTCCTAACTCCTGCTGATACCCTCCATCCAGTACAATCTGTTACCTAAGGTCTGTGTACTCATATCCTCACCACATCGACCAACCAGCCATCAAGTCAAGTGTGTGTACCTGGGACCTCACATCTTCATGAATGTTACACTCCTTGTCTCTCCCTCTGTTTCCCTTCCTTCATCTCCCCCCCCACCCCCAACCCTGTCTCTCAGATTGTAAGCCCTAGAGCAGGGACTGTGTCTATTCAATTACTTTGTGAAGTGCCAGGTACATTGCTGGAGCTAAATAAATGTTTGATAATAATAATAATAATAATAATACCTAGTCCTTTGTTAATAAACCTCCCTTATTTGTATCAGAGTATCCCCTTTCTGTGTTGGGGTGTGGGAGGGAGATTCCAGCCAGCTGGCAGTACATCACGTCCTCAGACTGATCCCAGTGGACACGTGCGGACCCTTTGAATCAATTCGGCTAATTCCCCCTAAATTTAAGAGGTCATTTAGATATTGGGGTACTGGTCCCCAATATTCACTCGTGGAGTGGGTCCGTGTCCTAACAGGTGTTCTCGGTGACTGCTCCACAATTATGGAACTCTGTCCCCTTGAAAATCTGCTTAAGCCTGAGCCTGCTTACCTTTTGGAAGAGATGTAAGACTTTTTGTTTTGCCAGGTTTTTGGTGGGCTAGGATAGGGTTGGGTGGGATTGGATGGAGGGGAGGGTTGGTGAGTGGGGTTAGGGGGTATTTCAACTGCTTTTGTATGTTTTATATATGGTTTTTATGTTTATATACCTTCTATATTTCTGTAAGCTGCCCTGAGCCTTTGTAGGAAGGGTGGGGTAATGAATTAATGAATAAACAAACAAATGGATATTGCAGGACAAGGCTGAGAGATGGATGCTGTGTATCTATGGACAAGCCTGGGGGTAGCAGAGGTGGGAAACAGTGTTTGTATGGGGAGGGGATACCCATGTGCTGGGGGGATATATATGAGAAGAGAAGGCGTAGAGATGAGTTCCGTGTATTTAGGGAGAAGGTTTGTGGGACAGCTGGGGTGGGGGCAAAATGTAGGTATGTTTTTAATGTGTTTTCAGTTGGGTTTGGGAGAATGGGAATTCCACATACGGGGGGGGGGCATATGGGGGAGGGAGCAAAGTTGTTGGTATTGGATGTGTCCTGGCAGACCAGAATGTGGGTAACCACTAACCAGGGGTTCAGGAACAGTGTTGTGTATGGGCAATGGGGGCACCAGATACTGTGAAGGTGTATATAGGAGGTGGGGGACAAGGTTCAGAGTCAGGTAGGGGGGGAGAGCAGTGTGTTTATGGAGGGGAGGGACGTAGGTGCTGGGGAGATATATGGGGAGAGAATGCTAAGAGACGGGTGATGTGTATTCAGGAACAAGATCTGGGAGACAGCTGCTGCCTGAAATGGGAGCTATAAATGAAGGAGAAATCGTGACTACAGTGGAGACGGGGAACAAATCCATAATATTGGGGCAGGGAGGAGCTTGCTATCCCCAGTTTCAGTGTTGCCCCCAACCTGCAGAGGAAGAGGATTGGGGCTGAAAGACCAAGGCAAAGTGTGGATGCATGGAGCATAAGTTGTAAGCGAGTACAATATGTGGAATCATCTTTACTGCTTAGTATTCAACATGGCACGCAAGTTAAGGCAAGAGCCTTAACTTATAAATTTCCATGCTTTGGGGAGCATGAGGGAATTTGTAAGAGTCTTAACGCTATTAAACTGAAAGGTTTTTTTATTTTAGTATACACAATAGATCTCTGATAATCATAAACTTGTGATATTACAAAAACCAGATCCTCCTGTCACAGTGTCTACAGACATTTCCCTTATTTATCTCTCTAAGACACTCCCTTGCCTTAGTATCTGACCCCCAGGAACTTCCCTCCCCTCTCCTCCACCAAAGTAGGGAGTTTCCACCAAGGGCACTTTCCGACGATACAAAACGCGCACCGTTTGCCTCTGTGAGAAACTCCGAGAGGCAAATGCTGTGCAATGTTTGTCACACGGCAAAACAAAGCCGCGCGGTTTTGGTGCCGATCATGCAGAGCTCAGTTTTCCAGCTCTGCATCCTCCGTATGATTGGAGCCAAAGCTGGGCGGCTTTGTTTTCCCATGGGACAAAAGTCACACAACATTTGCCTCCCAGAGGTTTTTTCCCCCCAAGAGGCAAATGGTGCGTGTTTTGTAATGTCATAAAGTGCCCGAGAATAATGCACTTCCCTTCCTGTTGTTCTCTGCCTGGTTTGAGTTTGGAAGGGAGGTTACTGTTAGCAATGTGGTTTCTACAGCCCACACCTCAAGCTATGGCGTTTTCCATCCTTCAAGGAACAGCTGCTCAGACCTTGGTCACCTGGTGCTCTGCCTGGCAACCTGGGACAGGAACATGCGCAGCAGCTCTCGTCTCACATTTTCCTTCCTAAGAACCAGTTCAGTATGAGTCCTGGGAAGTGGATAGATGCCTAACAAGGCTCTACTGATCTCTAGGGCAGTGGTGGGGAACCTCAGCCCCAGGGTCAAATTCAGTCTGTGGTTAGATTTATTTATTTTTTAACCCTTTTCCAGTTCCTGAATCAGGCCCCAGGATCCCATTCCTTTCCCCAAGCACCAAAAGGCTGAGCTCAGTAAGGAAGCAGGGATGAGTATATACGCACAAGGAGAGGGGACAGATCCATGATGTGAATCCTCCTCTTCCTGAGCACACCCACCAGCACCCCCCACTCCCAGCTCCTCTACAGCCCTCCGAGCTAGTACTACTTTTCAAAGTGGTTCCTGGGTGGGAAACGTTTCCCGACCCCTGCTCTAGGGCAATACCGAAATGACATCTTCCTTGAATAAAAAATGTAAGAGAGATTTCCCAGATTTAAAAACCTCATTTCTGTCATATGCATAAAGTGGCTCTCCTCAAACTGATGCCTTTTTTCAGAAAGACACACTCATTAGAAGTTCACAAGAGGAAATACGTGGAAATAAAAGCATGCTGCCAAGGCAGGGCAAGTTTGTGGGACAGTAACTATTGGAAGGGATACCTTACTCACTGCAGTCTCCTGAAACTTGGGAGGCTTGGGTTCAATTCTTGGTTCTTCTCCCAACTCCCACAATGAGCACTTTTACACACACCTTAAAGTGCTGGTCTTTCCATCTTCTGGGTTTACAAGTCCACAAGTAAGTTCTGGATGCATTCTTCACACAAACACTGCCCTGAGGCAGCCTAAAGTAGCCGCAGCTGTAGACATGAGGGGCTGCTATGGAAACCAAGTGACTACAGCTGCCTGGAACAAAGCAGTTTACCAGGAGAATTTTTTACACACAAAAGTTCTGGGATAAGTTATACGCAGAAGTTCAAAGAGCCAGATGTTTAAGATCTGGGTGAGTGATTTAGACACACAGAAAGTTCAGGATGTAACAGCAAACATGCGGGAGAAGCGTGTATGTAAAAACACTCAATGAGGCCCTCATACTGAGGTGGGGTCTGTGGCTTTAACTGTAATAGAACAAAGTCCTGCACCAGATCCCACTGAATAGATGACAGAAATGAACTGTACCCTTTGCTGCCACTAGAGGTCACCTCTGTAATGCCCTAGTCACTGGCAATGACTGTTCTTACATAAAGGGACAATTAAAACAGATATGTTAATTCCACTTTAACACTGCTTTAACATTACTTATGCATGTTGCAAGGCTGTATTGGTGCCCTATACAGCCCCGGAGTATGTTAAATCAGTGTTAAAGCGGAGTTAGTGTTATGTCTATTTTCATCCTATGTGACTCTTGGGGGCATAAAAGAGGGGGAATGCAAGGCAAAAATAGCAAAGTGCTTTTCACTCTTGTGCCCAGCATTGGAGAGAGCACTTCCAGGATGTTGTGTTCACTTATGGAACCCACACTTTACCAAGGCTAAGGAAAATTGGAGAAAGTTCAAAGAAGAGCCACAAAAATGACCCAGGGGCTGGTAAGCAAGCTATATGATACAAGACTTAAGCAGATTATCTATTCAGTTAATGGAAGGGAAGATTGAGAGGTAACTTGATTGCGGAATATAGATATCTGCTGTGAGGAAAGCCACTTAAGAGCAGCAAGTTCTTTGCAGAAAAAGTGGCCCCTGGATCACAAGATCCAGTAGTTGGAAGACCAATTCAACCACAGAATAAGACCCAAGTTCCTAGCAAGGAGAGTATTTAAACACTGGAAGAGTTGCCCAGGAGAATGGACTTGGAGCCTTTAACTCAAGACTTTACTCTCGTGATGGCATTCTTTCTCTGGGGGAGGGGTGTGGAAACAAATTTGAATTTGGTAATTTTTCATGGAAAGTTTGTGCGGGGATGTTGCAAAAACTTTGAAGTACCGCTTACATGCAGCTAGTGTTTGTACCAACGCAAAACGTGCAACATGTCAATGAAATGCATCAAACGTCAACAATTTGAAATTTTTCCTGCAAATTTTCAAAAACTCAAGGTCATTTCCCACAAACACCCCTCAACCACTACCAGAATGGCTCTTTTGGATCTGTATTTTTCATCAAAATTTTGTAGCTCTCATTGGGGCCACTGCTGATGAATGGAGAGACCTTTTTGCCTCGCTTGCCCCCTGTGATTCTACATTAGCAACTCACCTATGTCTCAGGGTGATTATAAACAGAGAGAGCCTGCAGGAGTCCTGTGTTCAATCTGGGCAGCCCTGACTCGGGGTTTCATGCGGCAAACTCAATACACAGACAGGTGCCACCCTCCACCCACCACCACCCCTCCTTCATGACTCACAGCCTCAGGGAATTCTGGGTCCAGACAGCTCCTCCCGCTTTTACTTCCTGGGCTTTTTGTGGGGGGGTTTGCCAGTAAAGAACTGGCTAATCTTGGTTCTGCTAAGAGAACAAACAGAAGGGCAAGAGCAGCAGAGAAGGGAGCCAGGACCCAGGAAGCTCAGCTAACCCATGGCATACTAGTTCTACAGTAAAAGGTCCTCCCCGGGGGGATAATGATGATGATGATTATGATGGTGGTGCATGGGGGGTGGCTCTAGGAGGTAATGACTGAAGGATCCTAATGAAACTCAAATCTTAGCATGTTGTTGACAGTGCACCCCTTTTTCACACCAGACATCCTCAGAATTTTGTCCCATCTCTGCACCATGCTTTGGCTTGGTTCAATGGCTTTGAAATAACTAGGCTGTTCTTCAGAGAAAGAAGCAGCAAGAAGGCAGACGGGTCGTGCATGTGGGTGGAAAGACAAATTGTTCCTTGTGTGTCGTGTTCTCAAGAAAGGACATGATTGAAAACCCTTTTGTAAGATCTGGCCCTGGGTTTCCTTTTACTGGTTCCAATACTGCCATCTAGTGGCAGCGCCTTGCTATTACAGCGAATCCAACCTAGCTTATTTCCTGGTTAAAGATGGAAATAGCCTATAAGTGTTGATCATCTAGTCCATCAAATGCAGGGTATTTCCAGTACACACTAAGCAGTTCAGAAGCAGGGGATCCCTGGTTTCCCCCATGTACATAAGTCGCCTCTCAGGGACACCAGTGGCAAACTGCTACCAATAACCAACCGGAAAAGCGCCGACTAAGATGCTGTCTGATTCATCTGTGCAGAATCAGACTGAATTAAGGCCACTTTCAAACCAAGCTGGGATTTTTCAAACAAAATTTGTTTTATTGACAAATAGTCTTTATCCAAAAAGCACATTTCCTGTGCAGGTGGAAAGGGGTGGTTTAGATGCAACACTAACCACTCACAAGTGGGTAGCTACCTTTTATGCCTAGTAATCACTGCTTCCAATTTGGTAATTCATTAGCAGCTACAAAATTGCTACAAACTACCCCTGCAAGATAGGAGAGGGTCCAGACTGAGGCTATCTGAGAGACCGCCTCACTCCTCGGGTCCTGGGGAGCGATCCTTGCGGTCTGCCGGGAGCACCTTCTTGGAGGTCCCCCAGGTTAGCCGGGGGGGGGGGGGAGAGACGTTCTTGGTGGTCGCACCGCAGCTGTGGAACTCCATCCTTGAGGAAACTCAACTGGCCCCAAGTCTGCTGGCCTTCCGCCGGACCTGTAAGACCTGGCTGTTTGTCCAGGCCTTCGGGGAAGGGAGGGTTTGGGTATGGGTTATTTTAATCTGGGGGGTTTAGGTTGTTTTAATTGTATTTTAGTTATGTGTGTTAAAATGTTAGCCGCCCCGAGATGCTTGTAGCAGAAGGGGGCAGCATATAAATTTTAATAATAAATAAATAAATAATAAATAATCATAGGTCCATGGTGTGGTGTAAACAGGACCTTACAACAGCGATTCCACCCCTCAAATCAGGCAGCAATGGCAGGAGAAGCTATACTGTTCCCGCTGCTGCTGCCTGGTGCTCCGAGGTGGGGGGCAGTAAAAAAAGCAACAGACGAAAATGGATGGGGAGCTTTGCCTAGTCACTCCCCACTGTAGGGAAACGCAGGTGAGAAGCAGACTGAGGATTTCCCCCAGTCCACTCCCCACCACTGCTTGTACTGGCAGCAGGGAGAGAAACCGAGATAGGGACTGGGAGTAGACACGGGGAAGTCTCCAGTCCACCACCTGACCACACTTCAGTTGCTGCTGCCGGGACACCAACAGGGAGCAAATGAGAGGCTTTGGGGAAATTGGAAATTCTAATTGCATAGCTGCTGTGACACCTAAGGAAGCTATTTTAATATCTTTTTAAATGGTTCCAGCCATCTAGGTCAGAGTCTTTATGAAGGAGGAAGAGAGAGCAGCAAACGCAACGGGAGAAGAGAACGCTCTGGTGACTCCGCTCACCGTTCAGTCATGAAGTTTGAGAGAGTGCAGCCCTGGGTGTGTATTCATAATTGTATTTCTTATGGGTTCCCAGCTCACAATTGATCACATTTATATTCTATAGACGAACCATTTGTCGGGCACAAAGCAACAGGAGGCAGAGCAGCCGATCTGCATGGAAAATCCAAGACTTGCAAGGATCTTGGTCTGCTCTGCACACGGTCTCCTGGGAGATATGTTCCCTGCCACCCTACCTAGTCCTATTCCAGTACCCCTATGTGCTGTGTCAAAACCAGAGGCTTTGCACAACTGGTCCCCTGAGCAGAGATGCTACTACTGGGAGGGTGTGGAAGGGCAGGAGGGAAGCTTTTTGCCTCACCAGTCTTTCTTTAGTCAATTAAAACCTTGGGGAGGGTCCAGAGACTGCAGCCGGTGCAGAATTGCGGCAACCTGCCTCCTTATGGGGATGGGCTGCTGTGAGCACATTACACCGGTGCTCCGTTCTCTTCACTGGCTGCCTATGGTCTTCCAGGCCTGATTCAGGTGCTTACCTATAAAGCCCTATATGGCCTAGGCCCTACCTACCTGTGGGACCACCTCACACCACACCCCACCCCACCCCAAGTCTCTGGATTGACTTCTGCACTCAGCCAGGAGTGCCCGTCTTGAAGTCCCCCTGGTATTGATGGAGAGGGCATTCTTGGTGGCTGCACCTAGGCTGTGGAACTCCCTCCCGGCAGAGGCCCAGGTGGCTCCGGACCGTTCCTCTTTTTGTCGACAATGCAAGTCCTAGCTGTTCCACCAGGCTTTTGGTGAGGGAGATGGGCGATGGCTGAGAGGTTGTGGGTTAGGGTGGTAGGGTTTTTGTACATTCTTTTTGTGACTTCCCCCATGTTGTTTTATATCCTTTATGATAACTTTATATTTATATTATTATAAATTGTAGAGTAAATTTTTTACTCTTTTAAAATTGTTAGCCACCCCGAGCTGTTTTTACAGGCAGAATGGGGTATAAATTGATATATAAATAAATATTTGCTTTGACCATCTTGCTGAAGGTCAAAGTTTAGCATCTCCGCCTTCTGAAAGTGAATGTGGTGCCATGAATTCAAAGCAACGTTAGGAGAGTGCCCTCTAGTGAAGCATGTGATATTGCAACACTTGTATTTTTGAAAAAGCACAATAGGGCCATCCCTCTCAGGGCTTGCATTCAGAAAACACAGAGATTTTAAACCTGTAACTCACTTTACTCTTGCACAATCAGCCAACTGTCTCTGTGCTGTGACAAGAAGGAAGCATGACTGAGCAGCAGCTGGGTGTAAGGTCGTGAGCAGGTGCAAGGATCAGGACCATAATGAACGTGGGCAGGACTAGGACAAAGAAAGTGGTGTCCGGACTGGTACCAGAGCCATTGGGTGTTTTTACACAAGCGCCTCCCCACCCATCATGCAGGTTGCAAGTTTGCATAGGGCGCCAATGTGGCCCCTGCAACAGACATGATGGGTGGGGAGGAGCTTTTCTAGAAATACCCATTGACATCAGGATCAGGAGTGGGACAGGCTAAGACAATACTGAAGTACAGGCAGGAGGTCAGCAATGGAGATCAGCCCAATCAGGTGACACATGCACAAGGGGGAAATCCAGAACGTGCTGGATCTGAAACAGAACATCAGCAGGTACCAGGAAGTCCAGTCCAAAATGAGCCAGGACAGGGACAGGAAACCGAAGAGCAGAGTTGGCGCAGGCAAGGCTGGGAGCAGGACAGGTGGGGAGCAGGGCGAATAGAGAGACCGTGGGCTAAGAGCAGGGATCAGATTAGTTGCACCAACAAACAAGGAGACCTAGAAGTTAAATAGTTTTGCCCAACCAATCACATAGTTCTATTTCCTAAAGGGTTTGCCCCTTGTCCGCTGTTGAACTGAGCCAGATGAATTTTTGTCTGGTATTTTTGAAATGCTGCTGGTGCTGGCCACTCTCACCCCTGTGGAAGCCATGATCCCATGACTTCCAGGCAGGAACAACGGCATCAGCAGTGTGGAGGCCAGCACGAGGGTCGGGAAGGGATCCTGGAGCTGCAGTTGCACCGTCATCCATAGCGGTCCCAGCCAGGGCTTGTAAGTTTCAGAGGACACACACTGTCTCACACACACAGCACCTCTCACCTGAGAGCAGGATGAGGGGCTCAGTAGGGGGTGCTCTACCTTCGCAGTAAGATGTCCTGTATTCTGGGGATGTGACGGTACCAGTGGCCAATCACAGCAGGGTCACACTTAACCAAATGTGACCCATTGGTCACACTTAACCAATCAGAAGCCCTGTTTCCAGGCTATCATCAGGCATTGAAGGCTCCAGGCTGCCCATTAACTGCTCCCAGGTGAATGACTGGACAAGGCAACTGCCTCAGAGGCAGCCGGCCTACAGTTCAAGATCCATGAGTCCTGAAACTGGAAAAGGCATGGTAGAAATCATGGGCCTTCTCAACAGGTGTGATTGGGGGAGGGATGGAGGAAGGCTGGCTCCTGGTTAAGGCATTAGCTGAGGTCTTGGAATATCAGAATTCAGTTCCCTGCTCTGCTACCTACTCCCTGTGGGATGCTGGTCAAGTCCCTGGACTAGGATTGCCAATATGTGCACATTTCTAGAGGGCACTTATGAGAAATACAGGTTACTGGGCTGCATTGGAGTCAGTGCAGCCCTGCAACCTGTATGTCTCATAAGTACTCTCTCATAAGTGCCTTAGAACATTTTTGACGTCCTATGTGGCAAGGGCAGCAAAGCAGCAGTTTTTTGCTGCACTCATTGCGTCCGCTCAGTCTCGTCCAGCGGAGCTGTTCCAGGTGGTGAGAGGTCTGGTTGGTCCAGCCTGTCTCCACCTGGAATCGGATTTGTCCACAGCCCATTGTGACATGTTTTTGACGTACTTTGCGGACAAAATCGCTTACGTTGAGCACGACTTCAACTCTACCATTTCAGAGGCAGTGGCTGAGCCAGAGGTTAGGAATGCCCTGTCCAGGCCCGACCTTAGCAATTGCGGGGTCCAGGGCGAGGGAGAAATATGGAGCCCCATTCTCCCACCGGTGGCAAAGCCAGCGGTGGCTGGCAGGCCTAGGGGCACTCCCCGGCTCAGGGGGCGTTCCCCAAATCAGTCTGCAAGCACTCCCCGGGCCTGGGCTTGGGGACGGACAGAGGGGGGCACTCCCCTCCGCCCATCCCCAACCCCAGACATCTTTCAGGGCACTTACCCCATCCACCACTGCCGTTGGCCTGGGCCAGATTAAATCTGCCGCCATGCCCACTGCCACCGGACGTTGCCAGGGAGTGAGGGAGATGTGGGGCCTCTGCCTCTCTCTCTCACTGCCTGCCCCCCTCCACTGCCTGTCTCGAACTCGGCCTGAGAATGAGAGCGAGGCAGAGGCCCTGCCTCTCCCTCACTCCCTGGCCGAGACAGACAGTGGCTGACAGCTGGGGCATGCCCTCCCCCAGGAGCAGGGCCCAGGGCAGCTGCCCCAAACTGCCCCTCAGTATAAGGTTGGTCCTGGCCCTGTCTGGTTGTGTTTTGTGGGAGGAATTTCAATTGGCAACACTTATTGATGCGGCCGATGTGCTGGGGTCTGTTCGAGAGCAACTTGTGAGTTAGATCCATGCCCGTCCTGGTTAGTAAGAGCTACCAAGGAGACCGTGGGGCCAGTGCTGGCGGGGGTTATCAATGCCTCCCTTCAGAAGGGGAGGGTGACAGGTTGCCTCAAGGAGGCTGTGGTCCGGCCCTTCCTCAAAAAACCATCGCTTGACGTTGGTGCCCCGGCCAGTTACTGACCTGTCTCTAACCTTCCCTTTTTAGGGAAGCATATTGAACAGGTAGTGGCTCATCAGCTCCAGGTGCATTTGGATGGCATCGGTTTTCTTGATCCCACTTAGTCTGGTTTTCGCTCTGGTTACAGTACACAGACTGCACTTGTGACCTTGGCTGACAATCTCCTCATCGAATTGGACAAGGATCGCATGACCCTTTTGGTCCTATTAGATCTTTCTGTGGCTTTCAATACCGTTAACCGTGAGTTGTTGGTGACATGCCTGCAGGATCTGGCGGGGGTGGACGGAACTGTTTTGCAATTGCTCCGTTCCTACCTTGCAGATAGAGCACAGCAGGTGGTCCTTGGGGATTGTACATCGTCCCCCGGTGGCCTCCTGTGTGGAGTCCCACAGGGATCTATTTTGTCCCCTCTCTTGCTTAACGTGCATATGAAACCACTCAGGGAGATCATGTGCATCTGGGGGGCGAGTTTCGCTGCCAACAGTATGCGGACGACACCCAGCTGTATTTATCATTTTCATCCGACCCAGACCCTGCTGTCTCTTTGCTGTCCCAGTGCTTGGGCGCTGTGGGGGGAGGTCAAGCCGATTGAGGCTCAATCCTGATAAGACAGAGGTGATGTTGGTAGACAGAACCGGGGTCCTGGGTGAGGAGGTTTCCCCTGTTATCGGGGGTATTCATCCTACTTTGGCTCCATCTGTGCGGAGCCTGAGGTTGCTCCTGGATCTGTAGCTATGCCTGGATTCCCAAGTGTTGGCTGAGGCCAGGGGTGCCTTCACCAATTACATCTGGGGAGAGGCTCCGCCCATATGCCTCGGACTCCGATCTTGCCACTATCGTCCATGCATTCGTCATCTCGAGGCTGGACTATTGTAATGTTCTCTACGTGGGGATGCCCTTGCCGACGGTTCGGAAGCTGCAGCTAGTGCAGAATGCAGCGGCCCGCCTCCTAACTTGGATGGGCTGCAGGGAGCAGATAACACCTGAGCACTGCATGGCTGCCTATTGTCTTCCAAACCCAATTCAAGGTGCTGGTTTTGACCTATAAAGCCGTTCACAGCCTGGCCCATGCTTATTTGAGTGATCGCCTCACCCTCTGGGCCCCTGAGTAGTCCCTGTGGTTGTCTGGGGGCGCCCTCCTGGAGATCCCGTGGCATAATGCGCTTAATAAGCTAGCTGCATTTTGGGTGTCTGGTGTGTGTGATAGCAGCACCTCTGGACCGGTCACACCGCATGCGTGCACAAGGCACAGCGGCACCAGCAGCAAGAAGCAACAGGCCCTGGAGGCCAGACTGGCTAAGCTCACTCCCTCCTCCAGTAAGGCAGTGGATGCAGTCAGTCTCTCTGTGCCTGTGTCACTGCCTGCTTGGCTGCCCCTGCAGTGGAACCACTCCTGGGGAGTGGTGGTAGACACTCGGCTGGGGAGTGGGGGGAAGCATGGGGAGGCCGTGCTTCTCCATGGTTGCTCGGAGGGGTGGAGAATGGGAATCCTTCCTGTCCAGAGGGAGTAAGTTTTATGTAAATTTATACATTTGCATAATTAGGTGGGGCCTAATTATGCAACTTAGGCCCCGCACCAAGACTTCGCACATGGCCTCACAAACCCTGGGGCCAGCCCTGCCCGCATTATCGGTGGGGTCGGACGGACAGGAAGGCGTTCTCGGCGGCTGTGCTGTCACTCTGGAATTCCCTCCCAGTGGAGGTTCACCTAACTTTCTCGCCTTCCAGCAGAACTGTAAAGCCTGGCTCTTCCACCAGGCATTTGGTGGGAGGAGGTGGGCTGGGTTAGATGGGTTGCGGGGGGAGGAGGGAATTTTCTTTCTTTCTTGTAGTTTTCATGTTTTTTAAACAATTGTAAGCCGCTTCGAGTTGCCTAGGCGAGAGGGGTGGGGTAAAAATATAATAAATAAATAAAATTTTGCATATATGGCAAACCTACCCTGGACCAGGGCCTGCCTTACCATGGGATGACCGTCCAAGGCCCTGCTCTTTCCAGTGGTCCCCGTTTTCACCAGAGCAGGGTGTGGGAGACCCACTCTCTCCCAGTGGGACCCCAAACATGACCACCTTTAGGACCCCATGGAGGGTGCCCCCAAAAGGAAGGGGTCACCGGGGGCCCTGCATTTTATCTTTGCCCTGGGCCACACAAATTTTAAGGCCAGGCCAGCCCTGAGCTTCCGCTTCCCAGCAATAAAATACAGATGATAACATGGCAGCCTTCTCCTTGGTTGATTGAACTGGGGACTGCCCAAGCTCAAAGCAAAGTCTATACTGCTTGAGCCAAGCCCTGTGGCTAGAGTTGCCACAGCCTTACATACAGTACGAATCAGGCACACCTTGCACCTCATGTACTGTAGAGCACAATTTCCCTGTGTTACCTTGCAAGGGGAGTCCTGGGCTAAATGCTAGAACTGAAACAGATAGTGGGTTTATTAATCATAGCCCTTCAGTCACCGGAACTGAGGTGGATACTTGCATATCTGTTTGGGACTTGTTTTGAGTATTCCATTTTGGATTTATTTTCAGTTTTTCAGTTCAGTTAATTTGGGTTTTTGGACATATTAGTGTTTTGGTTATGTCATTTTCAGCAATTGCACATGCACCATAGTGCTAATATTGCCGAAATCGCATAACCAACATCTCAACATGACCGAAATATTTAAATAACCACACAGATTAAAGAAAAATATTTAAAATGCAACCTGAAATAAGCAACACAGAAATGCCCAATGGAATGTAAATGGATCTTGGTTATTACCCCCAACCCCTTTTATTTCAGGTAGGGTGTAGTCAATGGGTTTATTTGGGTTTTGGGGGGTTACTTGTTTCAGCTCTGATAAATGCATTACAGATTTGAGGTGCTCAGATGCTACAGAAATGGGGGCCAGAAAAGTAAGATAGGCTTAATAAAGCAATAACCACCACCCCCTCCACCCCCCGTTGGCTGAGCTGTGGGATCTGAAGGGTTAAACGACTCCTGCAATTTTGGTGGCTCCTTTCCAAAAGGTTTCAGTTAACACCAAAGGTCTCTCGATAGCTCACTCTCTTTAATAGATTTTTCCCATTGACTTCTCACTTTATTGACTATCATTTCCTTTTCTGCAAGGGAGCTATTTTCTGGGTCACTGATTCAACCAACTTAAAAGGGGTTTCATTGATTAGATTTTATTGGCAGTTCCTCTGAGCGTGATGGGCAGGGAAGCTAGTACCGTACCGCCAGTGCACCGTCCCTTCTCTAACGCCTGGGCACCTGGCTCGTTACTGAGTGCGCGCGTAATTACTTGCACCCCTTCTTCATTTCCTTAGCAGCTCCACCGACTTCATTCCTTTTGCACCAAATAAACAGCATTGAGGGGGCAGAGGTGACAGTGTTTGGGAGAGGCTGATGAAGTTTTGTTAATTTCCAGGCCAGATCTTTAACTAGTCAAACTTGCTGTCATTCCATTAGCTTCATGGGAGTTGCCCATGAGGCCAACAGAAGGGCTATTCGCCAGTCATTTCTTTAGCTATAACTGAACTTTCATGAAAGCTTGACTCCAATCTTCTTCTGAACTGGCATAACAGCAGCTGCTGAGCGACTGGCAGGTTTTAAAAAAACCACCCTTTCTTTAGCAGATATAACAGGAAACATAGGGAGGGAATCCAGCCCATGTTTCTTGTTCTAAGTTGCTGGCCAGTTAGCACATGTAACACTATTAGGTAGCAGCTGCCCAATAGGAGGGGACAAAGTAGAACTTACCTGCAGCTGAGCCCAGGAGTCTGGGGTGAAAACATCGGCTGTGGGATCCTGGGATCTTCACTCCCAGAGTCCTGCCACTGGCCCATTTCACACGTGATGTCCCTCCCCCCCGTGCCCACGTGTGGGAATGGGTAGGGGTGTCCATGTGACTGCCACATCAGGTGAGTGGGGGTGCATGCGCACTCCCACACTCCACCTATCTCTGCTCACCTCCACCCATCGCCCATGCACGGAGCCATTGGCCAAAACAGTGATGGCTCCACGCGTGGAGGTGGGTGGAGATGGCTGTGAGTCCATGTAACGGCCGCCCACGTACTGCCCGCCCATGCGCCGCACACCCACCGCGGCGCACCCCATCCCCCACACACCATGATCCATCTGAAAAGGGCCACTGACACTCCTGCCTCTGACAATGGGTGTCTAAACAGACAACTGTTCTGCTCCTGCTCCATCCCGCCCACCCCACCCTACCCACGAGGCCCATCTGTGTAAAGGCAGGCCACCCTGGGGTTAGGCAGAGCAGGCAGTGCCTGCTCCAAGCCAGCTCCATTCACGGTGCTCCAGAACATCCCAAAGCACCGCAAGCAGAGTGGGCTCCCAACCCCGGAGTATTGGCTCTGCTTTCAGCCAGAGGTTGCCCCGGCAACAGCCATAAAACTGTGGGCATCAGACTAGAGCAGGGTGGCTGCCGATCCACCCGCAGCTCTGTGGTGCAGGCGAGAGGTGCCACACGGGCGGACTGTAGGCCACTGCGGTGGCCGCCTCTCTCGTCCCCTTTTCCAAGCATTGTGCCATCACAAAGGGGCAGGGTGAAGGGGCTTTCCCTGCATACACACACGCATTGAATTTAATTCTGCAGGTGCTCCTGGTAATGAGTAGGAGGTAGAGAAAATGATTACTTCTGTTAGCAACACTGGTGGGAATCGTGATACCGGGTACAGCATCCAGTTCTGATATCCACACTAAAGAGAGAGGCTGAAAATCCTAACTAGCGACCCCCTCCTGTTGGTGATATTCTCAGTCCCAAGCAGCAGCCCTTTGGTCCAGATTATTATTTTATTTTATTTATTTTTTTATTTATATAGTGCCAGCACAGTGTAGTTGACACTGTACAATCAGTAGTTAAGTCCCTACCCTAAAGGGCTTACAATCTAAGCGAGACAAGGAAGGGAGAGACGAGGGAGAGGTGAACAATGGAAGAGACAAGGATACCCTCGCGAGATTGAGAAAATGCGGGTGCACGTCATCCTCAGTCCTCAGCCACAGACCTCTACTGCCGAGGTGAAACCAACAACATTTACTCCTTAAGTGCCAGCCAGTACAGAGCTCGCAACCCCCAGGCAACAGAGGAGTCATCCTAAAGGTTATTTCCAGCTAATTGCTTCTCTAGCGTGATTTCCTCCTAATTAGGCAGTGAGCTCTTTGACTGCCTTTGTCCCCATGTCTGCAGCGTTCTCAGCCCTGATCCCATCAAGGGCATCGTGGCCATATAAATTCATAGAACTGAAGTTGAGAAGGGACTGCTTAGATCACGGCGCCCAACCCCTATCTAACCCAGGCCAGGGAATCCGTTTAAGCTGTTATGAAAACAAAGGCATTAAATTATGTCTGGCTGAAGTGGATCTTTTTGTTGGCATGTTCTGACATGCCTTGGCATGTACAAGGCAGCCTGAAGCTCCATAAATGGTTAAAACCAACAAAAAGGCCTTGTAAGGGCAAATGGCCAATGTCCTTGTATGAACTTAAAAGGGTGTCTTCCTAATCAACTCTATTTATTTACTCAGATTTTTATCCCACCCTTCCTGCACAGCAGCTCTAGTGGCCATGGACACCTCCCTGGCTTGAGCATCCATTGTTTAATGTTTCTGCAGTTGCGGACCCATTCACACCTCCCAAGGAGCTAAGATTTAAATAACTTCTTGACTCATCCTCTCTCTCCTTTTCCTTTGTCCACCTTTCCCATTGCCTGAAGCTATCCTGGACTGTATGAGAGACTTGGCGTGTATGTGTACAGTGCTTTAGAACCATAACAGCTAAAATGGTCTGTGTTCCTGGAGAGGGGTAGATCTGGATCCACTGTCCCTGTTCCAGTCCCTAAGCAATAAAGCTAAGTGACCTGATCTTGAAATGCGGTGTCTACCTTGTTTGTCACACATGTGTACTGCAGCAAGCCCTAAACCCCACAATGCTACAAACTACACTATTAAAGGAGCTTCTAATCTTGGTTTGAAAAATGAGAGATCAGGGAATCCAAGGAAGGTTTGGTAATGAGAACCCCAGAAGGTAAATGTTGGTGATTGTTCAAGAAGTAGAAGCAAGACAGGAATTCCCTCACTGTAACATGCAGAAGCCCCACCGTGGCACTGGGACTTAATTCTAGACCCCAAGAGAGCTCTACTAGCAGTAGGAGCAGATATACACTGGGAATGCAATGACAAACTCTGAGGCAGCATTTCCTCCTTTGGATTATCAGACTTGCTGGCTAAGTATTCATGCATGTGTGTGGGCGCACTCACAAGGTGTGTGTGTGTGTGTGTGTGTGTGTGTGTGTGTGTGTGTGTGTGTGTGTGTGTGTATAAAATGCTTCAAACATCAAATTAATATTTCCATTTTGAATTTACAGAATGGAAACTATGTGGTTGCAGTTTCCAAAAATAAAAGTTCTTATTTAGCCATGACTTGGGGGGGGGGGGGAAAGAGATAGTCCAGTAAATTTTGGTTGCTGAAAACTGAAAAACAAAGCAGAAAAAAAAGTCTGGAAAAAATAACAATGATAAAATAGAAAATGCATAAAATACAGTAATATAAAACAATACAAACCCCCTTTAAAAACCATTGACTTCCTCCTTGTGTTTGTGCAATGTAGCCATTTTTCCTTCTGTAAAAAGGAAGGACACAATACCTTAAGGAGGACCAGCAAGGGGATAAAAAAAAAATGTGGAGAATGCATAGGTATACCGGTGCTTTTTAAAGGTGAGGAGGGAGGAAGTGAGATGAACAAAAGATGAATATCTGGGACTCTCCTTCCCCTTTTTGCACTATATCAGAGAGAGCCGGACTGCCTGAAAGATGGACTGGTGGAACAGTGGACCTGTTTGCAGAATATCTTGATGCTGTGATTGGTCTCACTGGGGTCTAATCTCTCACTTTTTGCAGGTATGTCAGGGGGTCAGACTACATGAAGGCTGGGCTGGTGGGATATGGATTCTGTTTGTAAAGGGTTTCGATGCTGTCATTGTTCTCAGCTTGCACTCTCCTCCCCCTTTATACAGGTATATCAGTGGGCTGGACTGGTGGGGCAGGGGACCAGTTTTCTGAGTATCTTGATGCTGTGACTGGACTCACCTGAGACTCTCCTCCCCCTTTTTGCAGGTTTATCAGAGGCCTGGGCTTGTAGGGTGGGGGACCTGTTTGCCAAGAGTTTTCATGCTGTGATTGGTCTCACCTGGAACTCTCCTTCCTCTTTTTGCAGGTATATCCAGCCTCCCTCCGCCTCATGGGCGGATTCACAGGGGGGGCTCATGGGGCTTCAGCCCCCCCATTTCGTTTTGGCTTTCATTTTCATTGGTTTCAATGTAAAACACATTTTCGGCTGTATCTTTGTTGTTTTTCACTATATGTGGCTGAAACTTGAGCTGCACATACCACCAATGGAAGGCATTGAGTGTACCAAATTTCACAAGGATTGAGTAAAGGAATTCAATTGTAGAATCAATTGAATTATTTTATTTTGCAAAATTCTTCATATACATTCATAGCTGTAACCTCTTTGCCTCATAACTAATGTAGATGACACTTGGAAGGTTTACACCCCTTCCCATATTTACTATCTTTGCCAACTTTCAGAAGTATTGGATAAAGGGTCCTGGTAGTATAAGCAATTAACATATAAATGTATATCTGACTAACATCTTTGTAGTCCAACCAGTGTACATGAAATTT